>VZRO01001448.1:664248-693075 GCA_013397915.1 Daphoenositta chrysoptera | reverse complement strand
TTCCCAGTGTCCCAGTGCACTCATTCCCAGTGTCCCAGTGCATTCATTCCCAGGGTCCCAGATCACTCATTCCCAATGTCCCAGATCACTCATTCCCAGTGTCCCAGTGCACTCATTCCCAGTGTCCCAGTGCACTCCTTCCCAGTGTCCCAGTGCACTCATTCCCAGTGCACTCATTCCCAGTGTCCCAGATCACTCATTCCCAGTGTCCCAGAGCACTCATTCCCATCTCAGAGCTGATGCAGTCAGGATTCCACAGGAGCAGTGGAACTGCACACCAAGCACAGGCAAAGAGTAACATTAAAACCACCACCCCTGGTTTATTTACTGTAACAGAGATTGGCCAATCTCTTCCATCTGAAAGGACTGGAAAGCAGCTTGGGAACTTGCAGGAAGTGATGGAGGGGCTGGAGGAAGGGTTCCCTGCCCAGAGGTGCAAGAGTGAACAGCAGGAACCAACCCAGCCAGGACTGCAACAGGAGACAGCAGAGCAGAGCAGGGGAGAGCAGCCCTGAGGTCACAAAGAGCAGATCTGAGCGATCCAAGCTCTTCAAAGTGCAGGAACATCTTTTATTGCTAAGCCATGTATTTTAAATTTACACAATGTGAAGACAAATGTCTTGGATGATGATTCACTTCCTTAAAACTAAACAGAGCCACCTCCTGTATTCCCAGAACTAAATCACTCTATTTGATTTTGTTCTTTTTCAGCTGCACTTACTGAAGACAGAAAATTTAAATTAAATTTCAACGACTTGATCAGAGATGAGACTAATACAATATATTTGTGAATGGCTAAAACAAAGCTTTATCACAATAGTTCTGCTTAAAACTGTTGAAAGTCATCACTCCAGAAACTTTCCTCTTACTTTTAAATTGATCTTATGGAGAAAATAGGGCCCAATAAAATAATTTTCCAACAAGTCACACCCATTACACTAAGCAATCTACCCACTGTGTTTGTTTAGGATTGATTAATAGCAACTAGCAACTGTTAGAACAGTTTTAATTTGTATCTGAAATATTTTTCATATTTAAATGATATCCAGTAGGGGCTTTTATTAAGTTTTTAATTGTTATGTAACAGTGGGCTCCACTTTTAAGCTTGAAAAAAATCTTGGAGTCTGGTTAGCAGAGTAACCAGCTAAAATCAAAAATTCATAGCAAAACCCAAAACCTTTCTAAAACAGAGAGCTTTTCATACTAAATCTTGGGTAAGTTGTTTAATGGAAAGCATAGGGAATTCTCAGTGAAAGAAAACCCTGTGGAAACACATGTATAAAGATGAAAGGATAAAAACTCCAAAAATTACAGAATGTCCTGCCAATGGCTATTCCACAACCTACAGCAAATTATACATTCTCCTCAGGTGTGGGTCTCTTCAAGGGATGTCACTTATGTCCCAGTTGATTTAATTTCAATTATGATGTAACAGAAACAAAGAATCTTGATACTCGAATAATATACAGATAGAAATTTCCCAAACAGCATTGTCTGCATCAATTATTTGTGTATATGATAATCTGTCTTTTTAAGGGAGATTCTAACACATTATCCCTGGGCTCTGGCAGAATAAGGAATATTCCTTTAATAACCTAGCACCAGCCCGAGAGCTGGATTTATTATATACTTACAATAAAAGTAGAATGAAGATGAGAGTTGAAATTTCTTTGAATAACTAAATCAGGGATTATTTTAGCTCTTGGTTTTTCTTCCATTTTTTTAAATGAGAAAAAGGAAAACCAGTCAAAAGCCTGTAAAAGGTAAAGAATTCCAGACTGCCCTGGCTTAGGCTCCATCGGGGGTGTGACTGTCCCTTGGCTTCTCACTCACTGCAATCCAGCAGCCTCCAAATCCTAAAACCACAGTGGGACAAGACTGAACTCCTGTTCCTGGCTGTTTGGAAAACACACCAGGATAGTAAAAGGTGGCCCCTCTGCTCCCCTGGCATTAAATCCCTCTGACAACAAATTATATCCTTATTGTGAAATTAAAACTTGTTCCCCCAAAAAAACCCTCAAACAAAAACCATCCTCAGAAAAATGGGTGAGTATTGATGTAACAGCACTGGGTTACAACAGGTCTTCCCAAACACAAACTGGGCTTCAAACAGTTTTTAGCCACTTTGCAAACATGATTATCAAAACATTTTGTGGAGCCACATCATCTGACCATCGGAACTCCTTCTGAGGGTGACGACTATGTTCCAAAAAGCCACTTCTCTGTGTTGCTTTACTGCCAAAATATTCAAGGCTATTTGCAGAGATTTATTTTTCCTCATCACTGAACTAGGATTTCATTCAAATAGATTGTCTTCCTAAAAAATCAGGGTGCCAACGCCTTCTCCTGGGCAGAGCAAACAGAAATTATGAGTGTAGATACATGTTTGGGAATTGCAATCCTAGCAGGAAACAAAAAAAAGCAGAATCACACCCCTATAAAAGCAAACTTGATCAATGAGAGTGCCAGAGAAATCTAATTTGTTATGCCTCTGATATTTAGAGTTTGCATCTCCTGAGCAGTGTGATAGTCTCTTATTTTTGTGATTAGTCACTGTGATACAGAGTGTGTGGGAGCCCCAGTACATATCTAACAACACACAGGAAAAAAGTTATGATTAGAACCATTACAACCTACACCTCCACTATATTTTCTATATTAGTGCCATCGGGTTTAATAGCAGTTTCAGGTCTGTACTACTGAAGCTGTTCATAAAAGCTCATTAGATCATGGTCTGTAGCTTCCCCCTTGTTACAGTTCTCCACTGACACCAAAGGACCTGTTGTGAAGCAGGGAATTTTCTGTCTTTTTAGTTCTGTAGAGCTGAAGGACAGAAAAGCATTTGGTAGCTGCTGTACCATCACACAGCCAAAAGAACTTCCAAGATATTTGAAGAGATAGCTTATATCTTGATACCATTATGGTATGTTTTACAAACAAACTCTTTTCCCATAGTTAACAGAAATCCATTGAGCTGAATGTTCCATTACAGCTTCCTGAACCTGGGTCTTGTGATCTTTGTGTGCTCCTGGTCAAAGACTCTCCGAACTATGGCTGCAACATTATAATATTAAGGCAAGAGTCTGGGAAGTCAGAGGGACTGGAATCAAATTTTCCATTTAGATTATTAGCAGTTTTCAAGGCATGTTTATTAAGAAGAAAAAAACCAGTAACTTGTTCTGCTCAGTTTTTATGTCAAAGGAAGCTGCTGATATCTTTTATGTTAAATAGGATTTCCTAGACTGCAGAGCTCAGTGTCAGGAATCCAGTAATGTAGAGTGTTTTTTTCTTAAACATTTCCCTTAAAAGAAAGATGTCTTTCTGGCAGAATTTCTTATATTTAGAAAATATGAAAACAAAGCTTTTACTACTAGACCAAGGCCATTTGTCTTTTTTCAAATGGCACTGTAGTCGCATAAGGTAAAAATGTGTTTTATTTGATCTCTTCATGGTACAAGGTCTTGACCTCCAAGATTGTTAAATACAACAAACATTAAATATTTACATAATATGTAGCAAATAATTACAAATCATTTATATATATATATATATAAAGGTTACAACCAAATAAGAAGAGAACTAATGCTTTTCATATGTTGATGCTGAATGAATAAGGCAGTGGAGAAGGAGGAAATTTGAAATACAGGAGCAGTAGTGGAGCTCCCTTACCCCCTCCAGATTATCATAAAAGTCTGACTGCCTGTGCTGCAATTAGAGAGTTCCAGGACATTAGGTCGGCCCTAGCAGGTTGTACAGCTCAAGGCACAGATGCTCTGGAAGAACAGAGCATTCAAGCATGAAAACAGGAAACCAGTAATGTGGTCCCAGGGATTTGGAGAAGGCAGAAAAAGAACTCGCACTCAGCTGAATGGGAGAGCACTGCCCGGGGTTCACAGCAGCGTGGGGAGCAGGCTCTGCTGGCACAGAAACCGGAGAATATCAGTGTGCAGGATGTGGGCAGAGGCTGGCAGAGCGCCCTGGGCTGGCTGCTGTCAGCAGCTGCAGAATCCCAACCGCAGCCCTTGTCCCAGTGCTTTCCCTGCTGCTGGCTCCAGGTCCTGCAGCAGGGCTGTCCCCACGGGTTTGGGCACACCAAGTGTGTGTTTTGTCTGTGTTTCCAGACGGGCTAAAGGGGGAACAGCCTGATGTGCAAACCTGTGGGATGTCCTGGGGACGTGCAAAGGGTGTGGAAACAAGCCTCGTTAACCTGCTACCATAAATCTTAATTATTGCAACAGAAACAGCTCTGAGAATGCTGTGATTTTCTGGAAGCTCTTCACAAAACAAGTGACACCAGGATTACAAATATCTCTATCAACATATGAAACTTATTTTTTTTAAGAAAGGAAAGGATGTTCCCACTGAACTAGGTCGATTCCTGTTATACAAGGATACACACGCCCTCAGGCTGCCAGTTAGACATCCCTGCCTCATAACTCTTCTTCTGGACTTAGGGGAAAAACAAAGCAATCTTGACAGATTACACATGGCAACATTTCTGTGGATTCCATCCATTTTTTTCAAGGTTTTTTTTTTAATTAATTTTACAAGACAAGCAAACCAACCAACCAATAAAACCTGAAACACACACCTAATTTTATGCAGCTAACATGCTGTATGATAACCCCAACCCAAGCCTCTCCACCAGCTTCTGGGTTGCCTGCCTTGCTCAGCTTTGTGGCAAGGTACTCATTTGGTTTCTTGTTTAACTTTTTCTGGAAAACATTGAAAAAACTGCATGTCCAGTCATGTCTGAAGCGAGACACAACCACATCTCCGTGCTTCATGTTTTACCTGCCTTCTTAATAACACAGGAATACATTTCAGTATTTTGCTTGCATCACACTGCTACTTACCCAAATTAAACCTGAAGCTATTCCCAAGGAGACCTTTTGCAATGAAATCATTCTTTAAAATAAAAAACAGTACAATTTTCTGAAAATAACCTCATTGCAGGGCCATTAAGGCAACACAGTGCTCATATGAAATAATGAAGGAAGGAAGTAACTTGTACAAAATTGCTGATATTTCACTAACAGGCCTCAGGAGATCATCCCAGGGATACGGAAAGGAAGAAAGGTCGTCTTTGTTCCTGAGACAGGGCAGGCCATATTCCATATTATGTAACTACTGCAGAGATTGCTCTTTTCTCCTCCAACTGGAGATGACACAATCATGTAAAATACTCAATTACTTGGGCCACTCTGCATTCTTATGCTTAGAAGAGGATCAGAAAGCACACGGAAAGTGAATTTAAGGCAATGTACATCTGCTTATGCAATTAACTTGCATGTTACTTTCTAAGGACTTCACATATTTCAAAACATATGAGAAATTGAAATTTCTATTAATTTGTACAGAATGCTGCATGTCTTCTATCTCCTCCTGTCTTCTTTGAAATTACTTGCCCTCACTTGTGGAAAAATAATTTGAGCATACAAAAATTTCTTGAAGATAATTTCCATGCAGCCTTTTAGTTAGGCTTATTGCAGTTTCCAAGTATAATTTCTGGACTTCTTCAAACTGCCAGCCTAAGTAAAGACTGAATAACAAAACCCCCAATGCTGAGTGACAAGCAGGTGCCCCACAGCTCAGGACACTGCAGATTTATTAGACATATCATCAATTATTAACTTCTCTGACTATCTAAATATAACTTTGTAAGGCAAAAATAAAATCTGAATTTACACAAGACATAAAATCAGTTATAAGGTACAGATATTAAGAAATGCCTGAAATGGGAAAAGGTAAGGAAACAAACTGGCTTTTGTTTTGCCCTTGATATCACTGGGACATGTTGCCAGAGAAGGTGTTCATTTCTCCAGCAAGGATCAGAGCCCTGGAGTGTCCAGAGATGTTAATCTTTCCTCAGTGACCATCAGCAGGTCACCAAAGGGTCACCTCCCTCCCTCTGTGGGGCCATCTTAGAAACTCAACAAGGCGAAGCATCACCTTTCCCAAGAGGAGAGAGAAATGTTTATCTACACTGGTGTGATTTATTTTTGTAAACCATTATTACATCTTTGCTCTTTGGACACGTTCCAGGACAGAGCAGACACGAGATCCCTCTGACTGTGCCCAGCAGGAGATAAATAAATCTATGTGATACTTCAGTGTGGTACCAGATCCCTCTCTCTCCCCATCTCTACACATGGTAAAGTGTCATCACCTCCCTTTTTCTGCCATGGGATTGAATTCCATTCAAATACCATAATTATTATCTCATTATGCACTATTTCCTCCTCCTAAGACACCACAGTGGCACAGGATTTCCTTCATGCTCTGTTTCTGTAGGCAGTTGTGCACTGTGCCAAAACTCCAGCTACTGAATCTCAGCCCTTGACCTGTGGGTATTGTGGCATCTCCAACAATAACCTCAAACTGCAGAGTCTCAATTGCTCTACATTGAGAATTTATATATTTAAGAAACTATTTACATTAATATTTCTTTAATATTAAAAATAATAAATATTATCAAGACTAAGAGCTCAATATAGAGAAACAATTAGTTACAAGGTCGAGAGAAAAACTGTAAATTCATCCTTCTAGTTTTGATGGATTTTTTAACACAACATCCTAACTCAAGGCATTTGAGTTCCAGCCAAGTGGCTGGTCCCTTTGTAACTCAGACCATTTCCAGCTTCATGAGAAACTAAACAAGCTTTGGATAAAGAAGAAACACATATTTTCTTTGAAATACCAGGAAAAAAGGTTGCTTGACATTTTTTTGAAAACTCCAAATTCCTGCATTTCTCAGTACCTGTTAGTACTGAGACAATTTTGGCTTTCATAATCTGTCCCAAACCAGCAGTAACCACCAAAAAAAGGTAAAAATAAAAGAATATTATTTGATTAAAGTGTGAAGAACAAATTAGCCAGTTGTTTGTCTTACCCAGTGGGACAAGTTTTGACTGAATTTTTATTCTGTTACTTTGAAGAAAAAACAATATCTAGCCATAAATATTTTAATAATATAAAATAATGTTACACATGGTAATAAGGCTATAAATTAGAATGGGTGTCTTTGTCAAAGCATGAGCTGCAGAGAAACTTTCATTTTCCTGGTGCTCCTTACACGGGGAGTGGAGCAAAGCTTGGAGAGAGATTGTAAGGCTATATTATTTTTCAGGCTATAAATAATTAACTGAAGTGGGATTCTTTCAAATCCTCTCCTCACGAAAAGCAAGGCTTTTCAAAAGCAAGTTCTAGCTACCTTTAGAAAAGGTAATAGTCAGGCAATAATGATGCTACAATTCATTTTTAAAGGCACCTGCCCTGCATAATAATAATCTGTGCACCTCACAAACAACATTGAACTACAGACTGTTTAAATATACAGGACAGAAGTGTTGTATAAAATGAAAGAATAAAGTCACAGAGAATTATGGATAAGTTGGTGAAGCAGACTTAAAACACAACTTTAAAAACTACCTTTACATTGCTCATAAAAGAGAATAAACCTGCTGCCTTTCTCAAGGATTTAAAGAGAGTATTGCACAACAGACCAGACAAAGTAAAATATACCTGTGTTGTCCCTGCCCATTATTCATTTGCAACATGGAGCTGCTGAGTTGTTCAACAGACAGTCATGACACTAAGAGTTGTGTTCTTACCAAATACTTGTAAGTCTTACAAATCTGAACTTTGCATTTCCTTAATGCCTTCACTATTGATGATAAGAAACAACTAAAATTTGCAACTGCAAAGTCAGAAGAAGAGAACAAACATGTGCAAAGATTTCTTATCATGCAATTCTCATCTATTTAATTGTAACCCCTCAAAATACTCATCCCTGAACTCTCCAACAGCAGCAGGCTGGTGTATTTTGATGTAAAATTATTTCTAGCAGAGACTCAAAAGGAACAGGGGTTTCTCTTTTGCTCTACTCCTCAGCAGTCCTCCTCCAGAAGGGATAATTCTGGCTCCTGACAGGCTGAGGATAGAATGAAACAGAACTCACACAAGAACCTGAACTACCAACCTTATTGCCAATCACAGCTCCATTTTGTAAACATTCAAAGAGGAGATGTGCCAAAGCATCAGAGTGACTGAGCACTCTACCCTGCACGGCGATAAAGCCTGTGAAAAGCCTCCTCTGACACTGCAAACAGCCGTGGTCACAAGGGACCGGGGATTTCTCAGAGGAGTCCCCGGCTCGGTGCATCCCAAGCTCCCCTTCCCCTCCACCTGTAGCTCTTTGTGCCAGAAGCCGGGAGCCTGTGGGAAGCGCCAGTCTCTGCAGACGCCCTGCCAAAGCCAATAAACACAACTCCAGCGTCTCCTGCAGTTACTGGCAGCTGCTGGTAACCCAGTCTGAGCTGCCCTAATTCAATTCCCCCACAACAAAAATGTTTTTGAAACTGTGTGGGGGAAGAGGCACGGCCAGGTGTATTCAGCTGAGTACACAAAATACATCTCTGGAGGACAAAACATCCACCTACTCGCATTCCTGATGTCATTCCCTGGTCTGGAGGAATACAGAGGTGAAAAAGGTGAAAAAGCCTCAAGATGCAATTTTAAATTCCAGCCCTGTTACCTCGATGAGAACTGGCACAATATTCCCACCCAGCTTCCAGTGCTTCCAGAGGAAACAGAAGCCATGGGACAATGTATTTCAGCAAGAGCTGGACGTGGTTTCTGCTCTCACTGCTTCCCCAGATACCCAGGTTTGTGATACAAGTGAGAGTAACAGTTGACTCCTTACATTTTCTGAATACTCCCACATACTGAAGTGGCAAAAAAAGTTATGGAGATCCTGAAGAATTATAACTGAACACACAGTGCTTACAGGGCATTACACACACAGGGCAGAACAGCACACTGCTAAACACTTTTGGACTCGGCTTTGCCGCATCATTCTTCATCTGAAGTGATAAATTAATTGGAAAAAAACCCCAGAAACCAACTGAAAGCTAAGGGGCTGCAGCAACTAGACTTAGAACTTGTTTTTTAGAACTAAATAAATACTGTAATGATGAAAACAACTCAAGTGTTGGAAGTCACAGTCTTTAGCAAGCACTTTATACTGGGTTTAAATGGTTTTTCTTGTAGCAGTGTCTCAACAGGAGAAAGGTGCTGGGCAGTGGAAACCTGTCACATAGGAACCATGGGAATGCAGCTTTTAAGTTTGCTACTTGAGAAATAATACTGAGTTTGGCTGTTCTTAGAGGCATGGCCATTATAATTGACAACCCAAGAGAAAGTTCAAAAGGTCATTTTTATGAACTAATCTGTCTCGAGCCAAATGCTGAGGCCTGCAAAGCAGCACAAGGTGCAAACCTGCCCATGCACAGGTTACCTGCAGATCTACATATAGCTCTGTCAACATTTTATCGAGCCTTAATATAAACCTGCAATAATCTAAAGTGTAAAATGCGTGCATACTTTGATACCAACATCAAGTACTTAGCAATATTTTTTGAACTGATAAGATTTATACAAGGAAGAGCACTGAAATTTTGTGCTATGAACCAGTATTTGGACACTTTCCAGCTCACCAGCCTGTCACGTTGGATAACTTNAAAGTCACAGAGAATTATGGATAAGTTGGTGAAGCAGACTTAAAACACAACTTTAAAAACTACCTTTACATTGCTCATAAAAGAGAATAAACCTGCTGCCTTTCTCAAGGATTTAAAGAGAGTATTGCACAACAGACCAGACAAAGTAAAATATACCTGTGTTGTCCCTGCCCATTATTCATTTGCAACATGGAGCTGCTGAGTTGTTCAACAGACAGTCATGACACTAAGAGTTGTGTTCTTACCAAATACTTGTAAGTCTTACAAATCTGAACTTTGCATTTCCTTAATGCCTTCACTATTGATGATAAGAAACAACTAAAATTTGCAACTGCAAAGTCAGAAGAAGAGAACAAACATGTGCAAAGATTTCTTATCATGCAATTCTCATCTATTTAATTGTAACCCCTCAAAATACTCATCCCTGAACTCTCCAACAGCAGCAGGCTGGTGTATTTTGATGTAAAATTATTTCTAGCAGAGACTCAAAAGGAACAGGGGTTTCTCTTTTGCTCTACTCCTCAGCAGTCCTCCTCCAGAAGGGATAATTCTGGCTCCTGACAGGCTGAGGATAGAATGAAACAGAACTCACACAAGAACCTGAACTACCAACCTTATTGCCAATCACAGCTCCATTTTGTAAACATTCAAAGAGGAGATGTGCCAAAGCATCAGAGTGACTGAGCACTCTACCCTGCACGGCGATAAAGCCTGTGAAAAGCCTCCTCTGACACTGCAAACAGCCGTGGTCACAAGGGACCGGGGATTTCTCAGAGGAGTCCCCGGCTCGGTGCATCCCAAGCTCCCCTTCCCCTCCACCTGTAGCTCTTTGTGCCAGAAGCCGGGAGCCTGTGGGAAGCGCCAGTCTCTGCAGACGCCCTGCCAAAGCCAATAAACACAACTCCAGCGTCTCCTGCAGTTACTGGCAGCTGCTGGTAACCCAGTCTGAGCTGCCCTAATTCAATTCCCCCACAACAAAAATGTTTTTGAAACTGTGTGGGGGAAGAGGCACGGCCAGGTGTATTCAGCTGAGTACACAAAATACATCTCTGGAGGACAAAACATCCACCTACTCGCATTCCTGATGTCATTCCCTGGTCTGGAGGAATACAGAGGTGAAAAAGGTGAAAAAGCCTCAAGATGCAATTTTAAATTCCAGCCCTGTTACCTCGATGAGAACTGGCACAATATTCCCACCCAGCTTCCAGTGCTTCCATAGGAAACAGAAGCCATGGGACAATGTATTTCAGCAAGAGCTGGACGTGGTTTCTGCTCTCACTGCTTCCCCAGATACCCAGGTTTGTGATACAAGTGAGAGTAACAGTTGACTCCTTACATTTTCTGAATACTCCCACATACTGAAGTGGCAAAAAAAGTTATGGAGATCCTGAAGAATCATAACTGAACACACAGTGCTTACAGGGCATTACACACACAGGGCAGAACAGCACACTGCTAAACACTTTTGGACTCGGCTTTGCCGCATCATTCTTCATCTGAAGTGATAAATTAATTGGAAAAAAAACCCAGAAACCATCTGAAAGCTAAGGGGCTGCAGTAAGTACACTTAGAACTTGTGTTTTAGAACTAAATAAATACTGTAATGATGAAAACAACTCAAGTGTTGAAGTCACAGTCTTTAGCAAGCACTTTATACTGGGTTTAAATGGTTTTTCTTGTAGCAGTGTCTCAACAGGAGAAAGGTGCTGGGCAGTGGAAACCTGTCACATAGGAACCATGGGAATGCAGCTTTTAAGTTTGCTGCATGAGAAATAATATTGAGTTTGGCTGTTCTAAGAGGCATGGCCATTATAATTGACAACCCAAGAGAAAGTTCAAAAGGTCATTTTTATGAACTAATCTGTCTCGAGCCAAATGCTGAGGCCTGCAAAGCAGCACAAGGTGCAAACCTGCCCATGCACAGGTTACCTGCAGATCTACATATAGCTCTGTCAACATTTTATCGAGCCTTAATATAAACCTGCAATAATCTAAAGTGTAAAATGCGTGCATACTTTGATACCAACATCAAGTACTTAGCAATATTTTTTGAACTGATAAGATTTATACAAGGAAGAGCACTGAAATTTTGTGCTATGAACCAGTATTTGGACACTTTCCAGCTCACCAGCCTGTCACGTTGGATAACTTCCCTCTCCCTGTAGGCATTCAAGCAGTTCTTCAAGAGAAATTTCTCAGTTTTAAGTACATTCATCTTTGCAAACTAACACTGAAAAAAAATCCAATTTGTGTCTGTATATAAATATAAGACTGAAATGCTTTCCTCTTAAGTGAATAAAGAGTTGTATCTTACCTCTTGATGTTAAACCTTGCATGAACAATTTCCAGTGTAAGCTCCAGAAGAAATACTGAGATAAAAATGTTTTCTAATCCATGAAGTCTTTTTTTTTCTGGAAGAGCCAATGGAATGTATAATCTCTTTAAAGGAAAAGAACTTTTATTTTTATTTAAGTAGAATAAAGGAATTTCAAGTACCATAGTTGTGAAAGTTATTTCAGAAATAAGATCATCATGGTTTTATCTCTTAGTGCATCTTCAGCACTTCATGTGGAATGGCATTGCATCATCTCAATCAAATTATAGGCAAGCCACACTCAACTTTCATCGCTAAAACTTGCTTAGCTAAGTCCATTTTCTGCTGCAGTAAATATTACAGCATCTTCTCTACCCAGTCTCACCAACCTGAAGTAATTTTCAAATCTTGCTGTAAAATTAACCAGAGACAAAATCCTATAATCTCTTCCATCACTGAAATATTCCCTTTCTGAGGACAGAAGTTTCCATCCTACCCTGTATTCCTTATCTGTGTTAGATCCTCTTCAGTCACCTTGATCCCACCTGGAGGTGGCTTACAAAATCCACTAGAAGGATTTGTAAAAAAGTTCCTGCCTTCTTCAGGCCTTTATTCTCAGGTGCTCAAGCAAAGTTCCTTCAGCATTACCAAACCACTGCCGTAGGGGAAAACTGAGCACACACAGGAACAGCCAGAGGACTCCTCTGTGGCTCTGCACACCAACAGAAACAGATATTCTGTGTACTGCCCAATTAGAGGAAGAAATAGAAGAATATTACACAAGACAAGCTGTGCACTGGAGAAAACTCCAGGTACAAAACTATGTTCCACAAATTATTCCAGCTCTTATAATAAACACATTTACTTTCATGAATAGCTTTGTGCTTTATTCTGTGGGACCCAAAGCAATAAGACTCTTTGTTGTGATCAACAACAGGCCCCTGAACACAGAGGCCATTTAAAAATCTCTCTCAGCAGTTTCATCTTTCCTGTTCCCTGCCAGCTTTTCCTGTGTATCACAACAAGCTGCAAATTTGCCCTTCTGGGGGACTGTTTCTGCTTTACAGGCTCTGCATCTGTCACCCATTTTCATCTGAAAATATTCCCTTCAGAGGCCTCCTTGCATGCAGTTCCTCTTTAACTCTGAGCACATTTCCATCCATTTCCCTCTGCAAGAAAGAAGGACAGGAAAAAGAGGCAATTTTCAGCATCATCCAATTCCAATGGTTTCAAATCCATCTCTAGCTCCCCGTGCTAGCTATGTGATGTATGTTTCACTGCAGTCTCCAGGGATTTCAGAAGCATATCTAAACTTATCCTCAACATCTCTCATTATTTTGAAGAAAAAAACCCAACATGACTTTTATGCAAAGAAGAGCTCTGACTAAATTAGACAGCTTGGCCAACAGCTATTGCTGAAGTTTCTGATAGAGACAGAAAAAGAAGTGGAAGAAAAGCAACATCCAAACCAACGCACTTAAAGCCTTAATTCAGACTTGATAACTAAAAAAAGGTGCATTTCAGGTATTAATTTTTCATTTTGAAAAGCAGGGGTGGACCTGCACAGAAGGAGAGCTCGGCAGCCTCTGACAAGCACACAGTTCACAACAGCCCCCACACGCAGCCTCTGATCCCAGCAATAGCTTAGGAATCCTGGAAAGATTTGCAACATGAAGGGAAAGTGAGAGTCACACAAATTTCTTAGAAACCGATGATCTCCCACCTAGGAAACAGTTTATTATCAAACACAAACCATAATTAAATACAACAAGCTGCCTCTCTAAACTGAAAATGTCCATCAATTGTGCATCATAGAAAATCTGTGTTAGGCAGGGCAAACCACAAATCAGACATGACAGAAAGCTGCTGAGTCTGAATACATTATCTTACAGTTATTACAGCTGCCACAGAATCAGAACAGTTTGTGTTGGAAGGGACCTTAAAGATCACCCTGTTCCAACCCTCTGCCACAGAGTGAATCAGGAAATTTGAAGTGTGGATGGTCAAAAGTAGAAGGCAAATTACACTAATCATCTTCCTGTTGAAAGCCCCCACAAAATACTTTTACCTAATTCCTTTGTTTATTGAAGGGGGTCTGCCCAAACATTTGTTTTTTCAAGAAATATTGGCTTTAAAATATGCACAAGAGAAAAAAAGAATACCACAAATTCATGTCACACTTTCACTATAAGGAAAAACACATGTTTTTGAGCAAGCTAGTCAAATGGAAAATTAAGGTGTCCAACTGCAGCTGAAAGAGTTTGAAACCCATGTCAAATATGTAAATTTTGCCACAAACTGCAGAATCGCCCCAGAACCACCACTTACACATCTGCTCTCTTCCAAAATCCCAACTGTCCATTGCTCCACAGTTTTTCACTCCCTTCAATTCCCTGTAAACTCCATTTATCCTTACCAGCTGCACTTCTCTACCCACAGCTTCACCAATTAAACTGAAATATGAACCAAAAAAATACATTTGACTGTCTTGAAGAAATTGGGAAGGCAGAGGCAGGAAAGATGGAAGAATATCTATATAAAAAAATACCTATCTCTTGTTGTCAAATTTCCTCTGCCTGGCAGTCTGACAAGCCGTGTGTGCATTTCTGAGAACTCAAACCCACAATCCCCAGGTTGGACAGCAGTTCCATTGCAGTTTGAGGGGGAAGGCTTTGCACCCGAGTGTTTTCCAGGGGGTTCACTTGTTACACCCTGGGATACAAACTACACTGGAGCACGTATAAGTTTACACTGAAGAGTAACTTCCACCACCAAGAATTGTGTGTGCAAAGCACACAGACAGGTTAAACATCAAGATTTTCTTTAACAGTATCAGCCAAGCCTAAAAGCAAAAAACGCAACAACATCGGTCAGATCCACATGCCCAAACCACGGAAAAGAGGAGCATGGAATGTGCACAGTTTCAAACTACCATGAACTATCCAGCACCTCACGGGGCACTTGTCCAGGAGGGGATGGAGGGACTGGAACAAATCCTTGGGGTTCGTGGAGCAAAGCAGCCAAGGCAGGAGGCATTGCCTGGGACTGGGGTGGGGGGGAAGAGCCTGGAGAGCTGGGAGCGAGGTCATGGAGCCATGGAGAATTAAACCACAGAAAATTTCTTCTACTAAAACTGGTGTTATTACTACAAGACATAAATTTAAAACTGACTTAATCATCTTTTTTATGAGTGAAATAAATTAAATGAGTAAATTGAAAGCATTTCTATGAAATGGATCCTTAGGATTTTTCTTACTTCAGTCAATATGAAATAATGAGCAAAACAAGACCTTTAAATTGCTGTGTCAGGAAAGAATGAAGAATTAGATGCTGGGCGAGGGAAAATGTTATTTAAACTTAGTAATTGGCAATGTTGCACTGATTTGTTAACTCAAGCACAGACACCTATAACTCATTGAAGTTCAGTAGTCTGGGTTTTCAATCCAAATATTTGAACATTCCTAGCTATATATTTTTTTCCTTTCAGCTTGATTTAATATAAACAAAATGTTCACCAAAATGTTCATTACAATTCATAGTAAACCCAGAGTATTGGATGCCAAGGTAGCTAAAAATCAACAGAGTTAAAATAGCAATTTTTGAATTAAGAATGCAGGAATGTAGCTCAAATGCCTCTACAGCCAAAGGAGAGAGATCTCATAAAACCCCTAAGGGCCTTTTACTTTTATTTAAAACACAAAGGATTAGCTTTCTAAAGCTTCTTTCAGAATTTAATTGGGCAAGTATAACTTTTAAAGTAGTCCATCTGCCTGGAGCACAGCAGCTGTGATGGGGAGAACGCTACAGCAATATTTGGATAAATTCTCAAACGAAACAGTAAAAAGTCTCTGGTAATTAGTGGATGATATGAGAACTCAGAACTTGGCACTGGAATGTTGTTTGCAGAAACTCTTGGACTTGTTTATTGTGATACTTGTTTCCAGTGCACAATCAGTGCAGAGATTTCCACGACTTCATGCAAATCACAAAAGTAAAATTTGGTATTAATGCACCTATTTATTTCCTCAATATCTTATGTGACATTTCTCTCTGCAGTGAAATAATCCAACACTCATTTTCTTCTAAAACTTTATAATAGAGTAATATCACATTATTACTTTGCTTAAATTATATTACAGTGCCTAAATGTTACATGATGCCACATAACAGTTTGCTATATTCTGTAACAAGATCTTTCCCACTGCACCCATCTCATTGATTCTTGTAAATTAAATATGGTAAAATCCGTGCAATGCTTAAATAAAAGGTTCTGAGCTAATGGAAGTAGTTAGGCTAATGGGATGACCAGTGAATTAACAGGGAACAGGATTAATAGTAAATTACCACTATGCTGGGAATTTAGTTTCATTCTTGTACTCAAATCTGAACAGTCTAAAATTAACAAGTCTAAAAAGAAAAAAGAAAAAAAAAATCTAAATTTTGTTTAAACCTCAACTTGCCTCCAAATTAAGAACTCACATTTATATTGTTCAGTTTTGGGTATTTCATCCATAACAGGATTTAATGGCCATTTTCAAATCTGACTTAAAAATTTAAGATCTGCATTTGGGACCAGATTCAGGCCGGTGATATTTTGTATGTGTTGTATATAAATATAAATCCATTTTTTGTGCAAAGTATTTCATTCAAAAAAGACTTTAGGCACTTCAAAATTCGAAAACATTTTTCAGTTTCTATACAATTATCTCATTGCCAAAGTTACAGAACCAGTGATGATGGAAAGTTACTAGGAGACAGCAGAAGAAAATGACACCCTTTGCTATTTTGTTCAGCTACAACTGTTGTCTTTTTATTTTCAGGAAACTCTTTCTGCTCTTCTGCTTTTGCTGGTTATTCAGCCTGGACTCTCTCCTATTTCCAGAACTGAGCCAACCCCTTGGAAATTATCTGCTTTGTGTTTGCAAGAACTGCAGTAACAACTACGCATCAATAACATCTCTCATTGAATCCCACTGGATGCTGTATTTTTCCCTAGTCAGAAGTGGTTACGTTTTCCTTACCTGTTTGGGAAGATTAGTTTCAACTGGAAAATTAAAAAGATGGCTGAGGAAGAAAAACTATCTCTAAAGAAAGCAGTTCAGTTTGGTATTAATGGATATATTCCATCAGTAAAACTATGCATCAGAAATGAAAATGCCCCCAAAAGTTATTATGCTTGTTTAGGTAACATGCAAATAAAACACATGTGACTTGTTCTTCAGAAAAAAAAAAAAGCTGGATCCCTAATGGAGAGCTGCTGTCAAGTAAGAGATACCAGGAAAGCCATAGACTCAACCTTACTTTTAAATTAGTTAACTGTAACAGCCTGTTGCAATTTTGTAATACAAAGACCATGTTAGCTGCAGGCAAAAGGATTTCTGCATTCCCGAGGTACAAGAAACCTTTCCTTAAATTTTATATTTAATTTATCTTAGTTTTTGGTCTAGTCAGCAATCAAATTTGAAAGAGGATCCCTAAAGAGAATACACCAGTTGAAAATATACATAATAAAAACGAGAAGAATGAGAAGCTCCAGAAGTAAGGTGTTAATTTGTATCTTAGGAACAATATTAATATACAGGTCAAATGACAAATGAAATGGGTCGCAAAGAAACACGTTACTTACAGACTTTAAATTGTGATTCAATGGCCCAGCAAAACATGAAAATGAGACCAGTGCTACTGAAAAGGAACAGTCTGGACTCGGCGGATTTTATGAGACACCCCCAGCACCGCAGGACCAAATCCCAGCAGGTTCGGTTCAAGGAGGATGGGGTCAGCACCAAGGCAGAGCTGGAAGCTAATCCTGCCCGAGAGACAGCACTCACAGCTGGGAAAACAGAAATATTTAGGGATCACAATTTTCTGCTAACTCAGTCTCCAACTTTTCCAAGGGCTCAGAAGGGGCTTCGGAATATTGCCATACAGACTTCTCCCAGCCTCAGGAAACACTTCCCGGTTTTTAAAAGGAAGAAGCTGACAGTAAGCAAATCACTGACAGAAATGCCAGCAGAGCCTGCAAACCCTATCCAGGTAAATGGCAGTCTTTGTGAACCAGACATTCTGCCTTCAGAGCTCTGTTACTTGAGGATAAGTAATCACTTGGAGGATGGATGCAGGGATAGTGAGCTGGGCTTGGGTCAAAGATCAACAAAAGCACAAAGCAATGGACCGATGTACCCGGGTGATTTCTCAGCATCAGACAAGACAACTGCGTCTACACAGGTGCCTGAATACATTCATGTGAGTTTTCCACAAGACAGAAACGGTTCCCTGGATGCACCAGACACAACCATGGTTTCAAGTAATTCACTGCATTCTTCTGCCGTCATCAACAGCAACGAAAGTCATGAGAACAGCACACTGTCATCTGACTCTGAAAAAGCAGAGCCTTGCCTAAGCAATTCTACCAACTGCAGTGAATGTAACCCCCACTCTGCTGCTCGTGAAGTGGAGAAAAGTGATTCTGAGCTGCCTGTAGCCAGCAAAGATGCCAGCAGTAAGGAAACGACTCCAGTGTCACCTCCATCAAACCACAGCTCCTCTCCTTGTTTCCTCAGAGACTGTCGCCAGGCAGGAGAGCACAAGCCAGATTCCGGCTGCCTGACGTTACCCAGCGATGGTCACCCCACAGTGTCCCTGACCAGCTGCAATGCATCCAAACCATGCCTGTCACGTAACACTGAAATGGAGAGAAATTCCACCCAGTCAGATGTTTCCCAGTGCAACAGCTGTTTAGAAGGATTTCACGTAAAGTCTTATCCGCCAAGGAATGAAATAAACCCGCAAAGCAACAAAGAGATTAACGAAATAAATCAAATTCACTTGGCACATGGCGAACTCTGTGCCCTACAAGGCAGGCTGCATTCTGTAGAGGAATCCTTGCAGTCGAACCAGGAGAAGATTAAAGTCCTTTTGAATGTAATCCAAGACCTGGAAAAATCCAGAGCTCTCAGTGAAGGGTACGGTTCATTTTTAATATTAGTAATTCATCAGAAGTGTAAAGTAGATGTTAGCATTCTTGTAACCTTTGCTGCTGAAAAACACAGCTCTTCTGGTATTTAAAGATGAGTTTGCAAAAATGTATCTTATACCCTTTTTGTGGTGTTTGGGCCTCAGCAGAGAAGCGAGTCCTTTCTTAGTTTGGCTTTAGCTGACACTGCCTTTACTAAATCCAGTGCAAGACCCAGCTTAACAACTCCCTTTTCACTTAGATTTAGGGTGTTCAAAGCACAGCAAGGTCAGATGCACCCAGAGTGCCAGACATGCAGACTAAGAACTAAGGACAGAGCTGTCTGCAAGAACTCACTTCAGACCCTCAGATTTCAGAGTGGCTTCCTTCTGCACCCCCAGAACACAGCATGACCTGTGTTTATTGTCAGTGTGGTGACACAGGGACTGGTAGCCAAGGCTGCAACAGTATTCATGCATTATTATGCATTAAAAAAAAAAAATAGTAATACCAGAAATGCAACTAATATCTCAACCCTGGACAAAGTTAAAATAGAATTTTGAGTATTTTTATGCTCAAAACAGATTTCAGAATATCCTAACAGAGCTTTCCAAACTATCAACAGCATCTCTTAGGGTAATTGCATCTAAGATACACTTTAAAGTTCTGTTTTGTTGTAAAGTAGTATATCCTTCAAACCATTTATCTTTGAAAAACTCAGAAAAAAAACAAGGTAATTATGGTTCCATTTTAGTTTATTTTTTAAAGATAAAACAACATGAAGACTATGTTACCATAAATTTATTTTAATCCTTAGCACGGGCATCTTATGCATGTAAATAAATCACTTACGTGTGCAAAACTGCACCATGTGTATCAATTGTAGTTACTGATTACAATTAATGAATGAATCAGATAATATTCCACATTTCCACAAAGTGTGCAAACATCACAGGAAGGCTGCACTGAGGGTTTTGTGTAGGTGCAGTTGCAGAAATAACCCAGAGCACTACACTGCTGTGCTCACACCACCCAGCATCAGGGCTTTGCACTTGATCTCACATGGGCAGAACTCTCAGGATAGAACTAACTGAGGCCACAACTTTATATACCCCAATTTTATTACAGCTTCTGAAGGAAAAAAAAAGAGAATTAAAGAATTTTTTTCTTTTTCCATGTATTTTAGCTGTGAATTGAAGTTAACTTCTTGTATTTCTGTTGAATTACAGAATTCTGTTGAATTCTGTTGAATTCCAACTCACAATTTAAATAAGAATTTACACTCATTAAAAATTTAAAATAATATAAATCAAGTTGGCATGTGATTTTACTACATACATATTTCCTTTTTTTAATCTGGAAACATTAACCAGTAATATCCATCTGGCTGTTAGCATAAAAATACTTTTGTTAGCTTCCACTGCACCCACATAAATTTATGTTCCATATAACATTTTCCCCATACAATTCACCTCCAGCTACCCTCCCTCAGAGGGTGGTTCCATATGGTTTTCTAGCACCAAATTTGCAATAGCCTAAACACAAGAGACAAAATCCACGTAGACAGACTAATAGCAAAAACGCAAAAAACATTTATAACACTCCAAACTCCAAAAATTCAGGTAAGAAGCAAGATGGAGGCTGGATTCCAAGGACATCTCAAGCTTTAGCAGTCATTTCTCTCTTGTAGTCCTCATCCAACCACCACCCGACCGTGGTTCCTTGGGAAGTGACAGGAAAGAACACCCACTCCTTCTCCCCTGCATGCAGTTCTCCATGGGAGACTGCACAAGTTTCAATTTTGTTTGCAAATCTGCCCACAGCAAAGACTAATTTGCAGTGATGCACAGTCAGATTATCCAGCAATATTTATAATCCATTTCTGTTCAGTTAGCACATGGTTGTAGAGAAAAAATTTGTCAAATATCTTGAAGTATCATTCTGAGATTCAATGAGAAGCTTCAGACCATCTTGTCAGATTCATCTCACTGAATGTTCCAAGCACTTGTATAGATAGCACAACAATACACATGAACTCACATTTTTCCCAAAACAATCAGAAAATTATTTTGGTACGAACTGAACTCCCCTAATTCAAATAAATCTTGTTAAATATAAATGTTACACATTCTTCAGACATAACGGGCCACCAATCTCAACCAGTTTCTAATGCAGGTCTCTCCATCACAAAAATATTTCAGCTCTAGTCGGTGTTAAGCATGAAAAGTCACTTTTCTTGTTTTCTCAACACTCCAATTTGTATCTAATCCACAATAAAATCTGACTTGATCATACTCAAATAAGGAAACATAAAAAGGGAAGACTGGGAATCATAAGGACAGAGATCAGACTGATTCACAAATTCATGGATTTTCAAATACTTAACAGTGTGTTTGTTAGGAGCAGTCTCATGTCTAAGTGTTTTCATGACAAGTATTCATGCAAGAACCAACCTTAACAGCATGAGGTGGGAAAGGTGTAAGACAAGGCTCATAGGCTTTGGGTTTTTTTAAAGAAACCTTCCAACTTAGAATTTGGTATTAGAATTTTTAGTTGGGCTAACAGAAGTGGTGAACAGAATGGCTTTGTCCATAAAAGACTGAGAGCTCTGTACCCGTATCTGTAACTCCACATCTCATGAACTGCTCTCTGTTCCAGGCGGAACTTCTACCACACGGGGCAGGACCTCAACAACTGCAGCACCTGCCAGAACACGGCGTGCATCATTTACAGGTACCCCACTGCCCCCGCTCTGCCCTGCCCGGCATCCCTCCAGCTGCACAAAGCACTGCTTTGCTCACACCCATGGAGTGCCTCTACTGTGACTAACCCGGTTTTTGAGAAAAGACCAAGTGGTTTGTATGAGGTGCTTTGTTTGTCCCCCAGGCAGAAAACAACTCACAGTGGTGTGAGCTGAAAGGAAAGGGGGACTGGACTGGGAAAATGCAAACAGAAACTTCCCACAAAGGTTCACAGTGTCATTATTGGAATGCTCTGAAAATCTCTGATGCCATTTCTGATGATGAAATTCCTCTGTGTGATACGTTTTTAAAGCTAGGGTTCCTGTAATAATTTTAGATTTTAGAAAAGATAAACTCTCAGTTCTCTGAATGCCAGTGAGCTACAGTTCATGTTAACATGCAAAACAAAACCTTAATTCCCACACTTTTCACCTCAGTTGTTATTCATTTCAGAGAGTGCAATTTGAGTGTAAGATACTTCAGATATAAAGTGCAGTTTGTATTAAACCCTTATGAGCAGAAAGCTTTGCAGGGCCATGTTCTGGGAGCTGTACATGTTTCAAATGCTGTGTCTGTACAAACACACTGCAGGAGCCTTCAGCTGTCCAGACATCAACCCAAAAGCCAGCAGGTACAAAGCCTTGGTTTACTGCACGTGTCTTCTCCACTCAGTAAGGGATTTTATAAAGACATTATCTAATCTCTGCAAGCTCAGTTATGAGGCAGAAAACCCACACCTTGGGTTACTTGATTACATTTACAAAAATAAAGGGTAAGAGAATTACTCTTTTAGGTTGAAACCTTTTCCTTCATTTCAAAGAAAATGGCAGACCATTACCTTCAAGAGTTTGTGATCACTATGACTTTAATTTTTTTAATGGAAATATGTAATAGAAATACTCACATGGAAGTGTTTTTCACACTGCATGTTCTGTGTGAACCAAATTCCGTAAAGAGCTTAATAAACTAGACACAGCACTGGAACCTATTGTTCAACATACAGCTCAGTCCCATACTGATGGCCTAAACCTCTGGTAATGAAATTTCCAAGTAATTAACATGCCACAAATTAACCACCACAACTCCTCTGAGACAAAGATGTAGGTCTTCTTCACACTATCCCCACTGGATACTCTGGGAAGTTACATGACTTATCCAAGAGCACAGACTGTATCCATTAAAAAGAAAAAGAAGATCTAGGACAAAACAGATTTCTTTTACTTGGTCATTGTCTCTGAACAAACAATCTCTGTGTATTTTATGGTACTAGACATGAACAGGTCACTCCCCCGAATTTATACACAGACTACCCTTGGCCACAGGATGCCTTCTCTCTTCTGAAAAATGCCCTGAGTTTTTAAGTTTACACAGTTTCAGTGCAGGAAAGATCCTGAACAACAGGCACCATCATTCAAAGGAAAGAATAGAGGAAGCAGGAAAACATTAAGGAGACTTTTTGATTTACCAGGTAGTTTGAAACGATAATGGTGCCTGGAAGCTCACAGTGCAATGATTAATAGAACATGTAGAGAACACAGTTACTCTAAAAAGTTTTTACTTTCAAGAGACAAGCAGGAGACAGTAAGGAAACAATAGTTTCTGATTTACACAGGTGTTCCACAGGATGTGGTTATGAAAAAAGCGTTCTGAGTGACTAATATTTGAAGTTCATTAGACAATATTCTGAAAGAAGCAATTGTTGTCAGTGTTTACTCTAGACAAACACAAGCAATCCCTGTGTTTTATGTGGCCTAAAATGCCCATGCAAATATTTTTGCCCTAAGACAGCATCCCAGTTGCAATTATAAAAACAGGTGTTTTATCTTGCTCCCAGTTTTCCTGCTCTGAAAGAGCTCTCTCCTCCCTGCTGCAAACCCTGCACACGGAGTGCTGGGCTGCTGTCACTGAACCATCTTTATCACACAGTCCCCGAGTCAAACAATGCATTAATCTCACAGAAATCCCCGTGTGGATTACACTGATCACTAAAGTAATAAAGAGCTTTTCAGCCTAACAGTGACTGTAAATTTGGATTTATTAACTACCCAGCAGGGATTCCAGCCTTGGGATTTTCCATCTAGATCATGTAATAGAAATGTTTGTATTATAATAAACAAATGCAAGTAGCAACCAAAACCAGTTTTCATGGGCAGTATTAAATGAAGACTCAATTGACCTCCTGCCTCTGGAGATGATATCTCCAACATTAAATTAAAAACTCTGAAGAAGGGCAGAGAAAAGGAACATGAGCAGATGCTACCCTTACATATTCTACAAACCCAACATTTTTTTCTCCAGTACCCATGGTCTGTGAATATTGAAAGGTATTAACTTGCAGTTTTCATAATAAGCTTATGAAATGCAAGAGGCCCTGTTTTATATCACTTCCTTCTGCTTTTTTTATATTTATTATGCATTGCTTCTTGTTCAAGAGATACTTCTACTCTTTTATAAATGAAAATAAGCCCCCTGCTTTCTTTTTACCAGTTGAGTTATATTATTTAATGAAAAAACCCCAAAACACATGAATTAAGAGAAACAATCTTCAAGTTAATTTTAACATACTATTTAATGATGTTTATGGATTTTATATAAAAATACTCACAATTGAAAGTGTTCAAAGATTTGCATATTTACTAACTTCACAGATTTCTTCTGACCAGTGCCAAAATCAGATTCAGGCCTTGAAGTGACATCCCAAGCCCCTGCAGATGATGTTCTGCTCCTCCCATTATGGCAAATACAACCTTTCTGCTCTCCCCTGCCTCCTAAAACCTTCTCAGCAGACACAGCTGATACAACTCACTCTCCTGCCCAGAAAAGATGATTGAAATAAGGAAAATACATACAATACTACTTAATCCCTGTCCACACTGACTCTTTTGAACCTTACATTTATATCTATGCACTCATCTGCTGTTATCTAATTAACATCTTGGCTCTTGTTTGACATCAATAATAATTAGGAGTTACAATGGAGGAAGTTATTTCTACCTTCCTGTTAACACCACATTTCTCAAAGACTTACATATTGGTTTAATTTCATATACTTTTGTTCCTAGCCTATGTCCTAGTGGGAGACATTCACATTTAACAAAGTTAAGAACGTGAGAGTTTTTAATTACAAGCATATGACTGTTAGATTATGGTATCAAAATCTGACCTTTGAATAATATGCATTGAAAGGTCATCCTAGTACATTTTCATTTTGTCTCCCTTAATTTTTGTCCCAGCGCTTTGGGCACAACACTGGAGTTCTTAACTCACATGAAGTAAAAGTTAAAAATTAAGAGGTGAACTTATTTTCAAAAGAGCAACCCCTAAAGCCCCTGTGCTTACCCCAGGCTATATTGACACACGCTCTTTAAAGGGCAATTCCTCACTCACTGGTATCCATCTCTCAATTTTTTTTCCACAGTGTAGAATATGACTTCAGACAACAAGAAGGAAGATTTCATCAGATTTTGAAAACACTGGACAATGCAGAGCAAAATCCAGCTCCATCTTCACCTCAGAAGCTGCCACCTGATCCTCCAGCTCCCGAGAAAAAGGAGTTAAGGAGAAAAACAAAAAAGGTGAAAAGAAAATGTTTCTGGTGGATTTGACTTCCTCATGCATCCTTTTACATTTCAAAAGACACTAAAACAGAAAGAGCTGGAGAGCACACACCTGAAAATGTGCTATTAGAAAATCAAAAAGGTTAGGAATGTTTAATTAGAGTGTCTGAAAAATCAAAATAATTGAATTTAGTTAAATCATCTCACTGAAAAAAGGTGCATGAAGATACTATTTTCAAGAAAAGAAATTGTTTCTTTCAAAAGGAAGTTCTCATTTTTTTCCAAGGACACTTTCATATGCTTTGTAAAGACCTTTTTTTCAACTTTCCAAAAATAACAAGGTTTAAATCTCCACTTTAAAAAACAATGGTAGGCAAAGCTAAGCATGTCATACAGCCTTCATTCCCCATTTATAAGCAACATGGACTAAAAGGAAACAACTTCATGGATCTTTGAACAAACCACATCATCAAGAACAAATTCAGGGAAACCTAAGTTATTCAAACAAATCTCTCCTCAAAGGAGACAGTTAGAATTATTTCATTTCCCCACTGAGATATTTTTGTTGCTGTCATCTACTATTGAACAACAAACAAAAGAATTTCAGGTTAAGTTTTACTCTATCCTTTTATTTGTTCATTATAAAAAGCCACCATTTCGAAGTTTCAGCCATTCAATAGACTTCTCTGAAAAGAATGGGGGAGTTGTAAAACAAGAGAGTGACAGTACCTCTTGTCTTAAAGCCCTACTCAAGCCAGGTCCAGTTCAGAGAATTTGAGTTGTGAGTATCTCCAAAGACAAGAATCCTCAGCTCCCTGAGGGAGGCTGTTCCGGGGTTTTCTCCTAACATCTGATCTGAATTTCCTGCATTCTACTTTGTGTCCATTACATCTTGCTCTGGCCAAGTACACCTTCAAGAAGAACTACATGGATAATAAGGCCTCTCTCCTAAGTCTTGACTTCTTAAAGACTGAACAAATCCAATTTCACTGCCTCTCATCTCACCTGCTGCAGCCACAGCCATCCCGGTGGTGTCCCTCCAGTGAGTTGATGTCTTTCATATACCTGGAAGCCTAAAACTGGACATGGTCCCTCAGAAGTCATCACACAACTGCTGGATAAAGAGGAATAACTATTTTGGCTACTTGTCTTACTGAATCACTTGCCCAGTCCGTCCATTTAAGACCTGTATTGCTCTACCAAAATATCCCAAGATTTTTTTTTTTGCCTTAATATGTAAATTAATATATGATAAAAAATCAAACATAAAAATAACATTTAGTGAACTGATCTGTATTACAGAAAAAAATTATATATACTGAAAAGATTTTATCAGATGTCAATGCAGCTACTTCTTTCCTCCAGAAATACTCAAGTTACCATTAGCACAGGGTGTGCCAATGAAACCCAATTTATGATTGGTGATACTATTATTTTACTCATGAAAACATGGTCACCTGTCATATGGAGGGCAGAGGGGAAAAGGTTTTCCAAATCAAGTTTAGTGGAATGTACTGCAGACCTTTTCTTAGAAGTGGCTCTGGTTCAGGGTATTCCATAGATTAATCCCTGCATCTTATTTTTCTAAGTCATCCTGTATTAATTGTGCAATGTCAGTTTTAAATGTCTGTACACTTTTTGTACAATTCTGTGTTCCTTGAATTCTTAGGGTTAATTACACATTTGAAAATACATTAAAAGCAATTTTGCACAGAAGAATTTTGTCTGGAAGAACGAATTTCTTCATAAAACTAATCTTTTAGAAGAAAGTACGCAATATGTCATGGCTTAATTTATCAGAATTCTAAAAGACTGACACTTAAAAAACATTTCCATGTTAATTTCAGTTAGTACAGAAATGACAGGCACAAAACTGTTGCTATTTTAGAGGCTCTTCGGAAGGAAATTAATTTTTAGTAACATGTCTTTAGATGCCTTTAGTGAGACAGAAAAGCTCTTCAGTAATAGGTTGTGGTTATAAAAGAGGTAAGGATTAAATGACTACATCAGAACACATCACTAAGTTACACTCAAGTACATGCACTGCTTGTGCTGCTGAGCCAACAGCATTCCTTTTCTGCATTAGTCTCTATAATTGATGCAGTGAAGGATTTATTGGTGTATAAATTATTCTTGTGTATTAAAATAACATTTAAGACCAATATCCCCTGTGGTAAAGTATAACAATAAGCAATACCAAGAGCTGTAACACTAGTCAAATGAACAAGTTTTTTTTCTGCATTGAACCTATTTTTAATAATTTATGGTACAAAAGCAATCTTTTTGCCTTTCTTTTTGTTGATAAGCACAAAAATTGCTCATTTTAAGCTATTTGATTTTGGGTTTGCCCACATAATGCATATGATGCCTTCAATCTATTTTCAAAGGATCCAGATCATTTAATTTAAACAAACCACAGCACTTTGGTTTACCACACAGCACTAATCAATTCCTGAGGTCAGGAGAACTATGCAAAACAGAAACACTCTTTTTAGTTTAAAAAAGTCCAACCAAAGGTAGTTACAAGTAAGGCTCTAAGTCTTTCTTATGACCTGAAGAAACATCAATACTCCTAAAAAACTGAAGTACACAGATTTAAGTGCTTACAGGTTTCATATTTTAATGTCTGAGCTTGATGGAATTCAGAACAGTAACCAATTTTTAATCCTTAATCTCCCAGTCACAATTAGCTTCTGTTTTCCAGATTCCCGGGTCGGTTGTTTGGGAGTTCTCTGTGTCAGCCAGGTCTGGGTCATCCCCACCTGGCTCTGAAATTCAGTTTGTGACCTTTGCACACTCAGCAGCAGCACTGCAGGTCCCGGGCCAGCCGAGCCTCAGCTGCCTCTGCTGCCACGCAGGAACATTCTCGTGTCCCAGCCTTCCTGTGCTCACAGCTANGATTTTGGGGTTGCCCACATAATGCATATGATGCCTTCAATCTATTTTCAAAGGATCCAGATCATTTAATTTAAACAAACCACAGCACTTTGGTTTACCACACAGCACTAATCAATTCCTGAGGTCAGGAGAACTATGCAAAACAGAAACACTCTTTTTAGTTTAAAAAAGTCCAACCAAAGGTAGTTACAAGTAAGGCTCTAAGTCTTTCTTATGACCTGAAGAAACATCAATACTCCTAAAAAACTGAAGTACACAGATTTAAGTGCTTACAGGTTTCATATTTTAATGTCTGAGCTTGATGGAATTCAGAACAGTAACCAATTTTTAATCCTTAATCTCCCAGTCACAATTAGCTTCTGTTTTCCAGATTCCCGGGTCGGTTGTTTGGGAGTTCTCTGTGTCAGCCAGGTCTGGGTCATCCCCACCTGGCTCTGAAATTCAGTTTGTGACCTTTGCACACTCAGCAGCAGGGAGGCACTGCAGGTCCCGGGCCAGCCGAGCCTCAGTAGCCACATCCTCGTGTCCCAGCCTTCCTCTGCTCACAGCTTCCAAACCCACCCCCTTCAAGGCAGCTGTTTTCCCTGACAGAAAATAGCAAATTCCAGTGCTGTGTGAGCATTTTCCTTCAGGAAGGCCACAAGGAGTTTGTACCCCCAGTCATTCCCACAGTGCTTGACACTCAAAAGGTTTTCTACATAAAACTTGAAAGAGAACATTGGAACAAAAGGCTTTTGTCCCACTAAAAGGTAGTGGGGGTTGATGCCTCTTAAAATCAGAGCTGAACACAGTTAGAAGGGAAAAAGGGGTTTTTCCCTCAGTATTTATTTCAAGGATCCCTGGT
>VZRO01001448.1:573269-664188 GCA_013397915.1 Daphoenositta chrysoptera | reverse complement strand
GGCCACAAAGGCATACAAAAGAGGTATAAAAGAAAAGGCAAAAAATCATTATGGCATCAGGGGGAAGTGTCAGTTGTGGATGCACCAGGAACAGGAACTGTGTAATGCTTCTTAGTTGTTTTGTTTAGATTTAAAAATATCCATATCTTAGCAACATAAAATAATTCAAATTTAAGAGCTTTGTAACACATAATTGGAGAATCTTGGCTGTATGAAAATATAATATGAAAACATTGGGGTTTGTTTTATTGTCTAATACTTTAAAAATATTTTAGTAATTAATTATTAATCCCTATAGGAAATAAAAAATTACTAGATACATACTATACAATTTATGGTGTGAAGACTGGAAAAGCAGTAGAAATTGGTAGACTGTTGGAAGATAAAAGTACTGGCTACAAAAAGTTTCTCTGGTTTCCAAAATTACTCTCTAATCCCAAAAAACAGCTCCCAGAGCAGGAAAGAAATCTAGAAATACAAATACATTTTTAAAGAAAATTGAAAAATTACCCACAAATCCCCCATAAGTTGTCAAAAAACCCAAACAAACCAAAGCTACTTGACAGCATTTGATTATGAAAATATTGTGGGCTTCTGAGAAATATATATTTAAATGATACATGCTATATATAAAACATTGCACAGAATGCAGTACATTCCAAAACTACTGTATTTGAAATTGTTGTTTGATGGAGTCAAACTGACTTTCTTTAAAAATTAAAAATGTTTGAATAAAATACTGATTTGTCTGATGTAACAGCAGTTCATGTAGGGCTTGTGATGGTTTTGTGCACTATAATAATCCTGCCAGCATAGACACACACCACCTTCCTAATAGCACTTAATCTCTAATGTATGTTTTGTATATTTCTAGGCCCTTTAAATGTGACGTTATCTTTTGCAATAAAATGAAATATTTTTATTAGGTTTCAGGAGTCAATTAATAATAAACAATATTGAGATGACCATGGAAGGGAACAGCTGTTCTTTGGGAAAAGAAAAATGAATGGAAAACTAACAGGCATTTCATGGAATCATTCTGCAGCATTTCCAGCTAGAGCAAGGATGTCAGTTTGAATATCAAACAAAAAACCTGTAGCTTTTAGCTAGACCATGAGTATATTTCAACATACCAAATTCTCCAACAATGGCTGCTCTGCAAATACTTTCTCTGGTCATTACCTGCCCATAGAGAAAGCTCTAGAGTAGCTCTGCTTAACAGAGTTCACAGATTTCTTTTGGAAAAGTTTTATTTGTGCAATATTAAATATAAATACTGTCTAAAACCGTATCTGTATAGCATAGCTACACTTATTCCATCATGTTAAACTGATATTGTGAGCAAAATCAAGTTTGAAAGTACCTAAGGAAACCCTTAAGATGCATATGGTGGATTTGTGATATTTCTATTTACCTAACCAAGCCAAGACTGGAAACAAGTATTACTGTGTTCTGCACAGTTTATAATTCTGACTTCTGTAATTCCTGTAGGAGGACTTCACTGCATGACAATGACCTTTAACTAAAAGTCTAAATTTCATGAAATATTCAAGGTAAAGATTGCATAGCCAGTTTCAGACAATAAACTTGTCCCTCTTCATGACAAGTTTAGAAGCACTTCCACAACTACAAACAGTCAGGGTTTTGTGGGGTTTTAGGAGTGAAAACAACCAAGCAGCTGTTAAAGCCTTCAGCTGCTAAAACACCACAATGAAGGCAAGAATGGCATTTAACTAAGTCTTCCCTGCAGTAGCTGCAGAGAGCCAAATTACCTTTCCACCAGCACCTCCTTCTCCTGGCGAGACTGTTGCTTTCTGAGCCTGACTCTTCTCAGTAATTACATGAACACAGCTCCCAGCAGGCTCGTACCAGCTAAGCCCAAGGCAGAACCCTCCCTTTCCCTTTCCCTTTAACTGCAAGAAAAGATCCAGGCAACTGTAAACCCAAATCTCTGCCAGCAAGCTAGAGGATTGTGAAAAGAACACCTGAATATGAAAATTAACCTTCTTATCCCTGTCAGAAAGCAAAAAAATCCCTCAGGTAAATCAAATCCAGTTGTCTGTCAGGTGCAAGGCATTTAAACTTGCAAGGAATTGCAGGTCTTGCAAATTGCAACCATTGTTTTTATCAGTAGAAATCAGTACTAGTATTACTGTCCACAGCATTTTCAAGTTATAGAAAATTACACTTCAGAAGTTAATAAAAATAATTGCAATATTCACAAACACAGTAACAGATTTAAGAATTTTAAAAAGTAATCTTCTGTTCTCCTGGAAGTAATAGATTTAGCCCCATTTGAAATGTCACTTATAGGGCTGTAACATCAGCTCCCCAGTCCAGCTGCAGCAATTCCACATGTCCCACCTGTACTGGCAGAGTTCACCACATTTCAGCAGCTTGAGCTCACCTAAGCACTCTCCAGGACATAATTCCTGATGATCTGCTTCATTGTGAAAAGATCAAGCATTCAGGCTTTCACAGAAAGTTTGACCCTCTCAGAAGTGTTAAAGCAAACCTGAAAATTAACTTAGTGAACTAAAGCAGCACACAGAGCATGGAAAAAACTTCTTTTGCCAGTTCTTTCTGAATACAAAAGACTTTTGTTCATTAAAAACAATTTATTTGCATGTAAAAGGCTATTCTGTTGAGAGGTGTTGCCTCAGCTGTAGAAAATGTAGCAATTTATTGGAATTCTGCTTTGAATAACCTTTAAAGTGCCCAATATACACATATGCATAGGTGCTCATGAACATAATTTGAAGCAAGAGAACTGCATTTCCAAATTCACACTGAATTTGTTCTTTTCAGGTTAAAACAGCTGAAGAAATTACAGTAGTTGTGAGGGGGAAAAAAAGAGACAGATTTTCCAAGCCATTTCAATTTACTGTAACCAACTTGTTTCCTACTGGTTTCCTAATGGATCTTTTATGCAGGATTACAACAGTTTAGTTTTGCTTCTTTGCGTGCTGTTTATGGCATCCAGAAATACTCTGTAATAGACTGGTTAGGTCATCCACAACACTCGTGTCACACTTTCCTTGTGAGCACAGAAAGATTTTCAAACACTACAGAGAACTGAAAGGGTCACTGCTCTTCATTCCAAAGCATTTCCTGTTGTGGCCAGGGATGTGCCCGAGGGTTACACAGGAACAACAACAGCCTGGAGCTCACATCAACAGCCACAGAGATGGCTCAAACTCACTGCTGTACCGCCAGGGAGTTCAAAGCAACCATTGGCAAATATTTCCTCCCAGGAACTCAATTAGTCTCCTCAATTATTAGGAGAGTAATCATTAGGAGGCACACATGCTCTGGCTGGCAATGATCTAAAACTGCTATTTTGGCTTTCCAATAGAAATAAACAGGGAAACACAGGACATTATGAAGGCACACAATGTACCTCTTGTGGCCAAGATCATCAAGTAAATGATGCTATGATTTTGCAGAATAAAATAAATCTCCAAAGACAAACCATTAAAAAACATCTTCCCATAAGTGCACAGTCTGATGGGCAAGCTCTGAATTCCTGATGAATTCCCTGCATTCTCACAAATAGTCTAAATCCAGAGGAGCACTCAGGAGATGTGTACTCAAATCTGAATAAATTCCAGAATCTGTCCTCAAATATAACTCTTAAATCATGGAACCTCCAGAAAAAAAATATCTCAGGTGAGTCTTCTGTGCCAGCACATCCCCAGATATTTTTTTTTTAGTTTTACTCAGACAATTTCGCTTTAGATTAGTAATAATACTCTTCTCAATGTCTTAAACCACGGCCTTTATGCAGGTTTGTAAAACTTTCTTATTTTTTGCAACTATCAATTAATTTTATATTTATCATTTCTTCTCTTAAAGAACGTTTTCAAATCTCACAACTACACTTCAAAAGACTGGGACTACAGTGTCACAGCTGAATGAAAAAAAGAGTAAAGCTTGAGCTACTTATTTTAAATTAAAAAAAAATAATTCACAAGGACTCCACAAATACTATATTTGCATTTTTTCCAGGATAACTATAAAATGAGTTGCATTTTTGCATTGAAAATGCATTAATATATTACTCACAATTAATGGATCTCGTCCCATTGTAATAACAGTTCTGTTCACTGTGCGTAGTAACTGCACCATTATTTCTTGAATATGGTGATAAGTTGAAGCCTGCAAATGAAGAAACCAGAGTTTTGATATTAAAATCATATCTCTTTTAAAAGTAAGAAGAAACCAATTATTTCCATTTTGACAGTTCAAGCTGTACAATATAACAGCCTTATTGAAAGAGAAACTCTAATTCTTTTTGCTCAGACTGCTCCTTAGTTCCAGCAATTTCAGTGGAATATTCCTGAACAATTCAGTCCAGTTTCAGCCCAATCTACTCCACAACTGGTTCTTGTTTCAAACAGTCACTTCCCATCTCTCACTCAAGGGACTCCTGTTCTCCCCCTAACTGAGTAGTCCATAACTTAACCCTGGTACAGTTAATTTGAGGCAAATTGTCTCACAGATCCCCACATCTGTCAGTGCTCTCAGGGCAGGCTGGAGCTCAGGAATATTCTTAGCTGGCAGTCACAAATTTAGAGTTATTAGAGGAGAAAATTGTCTTCATTTACCCGAGCTGCTCTGGGAGGGCACAAACTGGACATGGTCGGCCCAAGTACTGCTCTCGTTGCCTGAAGAAGGACATTTGATTATTTATTTTAAAACCCTGAGCAAATGGGAACAACCTTACGTTCACCACTTTCACTGACCTTACTCTGATCACCAGACAATTTGGGAAACCAGCATGCAACAAGAAAGAAAAAGTCTCAACAAATTTCTAGTAGAAAAGGATGTTTAGCTTACAGTAAGACCCTTATTTAATGTCAGATATAGTATGGAAAAACACCACAGTCACAGAACCATAGCAAGCTATTAATAATGTTTTAGGTAGCTGAGCTCCAATACCATCCCATGAGAAACTGCTTCAGGTTCTGTTTTCCCCTCAGAGTCAGCCAATGTTTTCTCCTTTTTCTTTCTCCTATTCTGATTGCTCTGGATCAGGCCACACACCTCGTAACAGGAACCTTCCTCACAGCTAGCAATTTATTTACTATTATCATTTAGTCCTCTTGTATCCTTTGGCTATGACACACACAAGCTTAAGTGATCTCCTCACCTGTCACAGCATTTCAGAAGTCGTTAAATTCTATAAATGGACAATGTAGTCACAGGATAATTTGTGTGTGTTTGGTGTTTCCTTCTTTAAAATTTCACTTTCGCTGGTACAGTCCCATGTTTATAACAAGACTACAGTAGAGAGTGGCTGCACAGAGGATGTATTTGTTGGTGATGGTTTTATAGCATTGTTTACACTATAATTAAAAAAACCAATATCAACAGCCAAAACTGATAAACTGTGTAGTAGCACTTAGCACAGGGATGAAATTTGTTCATTAGTTTCCCCTTTTCTTTTTAATTCAAAAATGAGGGCTCATATAATGTAAGTTAACTTCCACATTTCAGTATGTGCTACACCATAATTAGTAACAGTTCAGAACATTGCATAATGAGTTTTAACATTTAGCCCTGACTCCATCATTAAAGATGAGCTCTATTCTTAATTCACAAGTAGCACATAACAAACCTCTCCTGGAAAGACTATTACATATGCTCAAGCACACAAAGGTTATTTTCTGCTAGACCTTTGAATTTTCAGAGAAACATTAGCAAATGTAATAAAATGGTTTCTTTATGAAACTGAGACTCTCGTTCTTCTTGATAATCTAAGAAACAATTAGGGATTCAATACTGACATTGCTAAATTAACAAAAATTGTTTTCACACATTGTCAATACACGAGATTTCAGCTTTTATTTTATCTTAAAGCTTCTAGCTCCAAAAGATAGTGTAACAGCCCATTGCAACCTCTGCTTTTTCAGATCGTATTTCTCTTCCAAAGGATGACACAGGAAAACCCACCATCATTTGGCTTCAGTCCATTGCTTAAGCATAAGATTTTTTTAGGAGCTAAATTAACTATTTGTATCATAAATAAATGTTCACTTGGAAAACATTAATTGTATTATTCCATTTAATTAAATATGCTGATCAAAAAGGTTTGTTTGTCTTCCCTGTTGAAAAGATTTTCCAGGTGACCAAGGCATGGAACAATGATTGTTCACTCTGTAGGCAGGTCAGCAGGAGGGAGTGCTCACACAGAACTCAAACACCTTCAGGCTCCTTGTTGGGCTGGATGGCACATATTGGTACACAGATTTGTTCAGAGAAAATTCAAACCAAACAAAATTTCACTCTCTTTCAAAAATATCTGTGCAGGGTAGAACCAGAGAGTGTTTGATTTAACTTTCATCTTCTATTTAAACTACTGCAGGATTGAGACAGAAAAAGCAATTCTGTTGTTTCAGAGTCAACCCTGCCCTTCAGATTCTGAAGGAGTGTTGGTTTATTTGGACAGCAGCAAACAGGGACTCACTGAATGGCTGCTTGGGAATTCCAGCCTCACACAACCTGTACTGACACACCACCTGGAAACACTCTTGTGTCAATTCATCTCAGCTCTCCCTGCCGGGTCCCCTCCCAAGCTCTTGCCCAGCTCTGTTCTCCTCCTGGTGTGGGGCTCAGTGAGAAACACAGGAGGCCTTGGCACTGTGCAAGCACCATTCAGCAATAACTGAAATTTCACTGCTGCATTACCAACTCTTTTGGTCACAAATCTAAAACACAGCAGCCACAGAGGAAATGAACTCTACACCGAGCAGATCCTGTGTGCTCCCTCTCTGGTGCACCCAGTTCTGTAACCTGTGTTCCTTTGGCATACATACAAATGAAGGCACATATAAAAGGATAACAATTTAAAAAAAAAAAATTAGTTCATAGTTCATAATCCTGCATTGTTTTGGGTGAAAAGTCTCTGCAGAGGACTTTAAGGTAACGGGCTCTGAAAGAACTTGAAGTATTCCTGACTATTTCCCTTTGAAATTCTCTTTTGCTAAAGCCTTAAGATCTGCCATAAATTAGGCAAATGCTTTAAAAATTTCTTTAAAATTCTAAAATGCTTCCAGGCTTGTTTGCTAGTGTTTGCTAAACAGCTTAAAATGCAACTGCTGCCAGTTACTGACAATGCACAGTACAGGAAAAATTCTTCATCTCTCTTGCACTTACAGTCTCAGCCAAGATTTCGCTGTAGATTCCAAGAGAAAGCATTTACCATTACATTTAATTTTGTAGGCACTATAAATAAAAAATTGCTCTGATTCAGTAAATATTAAAGCATAGCATATATGTCAGATTAGAGACTAAGTCACCTCATAAAGGACTGTCAGATTGCATGAAAAAGTGTTGTAAAGAGGGAAAAGGGAAGTGGATTTAATTAAAACAGAAACAAAAAGGCACTGATTTCACCATGACCTTCATCAATGACTTGCAGTTCGGAGATTAACTGTATTTCACAGGTGCTTGAAGCACAGTCTCAAGCTACGAAGCTAATTTTAGACAAGAGTAAGTCAAAACAATGCCATTTATGTCCAAAAGTTGTTTGCTGGAGAGGAAACTTAAAATCAAACCTCAGCATCTCACTGAGATGCCCAACAGTGACTGTCTAGTCATTAAAATAAACACACAAACACTACACAAAACAGAGTTTTTAACAACACACAAGCTACCTGCAGAACCCAGCAGTGAGGCAGCAGCTCAGGAAAACAGCATTTGAACACAAGGATTTGATAATTCCCATGTTCCCACTCGCTAAACAATGTGATGCAAAACAGAAGAGCAGAGCTGGTAATATCAAAATATCTTTTCCTTTGACAAAGAAAACGCATTCTTTAGAAATTCTGTCACAACTTCAAAGATCACCTCACAGTATAAATTTTCACCACACGAAACAGAACAACTACTGCTGTTATTTCTTCCCTGTCCTTTGTGTGTGTTCTATTTCTGGTGACTTTCACAGAATAAATGCAATGCAAAAATATCAAAGTTAAGTTTCCAAAAAGTTTTGAATACTAGTCTGAAACCAGGTTTCTCTATTGAGATGGAAAAAACAGAAGAAATAGGACAAGACATTGGTGTTATTAATATTGTAAAGTGATTCTGCTACTAAAGGCTGAAGCTTTTTCCTCCAGCAGGTCATCCATCTTCTTAGAAAGAGGCTAAGGGATACAGGGAATGAATTGTTCAGTAGAAAACTGCATTCATCTTAGGGTTCAAGTGTAATCCCAGCTGAAATAATTTGGTTAATTACCAAACCAGTTGTCCGTATCAGATCCCACTGAACAAAGTCATTCTGAAGGACGCTGCCTAAACAATAACCTGGCTAAATGTGAACCCTTTCCCTTTGACTACAGGTTACAAAGTATTTACTGCTGCAAGGCAAATGCAGCCTTGAAATGAGATTTCTCCCTTTAGCTGGAAAAGAAACGTGTGTGTTACACCCCAGAGAAATCTGTACTGGCTCTTAAAGAAAAATGACTGTGAGATCCTTGGATGCTGCTGTGTTCCCTCCCTTTGCTCCTTTTTCCTCCTTCAGATAAGTCATCCCAACAGCAGATTTTTAGTATCGAAGCAGGATCAGTGTTTGGTTAAAAAATGAGGTCATAACCCATGGATTCTAGGTCTAGGAAAGAAAAAACTACAAGTGATGGCCACGCATTTGCTGTTGTGGTCACAAAGCCCAGTGTTAATGACACGTGCTCAATATACTCTAAAATCCGTATTTTCTCTGACCAGCAGTTGTACTGCCAAAGGCAGGCTTGGGTGTGGACTTTCTGCAACAGAAGCATCTGGTTCTTTTGTTGATATCCCAATTATCCTACAATATTTCTTAGACTCAGGAATATGATGCCTCCAAAGGGCTCAGCATGCTCTGATGCCACTGCTGGATTTAAACCTGCCCCAAGGGGCTTTGCTCCTTATATCAGAAATGCATCAGTATGCACTGCAAGCACAATCTGTAGATAACTGTGACCCAAACATCTCACAGAGAATCTCCAGTTTACCTTCCTTGAAAGGACCTATTGAAGAAATGCCACTTCTGTTGAACAAATGCCAATATTTTTTTTTTAATGCACAGTTTTTTAATTCTCAGCAATTCTTCTGCTGTTCTGCATAATGTTCTCACTCACACAAAGATGAGCTACAAACCCATATTTTCAGTAGGCCTCAATGAGTCTTTGACACATCAGCAACTGCTGCTATGGATGGTAACTGTTAAATTCAAAAATAAACTTCATTTATGTGGTACACACAGAGAGAGTATTACTCCATCTTGCTTTAAAATTGTGTTTTACCTTTTAAAAAACACAGTAGCTTTGGTTACTTTGCATTATAGGCTTATGAGATGATAATTTCAATTTTTGCCCTAACGTGCTTTCACCATTTCTCTTAAGAATTAAATTTCAAATTCAAATGTCCCAATACCTCTTTGGTATCCCCTCAGATTGATCCCTCCTGAACTGCTGAAGTCTAAACCAATGAGGCAAATAGCTCAAACTACACATGGGAAGATTGAGCAAATGGAAAAACCTCTGCAGTATCAAAGATTTTTATGAAATCAAGATATATCCTGTAATGATTCCATTTACTAGGAAATGATCCAAGGAGCCACAGTGAAAAACTCCTAAAATAACAGCTTGCCTTAATTCAAACTCTGCGAAGTTTGAACACATGTATCTGAAAACTATAGTTGAGGAAAAATCAGCACATATTCACTGGATAAATTACAGCTTTCCTAATGTAATCAATTAGGAGGTTTTCTCAGAATAAATTCCTGAAGTTATTGAGAAGCTTCATTGAATAACCTACTGCTCATTAAAAAGTGAGGGAATAAAGAGTCAATTCAATATTCTCTCAAATGAGAAAAAAACCACAAACACCCAGATGAAAATTTCAGTGTTCCAAAATTTCAGAAGTCTGGGAAAGAAAATACAGTCTCCAAGTGAAATATAGTAAAGATTAATCTCCTTTACCCTGACATTGCTGAAAGCAGAAACCATACTTTACCACACTGTACAGCTTTTGTTTCACAAACTACAGGGGTTTTTATGAGAGCAGCAAGATGAAATTTGAAATTTATTCTGAATAATTAAAATAATTACAGAAAATTTGCAAAGTTACAATTGGAAGGGACCTTGAGAGGTCGTGTAGTCCAACCCCCTGCAATGAGCAGAGACATCTTCAACTGGATCAGGTTACTCAGATGTCAGTATTCATCTTTAATACCTCAACTGCCCTTTTGTTTAAGTTTATGAAAAATAGGAGAAAAGTTCAATTTGCCACTGACTTGTATTAAATATTTGAAAGAGATTAATCATCATCAATAATTTACTACCTAATCAGCTCCAGCTTTCTACAGACTTGGACTCTCTACATCATCATCAATACTTACAGGGTCTTGACAGCTCAGAACCTCCAGGATACTATTAAGTAATTCAACACAGTACTTCCTCTCCTGGACCTGGAGCTGCTGATCCTCCTTCTGTTCCAGTAATTCCCTCAGCTCTTTTGTAATCACAGGAAGCAGAATGTCCCTGCATTCTGAAAGAAAGCAAATTATCTTAACAACAAACATAAATCAAATACTGTGTGCAAATAAACCCTCCCCCAAACAGTGAAACACAATATGCTTTAACAGACATAGTCCCAACGTGGAACTGTTGATTTTCCAATCATGCCTCAGGAATATTCCACACTTGTGTGGTATTTGCATAAGTCAACAGTATTTTCATATATCAAAACCAAAAGTTCCTGATAAAAATAAATTGCTTCAGTACAATTCTGAGGGCTGTTTAGCTTATATCAACCACTTGGGAACAAATTACTCACTTACATACAAAGCATCTGGAAATTAATTGTGTTTAAGTAATGACAGGATTCTAATGTAAGAAAATTACTGTACTTATTAACTTGTTTCTGAAAATAAGACTCAAACAGCAGAACTGTTCCATGTGCATCATTTTGAAACATATCTTCTAAAGATACATAAAAAAATGCAAAGAAAAGACTCTAATGAAAGGCCTGCCAAGCCTGTGATGGTGAGAGCTGTGCATACATTCATCCTTTAATTTAAATTTAAGGAAGCTGACACAAATATGAAGTTATGTTTCAATATCACACATACATTGACTTTTTAAGAGAGAGGTGCTTATAGGAAATGTCAGGAGTACAAGATAGACAAACTAGAAATAACTTTAATGAGAGCAATATCCATCTAGGAATAAAAAACAGCTTTTTTTTTTTTTTTTAAGGATGATTTAGAGCACCTGGACACAAACTACACTCCCTGATAAACAAGTGCATTGTGAGATGTGGTGAGACTGTATCCAATGTGATTTAAAACAAGCCAGGGGCTCAGAATTCCCCCAGAATAAAGGTGCTAGTACAGAAAGACATAAGGGTAAGAAAGTAAGAAAAAGAAAAGAATGGAAAGTAGATTATAACTGTCTGAATTTTGCAGATGAAGCAACAGAAGCAGTCCATGCAGATTATTCTTATTTGAAGTAACAGCTCCAAGCTACATGAAGCCAAGAGCTTTTAATCATGTCTGAAGAGCAGCATAATTTCTTGCCTCAGAAAGCATCTCTCCTCTTGGTAACTATTTCTATAACAGTTATTCCAAGCTACAAGACAAATCCAACCCAATAACTAAATTACAAACTCACCAGTAAGACAGCAGTTAAAGAACACATATCAACATAAGGCCTGTTTGAACAGCAGCATAAAAATGAATTTCACACAGCCTACAGTTCTTTATGTGCCCAATTCTGCACAGACACGCTTCCTGCACCTCCTGCAGGCCACAGATACCCCTCTGCAGCAGAAACCCAAGGGTTTCACTCACACAACACAGAGTGGAGCCCAGCAGAGGGGATGCCAACACTCCTAAAGCACTTCTGAGTGGATTTGTGCTCACGAAGGCAGAGAACACCTGCCCTCCAGGAGTCAGTACTGGCAGCTTCATGGGCAGCAGCTGCAGACAGCAAACGTTAAAAGTTTTCTGAAACTGAGATGTAATTCAGTAACTAGCAAACACTTTCTTGATTTGCTCATATGAACCACTTGTAATAACTGATTGTAAATGCAACAAATGCAGTGCTATTAGCTTAAACAAAAGCTAAACCAAAGAAACATTGGCAACAAAAAAAGTTACATGCAATACCTTAAAAACTTGCTGAGATGTGATAGTACCTTTTTAATACAGGGCTTATACATTCAGTCAACAAATAAGTGCAAGTTATAACAGATTATTAGCTCACTCACTACTTTCAGAAAAGCTAGTAAACAAACCTAAGTTCTTCTTTTCAGTATTATCTGTGGAAACTGTCCATCAACAGTCTAAGGTTATCCACGGGGGAGCAATTCCTAGTATTACCAGTTCAGAATTCATTCATCAAGATTCTGACCACTCCAAAATATTTAAGGTATATTTTGGATATAGCATTTATTGCTAACCGAGTTCCATCTCATGGTGCTTATGAGAAGGACTCAAGTGTAACAGTCTTACTGAAAGGTGGCACACATTTAACACATTTTACAGTGGATCAGATTAAATTTAAAAATGGGCTCACAACCCAAGCAAGCAGTTGAGGCTGGATATAAGGAAAAACCTCTTCCTCACAAGGACAGCCAAGCAGTAGAACTAACAGGTTGCACAGACTATGCTGGAAAAACCTGGTCTGACCTCACAGCTGACCTCGTGCTGAGCTGGAGGTTGGACTGGGCACATTTCCAGTGTGATTCCTTCCAACTCTATTCCTTACAACTATTCTTCAGCTATTCTATGATTCTTGCTAATCAATGGTAGTGTGGCAGTAGCTTGGTACACTGCAAGTGACCAGTTTCTAATCCTCAGGAACTGAACAGAGCAGCCAACTATGGAAAACAAGTAAGGGCCACAACACAACAAGGAATTTACAGGAGATCCTGAATCTCTGGAAAATTATCAGAGACCGTCAGGAAGTTAGGAACAAAGTTACATATATGCCTGTATACGTAAATAATGACATTTTTGGGGCTTGTCATTTTTTTATCCGTGGACTAACACTTCAAGGTGTCCTACATCAGAAGAGATGCTATCAAACTCATTACTCTAAAGACAGATAGGAGAGACCCATTTCTTGTCATTTTAATCCCTAGCACTTGCACAGCATCTGTAGTGAGGCATAAAAACTGTTTCACATATATTTAACCTGTATGACAATACACATGCAGGAAAATATCTCTTTTCTGGTCTCCACTCTGCTCCATCCCTGTGTTCCTTTCCAGATGCTCTGACTGTGTGCAAGATATGCTGAAGGAATGATTCAGCACAAGCTAAACCCCATTTCTCCTATAGCATTGTGGGTCCCATACACCAAGCAAACCCTTAGCAGTAAAATTCACCTGCATCCCTCTCTATGCCTGTCTGCAGTTACAGCAGAATTCTACCCATGGCAACACTTTGTGCCACAAGCTCTCTGCTGTAAACCTGCTCTGTATAAATTACACTTTAAATAAGGGTGCATAACTCACTCTAACATTCTGCAGACACAGTAACAGCTACAACTAACACAACATGAAGATGAACATATTTAGACAAACACATCCAACCTTTAACTAATCTGCAATGACGTGTAGAAATAGATTCCAAATCAACAGTAATGTAAGAAATTCAGCTGGCAACTCTTTTCCCATAACTACCATTCTTAAAAATAGGGCCTTGAAAACACTTCCACGTCAAAAAGCATCAGCTGGGAGTGCTATGCTAACAGGCTGTTCATAACAGCAAAGTTCAAAGTCACATCACATTATGTGACATCTCAGCCCCTTTTCACCTCTCACAAAGAGGATGGAAGGTTCTTTGCACATTCTGGTTTCACATCTGCCAGGATAAACATACTTACTGCTCTCACTCCTTCAAAATAATATCCAGCTCAATTTTAAGCTATTAAGATGTCCCTTTGAACTGTCTGACAGTTAGCAAATATAAAAATTCCTTTTGGGTAGCTTTCAAAGTTACAGGGAGCAACTGGATAATAAAAACCTATACCTTTTTATTTCAAAAGCAAAGTAAGAGACTAAATTGAGCAAAGTCATAGATCAAGAGGAACCCTGTATTTTAGATAAAGTACATTCTTAATTTGTCCTTGTATAGAAAATAAAAACCTAGGATTCAAGGTAGGTGTTATGGGTATATTAATCACCAAATGACATGTGACTTCACATGCCAGTGATACCCATTTGATCAATAAGCAGGAAGCACAGACGAGATCATAACTAGGAAGTTACACTGGACACCTTAAAGAGGAGTGGAAGCAAACTTCACTGAATTTAAGACTCCTCCACACCAGCCTTCAGAAGTCACTTAAAGCTTCCTACCAGAATGCAAAATGCCTGCTGTTGTCTATAACTCATTTAAAAACCACTCACATGTATTTTGGCAAAAGAATCAAGTCTTTGACATAATTTGTCTTCCACACAGACCTATTCCATACTCCTTAAACATGGAGAAAGCAGGGCTTCTTTCATTTCTTCTTTCACAACAGATTTTCCTGTTGTACTGAGACAACAGCTGAGGCAGAAGGTACAATTGATTTCCTTCAGATTTGAGAGCTAATTACTCTGCAAGCTTCAGTACTCCCAGTTGTACTTTGCAATATAAATTACAATTGGATCCATATTTGATACACAGAGAATCTCTTAAAAGGACTTAACATGTGCAGCTGATCAATTATTTACAGTGCATTTTCAGATGTGAACAATGTTGAAGTGTCAAGCTACGTGGAAATTCAAAGGTTGTTTAACTAGTCTTAGCTATATTATTTTCTTAAAAAAAAAAAATCAAACTTGCCATTGATACTAATATGAAAAAAATCAGTAGATTCTAGTAAGAAAATTCTTTTTTTTGGTGTTTATTAGTTTGGTTAATATTAAAGCTTTATGTCTATATTTTTTGACTGGCTGCTAGATAAACTCAGCTTGGTAGTGAAAACAGCAGAATGATTTTTATAATGCACTTCTAGGACATTATCCATAAACAGAAGAAAAAGAAAACTAATTAGGTTTTATAAGACCCCTACCAGTTAAAGTCATCTCATATAAGAGTGTAATCCCAAGATGTTCTGAAAAACACTTACAATCAAAACACATGAAAACAACCAGTATTTGTAGCAAGGAAGGCCTGATCTCAGCCTGAGTCTACAGGTGTACTAAAGTAAATATAAACCTGTAGTCGTGTCTTTGTATCTTTGAAAACCCAGTTAAAACTATTTCACTAGAACATTACACAAAATATTAAATCCTTGTACTATCTTGGGAGAAGGAAAAGTTTATTGAACCAGTGTATCAATTTCAGATTATAATACTAAGGTATATTGCAGAGGTTAAGGAAAATGAACCAAGTTCTTATTTAAACATGAGCAACTCAATGGCCTGGGAAAAGGAGAAAAGAATTAAGAAACATGTGGAAGACTGTAATTGAGAAAAATAGCCAGAATAAAACTTTATGTTGTAGTTGATGCTTTAGACTCATCACTGGATGCACCCTCAGCAGGGCTGCAGATGACAGAAAATTGGTGGCAGGAAGGCTCTGCAGAGGGACCTGGGCAGGCTGGATCCCTGGGGCGAGGCCAGCGGGGTGAGCTGCAGCACGGGCAAATGCCAGGTCCTGTGCCCCAGGCAGGAAGGGATCTGGGGGTGCTGCTGACAGTGCCTGAGCACGAGCCCAGGTGTGCCCAGGTGGGCAGGAGGCCAAGGGCACCCACTGTGCCAGCACTGGTGTGGCCGCAGGAGCAGGGCAGTGATTGCCCCCCGTTCTGGGCACTGCTGAGGGCACCTCCAGGGCTCTGTCCAGTCCTGGGCCCCTCGGGCAAGAAAGGCACTGAGGGGCTGAGTGAGGCCAGAGGAGGGAACGGAGCTGGGGAAGGGTCTGGAGCACCAGTCTGAGTGGGAGTGGCTGAGGGAACAGGGGGGCCCAGCCTGGAGAGAAGGAGGCTCAGGGGGGACCTTCTCCCTCTACAGCTCCCTCAGTGAAGGGGTAGGGAGGTGGGTGTTGCTCTCTCAAGGAGAAAGTGATGAGCAAAAACTGTCTCAGGGACTGTCCAGCCCTGGCACAGGCTGTCCCGGCAGGGATGGAGGCACTGTCTCAGGGGCTGTCCAGCCCTGGCACAGGCTGTCCCGGGCAGGGATGGAGGCACTGTCTCAGGGGCTGTCCAGCCCTGGCACAGGCTGTCCCGGGCAGGGATGGAGGCACTGTCTCAGGGGCTGTCCAGCCCTGGCACAGGCTGTCCAGGACAGTGACGGAATCACCATCCCTGGGGGGATTTAAAAGATGTGTGGATGTGGGGACATGGCTTAGTGGCAGACTTGGCAGGGTTAGGTTTACAGTTGGACTCAATCTTAAGGGTCTTTTCCAACCTAAACAAATCTCAGTCTGTGATGAAGCAATTCACATTCTCACACCTCCTCCCATGCCCCAAGAAAGCTCAAGACAGACAAGGGAGAGACATGGAGGGGGCAGATGCCTATTTAAGTACTTGCTGCTTTCTTTCCTGCTTGATAAATAATGTAAGAACATTGCCAACAACATCTATTCTTGCTTAATGCTCAAAAGCATGAAAAATCCCAATTGTTTTGGTTTTTTCTAGCTGCCCCAAACTTTATTTGAACACATAAAGCATCAACACACAGTTTGAGCATCTTGCATTTTCTTCATCAAGGTCTGTGAAAAGATTTAGTATTATACATATTCATCAATCCCAAATTCCAACACTGTTCTTGGAAAGGTTCCCTGGCAGCACCTTCCTGAATAGGGAGAGGTCATCGTCATCCAAGATTAAGCAGTTATATGTTTTCTGTTTTGGGTTTGGTTGGGTTTTTTAACCCCTCTATTCTCCTTATTCCCTTTGGAAGATACCTAATGATTTCTTAGGTACCAGGTAAATGAAATTCAAACTCTTAAGTCATTAAAGCAATCATGTCATTAAAAAAGACATTTGGGTCTCCTTCAGCAAAAATCACAGACGGGTTTCATTCCTGACTGCCTCATATATGCAGCCAAAATGGTAATAAAGATTTAACACCACTTTTGTCTCCCTTAGGAAACACTACTCATGATTCCCTGGCATGCCTGTAGTCACATCCATCTGTTAGGATGGCTTCATGCCCACTTAAAAACTGGCATGCCAATTTAATAAGGACATAGGTGTCATCTGAATACAGATTTAGAACAAAGCCTTAAAAATAAAGCCAGTGAACAACATTCTCTCAATGAGGTGAGACTTCTGATGGCAGCCAGTGCTCAGTTAAAGCTTTGTGTTTCTTCACAAAGGACATCTGTTCACAACTGCAGCAATGTTCCTATTAAAAGTCTTCTTTCTTTGTTATTTACAATTTAACTCTTTGCTTTACTGGGAAGCCCCAAAGTAATGATTTTAAAATGGCGTATTTTTCATTCATTGTTAAATCTAAATTAAAATTTCACAGCTTAGATAAGAGCCACAGGAAGGGAAGGTACCTTAGGTCACCTACAGATTCTGACAGCACTGCAAGATGCAAATTCTGTTTGCCTCCTGGACTCTAATATGAGCACGAAGGAAGGAGAAACCCAGGGATCCTGGGAGGGCAGCACACAGCCCCTGCTGGGTGTTGAGGATACAGAACAGGTCCAGCACCCACAGCACAGCCCTGGCACCAGGAGCAGCAGCAGCAGTCTCCACCTCCCGTGTCCAAGTGTCTGCAGCTCTGAGGGGCTGGGCACTGCCAGGCATTCCAGGGCAGCCAGGACTGGCACCACCCTGCTCTAGCCAAGACAGCATTTTCAGCTTTTGGTGCCTTTTCCAGCCTGTAGTCATTGCAGTCTGCCAGGCTGCAGCACAGCCCTGTCAGCACATCCTCTCTGGCAGATTTTGGTCTTTAAGTCCCTTCCAGCCCAGGCCATCCTATGATTCTGTAAATTTTGATGAATTCCAACTCAGATATTTCCTCATTTTGTTTTACTGACACCCAATGCGTTTCATTATAAACTACTTTAATATGTTTATGGTCTCTCTTTTCTATTTGAAGTAATTGTAAACCATGTGTTACATATATATTTGGAAGTTCATTGTTAAAAATAGTTCACCTAACTTGATTTCCCCTCATATAACAAGATTTTTTAATAAATTTAACTAAAAAATGCCATAATGGGTCAAGTCTAACAAAAAGTTATCAGTAGCAGTATCAAGCATGTCTCCTACTCCTCCATAAACACAAGTAATGGCTTTAATCTACATATGTTCCTCACAAAAGATAAATACCTACAGATATGCCTGTGCCATACTCATCCATATCAAAACACTGCAAGAATAGAACTGGCAAAAAAAGAATATAGGACTTGAAGTGATGTTTCAGAGGTAATGTACCCCTGAAAAAAACCCCAATATATAAAAAAGCTAAATATGAAATTCAAGACTGAATCTACAGGCAAACTGGGTTTCAATACAGAACCTTTTTAAAGGAATTTATGAACAGTGATTAATTTCAAATTTTTCTGAGTAGGTAAAACCAGCAGAGTCACATGCATTAACAATCTCCAAGTATTTTAAAACGTTGAGAAGTTGTACTGAACACAGGGAAGGAAAAAAAAATCACAGAAAACCCCCACAAAACCCCAAAAACTTAGGCTTAGGCACTCATATGAGTAGGAACCAGACTGTAAGATTATAATAGTAAAAATCAATATCTGCAACTCAATCCTGACCATAACAATTAAACTGGAAGATGCTTAATCAGAAATTACTCCTCCTTCTACTTTGTTTTTTAAAATCTTTTTCTTAATAATTCTGAAGGTAAAAACAATACCATATATCAACACAAAGTACCAACAATATTCAATTTGTGACATGAAACAAAGTATTTTACGGGTAAAACTCAGTAATGTACTCGAGAGTTGGAAATCAGTGTAATTATGGGTGTGTGCGAGTCCTTCTCTTGTTTGAACAGTAATAGAACAGAAAGAGTTCTTCAGTGAGGAAAAAAACACTGCTATAGCCTCAGCATTTCTTCTGGCATCTGGCAGATTAACCCCTGGTGCTAACATATGTCTCCTGCTGCTGTTCCTCCAAAATCAGCGAGTGGTTTGCATATGCTGCAGATGCCAGGAGCCGCAGCGGGCGGAGCGCCGGCGCTCCCGGCCGAGGCGCTGCAGCTCCGTTCCCACCCTGCCAGGGCCACCTGCGGGCCCTCCTGAGAGCTCTCCTGGGTTCATCCCCGGGCTCTGCTGCAGCACAGAGCCCGCACCAGCACCGGGCCACGGGGGAGTGCAATGTCCAAAGCACTGCTGTCAAAATATACACATTTTATCAGGTGCTGAAGCACTTTATATTCATTTTGCACTGATAAAATCAGTTCTCCCAAGGCTGCTCATTTACAACTTTCAGCATAATGTCAGTAAATATTCCAGGGCCAGCTTAGAAGGAACACCTAGCTCCAAATATTATAAACTCAGCAGCACTAACTATAATAAAAACTCCATGTGATTTAGCAACAGCTATATCTTAATTTGTTTCTTTCTCAAAAACAGAGACAGTGGGGAAATTTTGGCAGTAAGTTTCTTAAAAACAAACAAAACAGCAACTCCTGAAAAGCAGTTTTACACAGAAATTAAACAATTCTAACAAAGTTTTTTCACAACAGGGAGAGAATAATCCATTATATCCTACTACACAGAGTGAAAGATACGACAGGAAACAGTTTCTTACATCATAAAAGAGACTCTAAAATCCTATCAGAGGTGCTTACATGAGACAAGGCAACCATTCTTTCCCTCTGATATTTTAAAATAATAAAATATCAAGTAATCTAAAAGCAAAGTGTCAAAAATTAAGCAGATTTCTTGTCCTCTGACCGAAGAGGACTTACTATTTTCTAAAGACAAAACTGCATAAAAGTCTGCTCACACCTCCTGTTAGAACATTCCTAAATGCTACGGTGAAAGTGCAGCAGCAGTGGAAAGCATCCATCACCCTACACTCAGCCCCTCAAATACCTGCACCACCATAACCTCTCCAAGCTGTGTTACAGTTACCGAGTGGGAACAAGAAATCAATGCCTCTATGAAAAAACTGGCCATGTAATTTAAAGGCTTCTAAAAGTGCTTTAGTGCTGCAAGGCCTTTGAAGATCAATTACAGCAGAGGTGCACGGGACCACGTTTCCCATCTGATGAAAGCACTCCATGAGTCTACAGTGGAAATTTTGAATGCCCAGGAATATGTACCAATAAATTCAGTTTCCCCTCAAGGTTTTCAACTTCAGGTTCACATGTAGCTTATTTAATAAAGACAAATTTCACAGGCTTTTTTTATTTTTTGAAAATACCTTCCTATGTTTTCATAAGTCTGCTTCTTTAGAAAATGCTGCAAATATCAATGGGTCAAGGAATAGAAAAGCCAGTATATGCAATCCAATTGAATTATAAAGACAATACCTCTGGGAATGGATGTAAATTAATTGAACTGGAACTGCAATGAACTACCTGGAAAGAGAACAAAGTCTGGAGGAATAATGGGTAATCTGAAACACACTCAAATTAATAGACTTTGCTGTAATTAGCAGTGTAGTTAAATATATTCCATATTCATGGCAGAAAAAATGCTACCTGTTCTAGATAAATGTGAACTTTAGTTAATGATACTGTTGGCAATCTTGCCTTAATTATCACATTGCATCCTATTCTGAGATAGCCTACATGTGCTTTCCTTCTTGTAAATGACCTTCCAGCTCATTGAGTGCAGTAATGAATCAGGCGGCGTCTACACCCTACACACATTTGGTTCTCTACCCAATTAATTTTAAAATCAATTGTATTTAATGTAGAGCAAAAAAAAAGCATCTTTAGAATTTCCTATTTTAAGCCATGGCACTGTAAATGAAAAGAGATTTGTTTGCTATTTACCATGTACAGTATTACAACAGCATGGTACAGAAATGTTTTCATAACACTATAATATTATAGATTCTTAATTGTGTATTGGTCTTTTCTAATTCTTCAGTGCCTGCACTTAAACATGATGTGAACTTCTCCCCCATGGTAATTACAACGTTAAGGTTGAAAACAAAACATAAATGCAAATAATCAAAAAATATCATTTTGATAAAAACCACCCTGTAATTATTACAAGGATGATTTTCTGCCATTAGTAATGTAGGCGCAGTTGGGTGAAAGGAAAGGTGTAAAGATCATTACCAAACAGGGAAAGTCCAATATTAAATGCCCTAAAAGATACTTGGGTAACACCACTGAGGCAATAGAAGCATGGTTAGCTGGCCATGCTGTGTTAGAGGAATGACAACCTCATGGAATGGTCTAAGGAAGTGGAAAATATATTTGCAAGAATCTATTTGGCCCTGACCAGGTTGCACCAAGGATGGTGTAAAGGTACGCCTGCCACTCCAGTAAGAAAAAAATAAAATAAAAAAGCAAAGTCAATTTCAGGCATTTTAAATTCTACAATAATGGTAACTCTAAATCCTACCTTACCAGCAAGGAGCTTTTTTATTCTGTCACTTCATCAAGCTACTGACATACAAAATGTTTAAATGAATATTTTCTAGTTAGCAAAAATATTCTCTGATTAGTACTATTATGACATAAGTCATGATGCTGCTAAAACAGTATGTCATGATAAAGCTAAAATAAGCAGGATGTATTTTAGTTTTATTCTAAAATGACAGCAACTTGATTTCTCTATTTTGGGCAATTGCTTTTTCAGAGGACTTCTCTTGTTTTAAAGCAATACATGAAAAAAAAATCAATCCCTTTCCCCAGGCTCCTCTAAAAAGAACACACCTAAGTATTACTATGTAATTATATACCAAGCCTTCCTATATTAAGTATCACAGTAAAAACATTTTAAGGCAGATCTTGCACATGTAATCACCACAAACACATAAACAAGCAGTTAATTTTTACATATTATGTAGTGCATACACTTTAACTGTCAATTACTAATGCAGATTTGGATGTCAGTATCCAGATATACAGGATATAGGTGAACCAGCAGGGCTGGCAAATGAATCAAGTACAATATGCTGCCTTCATGCTCTCAGCTGCTTGGTTTTGCTGTCAAGTGTCTGATGTTAGCAAAAAATAGAGGAGAGGTTTTGGGCAATACATTTTTTTCATCTACAAATTTACGACTAAATGAACCCACTACCTACCTGTCTGGGAAAAATTAAAACGTATTAATTATCTGGTCAGGACTATGCAAAACCCACCATTTACTGGTTTTATAGAAAGTCCCCAGAACTAGAAATCCTCCTAGCAAAATTTCTTATTCATTATTACCTAAAATATAGAGAAACAGAAACCATGTCCTCTTTTTAGAATTCACAACACATTCTGAGGTAGACATTTCCCGTGATATACCAGCTATATATTTCCAGACATCAGACAAGCTGCATTTACAAGCAACCAGCAATCCATTATTATTATTTATCTGCAAGTAGGAAAAGCTTTACAGAGTATTTTGCATTAACAGACCTCAGCTAAAGGAAAGGCCTGTTAAACACATGAAACAAGCACCACACAAAGCAGAATATAATGAAAGCTTCTTGGGAATCCAAAACCCACTCTTTTCTCTTCTGGAACATACAGAGGGAAGGAAGAAAGGAGCTGTAGGATGTACACTAGTGAATAGAACTGTGGAGCACACAGTTATTGTGTGCTCAACTGTTTTCCTTCTGAATCTTTACGAGGGATTTGTTCCTTATAACACAAGCCTGGGATCTGCTGTCCTGACCACCACTCCTGATCTGTGAACCAGTAACAATTGTACTCCAGTGAGACAAGCTGCTTTAAAGAAAGACTATTGAACCAAAGGAAGTCTGTAGCTTACAGTTAATTTCTCAGTATAAAACACAGGGTAGCTGACTGAATTGTAGTAAGATCAAGAGTTCAAGAGAGTGCCTATTTTAACCCAAGAGTCTTTCAGTCTTGTGAGAGGATATTTCTCCTTCTGGTCTAAATGCTGCTCACCACAAGCACCACGGATAAAACTCAGGCTGGCACTTCTGATCTTAGAAGGAGCAGCAGTAAAAGCAGCTCATACTGCAATGATATGTCAGGCTCTGCTTGTTAAACACAAATGCAGTCAACTACCAGAGAAAACTGTGAATGCAGGACTAGAACTGTTTGAAAATTAATTAGGATGTGTTCTTAATAGTTTGGATCAGTGTCTGGAGATACCCTGCAGCTACTCGAGTTTCACCAAATCAAAGCAAGTGTGAATTTACACATAGTTAAAAAAATCACCGCTGTTGACCGTGAAACTATTAACATAAAGATAGGTGAAAATACTACTAATTTAATCTAAACAATAAAACCAAGTACATTATTTTCTTAATTTTTTTTCCCAGGAAATCTACAATGGTGTTAAAACACAACAGACACAGCTAGTTACTGTTAAAGCTTACAATATACATTTCAGTCTCAATGGAATGCAGCACAGGTCTGAAAGTAAAGTGTAATTTTTATCTGTCCTGGCTAGTTAGAACTGCATCACTCTCCTGGCAACAGACAATGAGATGAGCAAAGCAATCCTCTCTCAATCTACTCACACACAGCACTGTTTGCAAGCCACTGTTGTACTGTCCAGTTCCTGGAATCATTATCTCTAAGTTTCCAAAACTGGAACTCATCTGAGCCTGTGTGCCTTTCAAGTTCTGAAGGTTATCTGCACAGCAAAAAGGTTATGAGAGAGAACCATCCGGTCCACAAGAGAGGAGTCAGAACACCTGACACTGAGATGAAGCCAATCATGTAAAACTTGGCTTCTCTGATAGGATTCCTTCAGCAAAAATTCAAATTTTGTGATAATATGAAGAAAAACTGAGCACAATGCTGATTAAGACATTTCAGTGTCATTAATGCACCTGAGAGTTGAGAAAGACACCAAATTCTGATAGAGGTTGAGAAGTACCGTAATTCCTGTAAGTGGAAATGCTGCATTGCAGCTGAGCCTACCACAGCACAATCAGATTTTTTTTTGTCCTCTTCCCAGGCAGAGGCCTTATATAACATCTGTGTTCACAAGGTTTCACTTCATGTTCCTATTCCTTTATAGACCTTAAAATGGGTTGAAAGGATGTATAGCTCATCCACCTAACCACTATATTGTAAGAAAACTACACAAAACTGTTCCTCTGAGACCCACCTGTTCCTTGCTCTAGGCCAACAATCACACTTTGAACAGTTCTTGCCATCCTGTGGAAAGAGATGAATCCCCTCCAGAGCTCAGACTTCTGGCATTCACACTCCTTCAGTATTTGTTTCACTCAATTTCAAACGTGAATTGCACAACACATAACTCACTGGAAATTTTCACACATTTATCTGAAGCCTTAGAGACATTTTGTATTTACCTTGTTTTTTAAAAAGGTTGCTGCGTACGATTTCCTTCATGGACTGCACTTTCTGCTTCTGTAGTTTCACTGGTGGAATGCAAGTGTAAAATTCGTATAGTAGTTGGCTGCAGGTAAAGGAAAAGTGTCATAAATACCATACAGATGAATTCCTTGTGTGCTAATAAGGACAGAGAGAAAGAGTAAAAGATCATGTATTTCTAAACACTTATCATTTTTTAAGACTTACATTTATCTATATATCTATATATCACAAATGTTGACAAGAGACCAGTAACAAACATGTTTCCAGGGACCCACCACTGTCTTGATTAGTAGGAAATGGTGTAGCTTTGTGGCCCTAAACTGATCTATAAGAATTCATTGCTGACAACTAGAAAATGTTCAAGAGTGACCCACCTCAGTAACTTGGCATCAAAAACCATTTCAACATCATGAAGAACCGATGGTATGTACTTCAAGGCAGCCACCTGAATTGAAAGACAGAGCATGTTAATCCTGTGTTTGTATGTGCACATAAACAGCACAGAGCACACCACTGGCACAAAACAAACTGATAAACTTGGAGTTCTTTCCCCAGACTGAAATTTTACATCACATTTGAATAAGTTTTGTCACAGAGTTGCATGAGGGCTTTTACTCTGAGGATGTGCTGAGGAACTTAAATACCATAATACCAAGTGGATCTTATTCTCTTTGCAGACAAGTGAAAGGTTCAGGCTTTGTAGATAATCTGTTTGCAGACAACTAAAAGTATCATCATGATGCAAGTAAGTAAACCAAGCACTGATCAAAGCAGGAGCTGGATCAATTCCATGCCAGAAATGTGCCATGCAGGAGGCAGAAGTCAGGGTGAGGCAGAAGTCAGGGTAAGTCACCTGCCCACCCCGATGCCACCCTTTCTAGGATAGATGAAAAGGGGTGTCATGTCCCTCAGCCACCACCTGCAGCCAAGCTGTGTGATGGTTTATCTCCTGCTATCAATTCCTGAGGTATGTTTTGACAGTATAGTGGGATAATCAAACCTTACCCTGACAAGGGCAAGAGAAAAGTTACTATTCTTACATGGGCAAGAAAACTTCAGCAGGCAATTTCAGGCTCAAAATCACCACTAACACTTAAGGCTAATATGCAGAAAAACTAACTTGCACTACTTTATTTTACTGTGCAGCTTTAGGGTATAAATTCCTAGTAACATTTTGCTGAAAATTAAGTTACAGTGATGTGAAGTCTTCTGTTACAGATCTATCTGATAGAAGCTTTTCTAGGTTCAGTAATTCTCTGTACCTGTACAGAGTAAGCTCCTTGTTAAAAACCCCATCTCTTTTTTCAGAGTAGGGAGGCTAGAATGAAGACAATCAGAGCACAGCTTTCTTTGGCTTTTTTTAGACCTTTTAAACACAATGAAGTTATAATTTTATTTGTATAAGCTTCCACTGCAGTAGCCAATTCAAAAAACCCAAAAAACTATTCATGTTTGATTGAAAAAGACACTTTAGTCTGCAGCAAGTGTGAATAGAGTATTTCAAAGAGACTAAAGGCTTAAAGACTAATGGCTTAAGATACCTTCAGATAAAGTCTGAAATCTCCTGCAGATCTCATCCCACACTCATACACAAACCTGGAAAGGTCAAAGGAGTGTTTAAAAGCTGTTGCAACTTCAACAAAGAGATTGTATCTCCTACTGCTCTTGGGAAATCCCGGGGCTATTTAAAACACCCATACAAATACCTGTGTTGGGCTGGAAACCGGCTCCAGCTTTATTTCAGACACTGTTCCTTGCTTTTCAAGCAACAAATACTTCATGAAGAGACTGCACAGCAGCATCTGAATTTCATTTTACAGCAATTCACAGGTACCGTGAAAGATGTTTGATAAAAGACAGAGCCACCAGTGGCCACAGAATAATTCAAGCAGTACTCCACTGACACCTGGTCTGTTGTGCTGACTTTCACATATTCCCTGTTCTGCCCTTGCATAGGAGGGAAGTGGGAAGGATAGAGCTGCAACCTCTCTGCAGATCCATAGTTCCAGCTGAAGTACAATTACAAGTATATCCCCTGCACTATTTTAGACTCCCAAGTTTCATTTGCAATAATTGCTTCAAATGATGCACTATGGACACAATTGAGCACTGCCCTTAATGAAGTCATAAAAATCTCCTAGTCAGCAGTACAAGATGTTCTGCATTCTTCAAACCTTAAGAGATTAGTTTTTTAAGCGGGATACAGATAAACCCACAGCACTGCAGAAAATTATTTCTTACATATACAATGTACTGTTAAATTTATTTTAACCTTTACTCCTGACCAAGCTTATTTTTAGCTGCCCTCTTTTTGCAGCATTACATTATACATATTCATGAAATTCGAGTACCCATGAGATAAAAAGTACATTCGAAGAAATCACTGGTGCTCTGTTGCTTAATCTAATTTTACTTGCCATCAAGGCAACTTTAAGAAGTTACTGTGCCATCCCCCATTGTGCACCACAAGCAAAGCATCACTATCAGTACCTTTCTAAGCTGATTCTCTCATAAGAAAACTGTACAGAGATGCATAAAGTCCTTAGAATCAGTAAGGTGGGTCAAAACTGCGTGGGGAAGAATGAGAGAAAGGCAGCACCTTCATGTTCCATTATTTTTCATACTTTTCAATGCCACCGACGATTTCTTTTTCCTATGTTTCAATGACCTTGAGAACATGTCATCTAAGGTTTCTGAAAGCATGCACTGCACAGGGAGTTGTGCTTTCTCAAATCAGTGCCTAGGAGCGAGCTGGGGAGAGCTGACATTTGCAGCAGACAAGACCATCTGTAGGTCAAATGTGGTGTGTCAGGTGGGGAACAGAGCAGTGGGAAAAGGAGCAGGGGCTGGATTTGGAAATTAAGGTTGAGAGCACAAGCTGGTCAATGAAAGGGCACACTCACAGACTACAAGTCAGAAGTCAACAGTAGGACGATCTAAAAAACATATAATCTGAAATTTAAAATTCATTCATTCAATTTTATTCCCCAGAAGTAGAGGGTGATTTAAACAGACGCAAAACATCCGCTAAAAATGATGTTTTTTCCCTGAGGGCTCAGACAAAGGATAGAAGGTACTGACACCTCCCTATTAACCCTCACCCCCAAGCCTCCCTTCCCCAAACTCTTTGCAGGTTCTGGAAACTGATTTCCAGGTTTCCAGATTTCAAGGGTTCTCTCCCCCAGAAGCATGGACTTCATGAAAAAAATCTCCCTAATATCTCTAAAAGTAACCAGCAGTGGCTACAGAAAAGCAACTGGTAAACGCAACAAAGCTGCAACATCATCCCTGCCAAAATAAATAATGTTTAACTCTAGTACCTAGAAAGTCCTACCACCATAGACAGAAGTTCTGAAATAATTGTTTTAAATAATTACACGAACAATCTGTAGAAAACTCTTAAAAGGAGGAATCCTTACCCTACACCTGCACACTGATACTTGTACTGGTGAACTTAAAACACTCCAAATCTTCACTACAATGGCCAGCCTTAGAAAGTGCCATGCCAGGACCTGCACCCAGGCCTCTCTGTAGCTCTGATGGTTCCTTTTAAACATCAACACAGTAGGGATATTGAAAATATAATCCTAATTGTACTTTAATTACTTAATGCAATGTAGAAGTTGAGAATGAGAATGAGAAGCATTCCGTGTCTTTAAAAAAAAGATAACTTGACCAACTCTAGAAGTTTTTTTTTTTTTTAAAAGGCTAATGTGGATTAACATGTACATTTCCAGTTCACCAACAATAAATTAAAAATTCAGTCTTGAGCTGTTCAAAGCTTATATGAACAGTACTCCAAAACAGAACCAGATATCTGCCCTTCCCAAAGCTCAGGCACTACAATAAGTCAAAGCCTCAATCCACTTCAGTCAGCTTTAGAATAAGGACTGAAAAGATTTTTAACTTTTTGTAAATGTATACAGCGTTTAACAGATTAGGAAGTAAGATATCACTCAGTAGATAAAGTTAAATTGAAACAATAAAGTGCTTCTGGCACAGATGAGGCTGTTCCATATAACATGTAATTTTATAAACAATCTTCTCCTGAGTGAATTAATTTTTAATGCAAGTCTGAATGCGATTCTATCAGTAAAAACAACGGGGAAATTACTACTGGCTAAAATACTGACCTCAAATTAAAAAAAAAAAATAGCAGAGACCAAGAAACTTCAGGTTTCAAATAATTCTTTAAATCATCTACAGTTAAACCCAATAGGCATTTGGACAATCAAGGATGAAATAAGAGTTAAAAATTCACATTTAAAGGCTCTGCAAACTAGTTCAAGTTTCAATATCCTGAGAAACCCAATTACTTTAACTTTCTTCAGGGCTCCTAAAACTTCTCTGATATCTTCAGACCGTAATCTACTTGAACACACTCAATTGATCCTACCAATCTATGTTCCACTTATCAATGATAATTCCAAGTGTGACAGAGTTAAGTTGGTTTTAATATGCTGATTATTGCTGTATTTTTCCAACAGAATTTGAACTTCCCTCTCTGGGCATGCAAAGTGTAACACCTATGGAGTCCTGTGTGTCTGTAGAATCACTGAATAACCACCTGTCCCTTACTCTGCAAAGTTAATTTGTACTACTACAACATCTATCATTGTCATCTCAAATTCCCCAAGGGAAATCAGTGCTGGATTTAGGCAGAGGTAGATTTATGAAATTCTTCCTACTCCTTTCTCCTCCCTCTCAGCAGAAATTATCTCCATTTGCTGGCCTGCATCCACCCACCAGAGCAGGAGTCTCAAGTATGATCACTGAAGTCTCCTCCAATCAGGCACAGAAATACTGTCCCTTGTGAAAGCTGTGGCTGCTTATGGAGTTCAAGATGAAGTGGGAGTGTTAATTTTATATTCATTCCCCCCACTACACTTATTTCCAGCAGCTGGCACTAAACTACAGCTGGACACTTCTCATTCCGTGGCTCTCCGATTAGAATTTTATACCATTAATACAGCAGTTTTTATTTACTGTATATAAAGCAATCTCTTTGTAGGCTTCTCTCAGAGACACAGCTGTATGAGTCATTAGTATTTGGAACAAGAGCAAAGTTATGATATAAACCAGTATTTCACATCTGCCATAAAATGTTCCTGCTAAAAAGAAAAGTTACAGTACCTTATGCAGATTTAGATACCCAAAAGCCCACTAGTGCTTCATGCTTATGAATAAATAGGACCCATTTTGCACAACTGACAGCACTCATTAGAAAAAAAAAAAATTAATTTTCAAGATGGTATTGATCAAAGCATAACTGTTTACTAACCAGTCTGTTTATGACACACACTTGTGTGCTCTTTAAAATTAGCACAGATTTCTTTCCTTAAGTCCTTCTCAGAGATGCTCAGTTCTGTTTTCAAAGTTCTGTGGTTTCTGAGGAGCAGCAGCCAAGCTACTGTGCATTTTTGCTAAACAGGTATAACGTTAGGAACTGGCATTAAACGTGCCAATATGGAAATGAGGGTAGGCACAGTCATTATTCCTCAGTACATGCAATGTCACTGGCACCACAACCTGTTCTGAAACTCCCACCAGCTTTCAGAGGCACCACTGCCCCTTGCACACCCAGCAGCTGCTAAGGAAGAAAGTTTTCTCTGACCCTTTCTTGTCACTCTCAAGAGGAAACTGCCCTGCTCATAGAGGAAACCCAGATGGACAGTCCCACACAGCCACTCTGAGACAGGCAGGGCAGAATGCAGTGATGTGACATGCTCTCCTCAAAGAGCACAAAACCCTCCCAGATCTCCTTCTTAATTAGTGCAAGTACCATAACAGTAAACATTATTATATAAACTCTTTCAGTATTACTTTAAAGATGCATTTTTTCCTTCAGAAGTTTCTCCTGCTTCTGATACAGTATTGAAATGTATAAACTATTCCCAGGAAGGCCTCCATAGAATTATCAAGTAACAGATTATCTGATTGATTTTCAAACGTATTTAGAAGATTACTGTAACCATGGTATTATACAATTAACTTGGTATTTATTTTTTCAGCTCTTTTGCAGTTGCACATTAACACTCCATGCAAAGTGTCAGCTAATACAAATCTCAAGATCAGCCACCTGAGGTTTTATTCAACACAGACTTTTTCACTTCCACTTGTAATCTAAGTCATATCAAAAGGAATGAAAACAAAAACCTGAGAAAAATTCAAGCCCAATGCATACAATGAGTTTTTAATAAAGAATGTATGAAGCATCAATATCACAGCAACCTAATAAATCTTCTACATTTTACTCTACAGGAAATCTCCATAATTTTTTGCCTTAATAGAGAACTGAAAATTATTTGATATTAATGATGTCAATAGCTCCCGTTTTTCTAGTTTTCTTTGAAACATCACATTCTGAAGTGTTAGAATAACCAAGATTGACATGGATGGCAGATGACATGAAACCCCGATACTTTTTTCAGTTTAAACAATGTAACTCCCAAAGATTGATACAAGAAAACTTATTTTTCCAACTAAGATGGTGGAATCCCTGTTTAGCATTATCTGGAGAAACTCAAGAATTAAGCATTCAGGTCCCACTGGAGGCTTCATGTCATTAGATTGTTTGTAAGATTCCAACATCTGTGTTGTGGTTCTTTCACTGACTACATTCATAGAATTTCTGTAAGTGTATCTTGTCCTGACCTTTTCAAACTAGCCTTCAAATTGATCAGACAACCTGCTCTTCCAATAGAGGGGAATTACAAAAAGAGACATATTGGATAAATTTCCTGAGTGTCTTTCCCTTGATTTAAAAAGAACAAAAATTAAAAAGCCCATGTACAAAACCATCTAGAAAACCAAACCCAACTGGTTTCCAGGCACACACTAACCTGCAACAAAATAGCAGTTTTATGCTGGCTTTTCATGAGGTTGTTGATGGATTCAAAGAGTCTCCTCATTGATTCTTCAAATTCTGTTTGTTCTTTGCCTTCATATAATCTGTTGAGAGATGCATTAGGTTATCTTTCAGAATCAGAAGGTTTCATTCTTCCAAATGTAACAGATTTAACATTAAATATATATTTCAGCAGTTGATCCAATATTATGTACATAGCTATTTCCCCAGTGGGTTATAGCTGCTCTTCCCTGTATGGTGTAGAAGTTCTTCAGTTTGAACACTACATAACCACTTTCAATTGTTTTAAAAGCCTCTAAAGCATGACACCTCCCAGACTGGAGCTTATATAAGCCATTTTATTTTCAAAGTAACTTATATACAAAAAAAAATTGTGTTTTTTTCCCCACTACAACTGAACTACTCTAGGATATTTTTCACAAATTATGACTCCTTCTGTCTTCTGCTGCTATTGCCACATTTTCCAAGAGCTATTTTTACTGGCCCCATTAACCAGTCTGCTTTTTGAAAAAAGTCTCTATTTGATGCTTAAAAGTTTAAAAGTGCATTTAAATTGAGCTCACTCAGTTATTTCTCCATTCCCTGTCCTAAAGTTTGAATTCCTGAGATTATCTCTCCTGTAATGCTCATACTGGCTCTTAGTACTAAACACGGCCTACATAAACAGTAAAAACACTGGTGACATGTGAAATTAGTTATTCGAAACAGCTGTCAAAAGTTAAAGAAAAAGAAGCTAAGAAAAAAGCCAAGATGACAAGAGAGTCTTGAAATGTGAGTAGAATACTGTGAGCTAAGTGCTGCCTCTTCTGCACTATTAGAACAGAAAAATCTCTGTTTAAAGTTATGTATTACAGTGTCATCTGCTTTTCTTTTCAATTTGAAATGTAAGACTGCCTACAATAATGATAATTGTCCAATGAAGTTAGAATTTCAGACCTCTAGTTAAGTAGGAGTAGATACGTGTAGCTAATCACCTGAATATGCAACACATTGCAGTACCCAACTTTGTGACAGATTGTCCAATGAACACTTTTAGCTGCAATATAACATGAAGGATTAAAATGAGGACCAAAGTTCTCCCTGAAACAAACCCCTTCTCCTTTCTGATTTTCATCCAGACAAGAAATTTTCCATAATCCTCTACATAATGCCTCTTTCCCCAAAATGCTAATGTTCCCTTCTGCCGTGACATCTATGATAAAAATATAAGATAAAGCTGTATTCTGTTCTCCTGAGCACCATCTCCTTCCTTTTACAGCTTTAAACCTTGTTTTCCTGTATCCATGTATAAATAGTAAGTTCCTGGAGACAATAAAATTTCTAAGGCACTATCCATAGCAGCAAATATCTTCTGAATCTACTCCTACTTCAACCAAAACTTCATAATTCAGCAAGTAAACCTAATTTAAAAGAACTGTAAATCCACATGGAATTTTTTTTTTAATGGACAGTGGAATAACAGAGAAAAATTGTATTAGAGCTCTCACTGAGCAAAAGACAGCTAGAACAGAACACCTTCCTGTTCTGGTGAATGTCCCCCACAAACACAGCACCCAACCACTCACTCTGCCTACAGGCCTGAGTCTGCCACTGCCTGGCCTCTGCCCCTGCATCCCCTCAGCCACAGAGCACAGGGACATCAGAACAAGCTCCATGGGAAAGCAGCTCAGGGTAAAGGGAGAAAGGTGAAGCAGAAGAGGATTGAGGAAATGGATCTGTGGTACACAGGGAGAGTACAGTTATCAGTGTGTAATTTTTCTCCTTCCACTTTTCATTTTCTTCATCCTCCTTTTCCCCTAAACCTGAATTCCACTTGTAAATACGACCCCTCTGTTTGCCTGAGCTACACACATCCAGCTCACTGAGTCTTCCCTATAAATTCTTTAACAGGAGATCCAAACCCCTAAATTCAGTTGGGCCATGGTTACTGAAATGACACTGCTCCGTGCACAGTCTGAGGGGCTGAACATTGTGTTCTCAAGGACAAGTCTCCAGCCTCCAGCCATCTGTTGTGACTTTTGGCCATCCACTGGTCTTAGGCCAAGCCACCTGACACAAAGAATGATCATGCTTTGAAACCTGCTGCTATTACTAAATACATCTCTGGAACTTACACTGAGAATCAGAAAGCAGCCTTTTGAATATTCCCTCTCCAAAAAACATGTCAGCAATATCTGTATTTTAGAGCATTTGCTAGTTTTTATGTTTTATTTGTAAAACTAAAAACCACCTCTGTTCTAGAATCAACTTTATCTACTTCTCAGGTCTCCTTCTATGTCTGATATTAGACAGCTAATTAAATTGCAATATCTAAATACTTACTGTGAAAATAATGTCCTTGATCTAACAATGAACTTGAAAACATATTCTAGTGCTTTCAGAGTTCTTAGGATAGGTTCACATTGCTCCCCTCGGCTGGAAGTATCCAAGTATGTCTTCAGAACACTCATTAATTTCCTGAAGTTAAAAAACATTTTAAAAAATAATTTAGTTTATTATTTTTTAATTAACTTCTTTAACTTGTTTGGCAACTCTAAATACATGTTCATGCTTAGTCAAGCACATACAACAAAATAGACTGCATGTACTTCTGCATTTATGTTGCACAAATTTCTGTCAGTATAAACAAATGAGGAGCAAATCCTTAGCTGCACAAGCAAGAGAGCAGTCTGCAATCCCAAAAGAGCAGCATGAATTTACACAGCCCTGGAAGCACCTTTACAGAAGTTTGTAATACACATGCACAGGGTAACACAAAATATTACTTCTGCCTACCTTCACTGAGCAGTGATTAAACACCACCATGCTCTAATTAACTGCATCTAAATATTATGGTATTCCAGTGCACAGCAATATCTGCTTAAATTATTTATTTTATTAAACACTTCCTTACTCTGTACCTAAAAGCAACTTTTTGCTGAACGCACAGCCTGCTACAATAATGCAGAAGTTCATCTAAAACGAAGTCCTCTGATTTATAGTTATAGAATCATCTTAAATGATTAAACCAATACTAATAATGCAATTTTGATGTTAATGCAGCCATAAGAACTAAGATAAGGGTGGTTGGGTTTTTTTTCCTACATCACTACAAAAATGAAGATGTACTGTCCCCTGCCCTAAACAAACAAACCCAACAACCAACTCTCTGTGTAACTAACACACATCCCCAGCCTAACTCACAATTCAGGACAAAATGCTGGGCTTTTAGCCTCTCAGCCTTCTGGGCATTACATCCATTCTGTGTTTCCATTTACTCCTTTTTTATAGCTTCTCAGAGTTGGAACAAAATTTACCCAAATTGTACATAAGGGCAGTGCACGTTAAGCCCTCTCAGAGCTCTCTAAAAGCCAGGAGAGAGGATGATTAAACAGGGACTGAATAAATAGGTAACAGTTTGGCCAACCAACCATATCATAACATGGTTATAATATGTCTGGGACACAGTATCTCCTTCCCAGTTGGGAATTAGGCCACACACACTTGTTTATTTCATAAATGATTCTGGAAACAGAGTAAATCTTCCATGATGTGCATTGAATCAATAATGCCAAGAAAACACATGATGTGGGGAACAACCATAAACATTATTTTGCCTCTACCACATTGATTAAGTAATCAGAAACTCCCAGCCAGGTAAGTCTTAGAAATATTTTATGCAAATAAGCTGTCCTGAGAGCTGTCCCTCTCTTCTTTCACAGTAATATGAAGCATTAAATTACTTGTGCTTATTACTTATGGAGTGAGAGAGGATTGAAGAAGAGCTCATAGTTTGTGCTTGAGCTTTCTGAGCCCACTAATGCTCACTTGACCTTTCCTGGGATGTGAGAAAGGGCTGATTTTGCACTGCTGCCTTTCAGCTCTAGGAAACTAATGTTCTAGTGCATCATTTTTGTGACATTTCCTGTTGAGTTAGAACTGAGGCAAATTCATCACAGGCACTGGAAGATACCCTCAACTATTTTAAACCTTCATCTCAGGTCTTCCACGTACTATTCATATTCCAAATTAAAGTTCTGCTTCAATCTGCCACTCCATTAAGCTGCCAGGACAAGATATCAAGTATCACATCTATCCTGTTATAGCACATCCAGGGATCAGCACCAGCTGAAGATGTTACTGTCCTTCATAATTCAGTCATCCTATTCTACCATCATCTGCAAAAACCTATTCTAAATAAAGTAGGAATCCAGGATTATGTTTGGTGTATAAAATGTCTTCTTGGTTTTTAGTCTCTTCTATGAGTCTATGTCTTCCCATCTGAACATTATGTGGAGGCTCCAAAAGTTGAAAACAAATAAATAAAAAGCCCACTACAAGTCCATCCACCTGCCCACTGATGTGACCATGTAACAAATAATAAAACCCCATTTCACAGCAGGACACGTAACAAATACCAAAATTCCAGTTCACTGCACTGAACCCCTCCTGACACAACATCAGACTAAAGTGCATATGAAGACTTGACAGTTCCCACACAATTCTTTTCCCCTTGAGTTTGCTTGATGTGAAAAATATATGTGGAAACCTAGGTAATGGGTTAAGGACATCCTCAAGTTCTCCCTCACTTGAGGCATTTCAATTAAGGCCAGGGATATGAAGGGAGAGGCTTTACAGAAAAGCATCTGTTGATAAATTTGACAGGATACAGGTGAAGTGCTCAGACACAGCAAAATCCAGGCAACAGAAAACAAATGCCCAAGCATCATTTAACCCCTAATCATTTGCTATGGGTTCATTGATTCCACTTATAACCTAACGTGTCACAGAGCAGATAAGCAAACAGCAGCATCAAAAAACAGTCACCATTAATTACATCAGAATAGTCACAAGCAGGATTTACTTTCTTTTACATGATGGTGGAGGTTTAGGAAAAATGAGAAAGAAGATAAAACAAACTTACTTGTATGCCAAGGTTGCACTGAAGTGCTGTTGGATATAAGCTTCCAAAACAGTGTTAAAGTGCTGAAACTTACGGTCTGCAATGAGCCCTATGATATAGATCTGAACAGACATGGACACAATTAGCCAGAGACACATTTCAAATTTAAATACTAACTTTCTAAAATATTTCTGATAATTTACTGTTTAAGTTTTTAAAGAAATTTAATTTTCAGTCAATGAGTAATATCCCTCTGTTCTTTAGAGACTTTAGGATTAATTCTCTGAAATTAACAACTTCATAGTTTGTTCAAAATTCTAACGTTCTTTACTTTGACAAATAAAATCGTTGGTGCTGATTCTTACCAGTGCATCAAAGACAAGGATGTCATACTCATTACTGTGGGAATGTTCCATCATGATGTTAAACAGGGCATCCAATGTATCCTGGAGAAACTATAGAACAACATGAAAGGACAAATTGATAACCAATTTTACTTGAAAACCTCACATGAAAGTTTTCTGATAATAGACTTGTTACCCTCAAGTTAGAATTTTACTACTTTAACTGAAGCACCACTTGAATTCAGAAAATATTTCCAAGGATTTAGGCTCCATTTGCTTTAATTTTAAGAACCTACATCCTCAGACACATGAGCAATCAATAATACATGCTTAGCTCAAAGCTTATGGAAAAGATAAAAATATTATATAAATGACAAAACTTGTTAAAACTGTATTCCTTAGTGACACAGATTAGTAGTTGCTATTTTCACATATACATGATGATTAAAAACACTCTTCCTATTTCTGTGGTCTAATTCAAATTCTGCTCTAAATCAAAGAAAAGTACCTCAGTGACTTGGGACACAAATCTTTGGCTAAAAAAAATCCACTCCTCCTTCTGTTTTTTTTTTGTTTTTAATTTTCATTCCTTCTCTCCAGAGACATCTAGTGCTTATATTTAAAGACACAAAGGTAATAGTGTATGCCATTTTTCAAAACACAAACAATTTTTAATTCTTATCCTCATTAAGTTAAGAAAGTGCTTTGTTGGGTACATACCACTTCTTGGATTTAATATCAACATGTAAATTAATATTAAGAACTGCAAAGAAAGCAGTAGGAATTGTCTGTGATACTTCAGATAGACAAAAGGAAACAGGTGAATAGAGTTTCTGGAAAATATTTTATCCTTACTATCTTCAGCTCCTAGTAATAATCCTGCAAATCCCCCAGGCCAAGAACAGCCAATACCAGAGATATTTGAGATCAAGAAGTAGAAGGAGAGCTGGCCAGCACTGTGAAGAACCCTGTCCAGGTGTTTGCTTCTTTGCTCCCTCTAATGAAGAGCTTTGCTCGTGTCCTTTGCAAACCAACAAAGGCACTACGTATGAATGGGCCTGAAGAATAACTATTACTAGAATAACTATTTAAAGATATACCTTCACCACTTCCTCTCCATCCACAATCTTCAGCTTTTCCAGGTTCTCCTGAAGCAGCTCTGGCTTCATGCGCCACTTCAAGAGGCCCAGCAAGCCCACTAACAGAAAATAAACAGACAGATGTTAAAATTTAAAATGTGATTTATCAATCTGTGCAAATGTCTTCTTTCAAAAACTCCCACCTGTTCAGAAGATACATACCATTCTGAGTTAGCTTTGTAGAACAAACAAGAGTTGAAATGTAAAATGCATCTCGAGAGCTGACTGAAAGCCCCCCAACAATGCTTGAGCTCCTGACTAAGGTTGCTCCTTTGTTTTCCGTGTGCTGACGGGTAGAAGGCAATGCCAAATAAGCACCAGCATCCTCCATTTTTTTACTGTCCCCCTGAAAAACAACACACCATTCATCCCATATTTCACACCACTGGATTTAAAATTAAACTTACTTTGTGCTTTCTAGAGAAGTAAACAAAACTAAGGTGTAGGAAGGGGCTATGAGGGGTGACACCACTGGTAGAGTAAAAGCAAGAGCCAATCTCTCATTAAAATGTCAGGAGGTGTGGAACACAGCAGAATATTGAGCATCACCTTGAAGACTGTACACAGGATATAGACAACATGATTATGATGTCTGCACACGAGTTAAAAGCAGAAAACAGGACTGAGTAAGGAAAGAACAGCAGCACTATTTTGGTATCCCCATGATAACTTTGTACCTGGACCTTGAACATAAAAGATCAGGGCATGGTAAGATTATATTTTAAATCAGACAATGTACTGCAGTAACTAAATGACATAGAATATTTGCTTTTCAGTAGAAAGAACTGTACAAAACCAGAGAGCCAACAGATATTTTTCCCTCCTCTCTTTCTTCAGCTTGTGTGCCACAATCCCACAGATTTTCTGGGTCTCATCTGAGGATTCCCCAGACAGGAAAGCAGTTTTAGACAAAGGCAATAACAATCATGCTACTCACTGTTTAGAGAACTCAGTTTTTCTTTAACAAAACTACTCCAGAAAATTTCCCTGATGAGTTTGAGCTGTCACTTAAAGCTACAACACTGTGACAAATATGACTCAGTTGCAGACCTTTAGTCTACAAATGTGCATGGACAAGGAGCTGCAAAAAACATAACTTAGAAAGACATTTTAAAGTTTTGCAGTTTTATCTGGTTCAGTGACTGCAGATGTACAGTTTCTACTTCCTATTAAACAAGAGGTAATGTTAAAAATTGACTCTAAGAGACCTAGACAGACAAGAGACAAAACCCTTATGCAGCACAATAGACAGCTGTACTAACATCCATGATTGTATCAAACTTGCCAAAGAATTACTTCCCAAATTTCTGGAAGCAAAAGAAACTCTTGACTTCCTCTTTTTGGGACAAGTTAGACAGACAATGGAAAAAAGATGTGAAATTTTGATCCAAAAGTCTCTCAAAAAGATCCAATGCCTAAAGACAGTTTAAACGTAGCAGTTTTCAAATTACCTATTTTGAGAGGCCAGATGTATGACTGCTTTAAACACTTACAGCTTACAACTACTGTTTTTAATACTAGAATAGGCAAGCATATGTGAGAAAATCTGTCTTTTTCTCACAACCATAAACTAGGTCAACTCCATTTAGCATTTCTCATCCATGCTGTCACTTCAGAAAAAAATTACTGAGCTGATACAGAAATGAATTAGGTGGAATTTCATAGCCAACATTAACCACACAGTCCACAATTTTCCTTCCAGTCTCAATATTTATAAATGATAGTTTCAATGAAGAGAAGATAAATAAATATATGCTGCCATTAATCTATTTTGGCTTGCCTAAGCAACTTGATTTAGTTGCATACATCACACTTGGCATTAATGTTACAGCAAATTTGTTTACTGAGAAGAGTGATGAGAAATAACTTAAGTTTCCTTTGTATTGGAAGTGATTTCTGGTTCTTAGGTCCTGCTAGACATCATTCTTCAAAAGGGGAAATAAAACAAAAGTCTTGAAACATCTGTTCCCTGCTTTCTTCACAAAGTCAAAGATGTCACCTGTGTCCAGCCAGGCCTAGCTAAAGATATTCTTCACACCCAAAAACAAAAAGCTGAAACTTTGACTTTTGTACCTGAGGAACTACACAGCAGTTTAAAACAACCATTTCCCTAAGACTGTGTTCCCAGATTATTCATGTGACAAAGATTCCTAATGGATCAAACACTTCCCCTCCTCCAGGAAGAGGAAGGGTACCCACCCAGGTACAGAGCTGCAGCATAACTTTCTCTGTACTACAGAAGGATGAAAGCACAAATATCAGTAAAAAGAGCAATCATATCTCAGTGTGCTTAGATAATGTATTTATGTCATTAAAATGCAGAACAATGTTTACTGACAATGGAACGGGTTACAACTTTTCATTCTGTTCAGAAGAAAAACACAGTATTATCTTTGATGGAATAATAAAATCAATCTAGCACTAGTAAATATACAATTCAGTCAAAGGCAACAGTGTGAGAAAAGATGTCTTGTGAGAGAAAGAAAGAAAGAAAGAAAGAAAGAAAACTGAGCCCATACCTTTAGGACTAACAAATCATGGATGCCATCTTGGAGAGTTGTTCCATCCTCCTTCATTAGTCTTATGTAGGCCATTGCAAAATTCTTTTCTCCCTTATCTTTAGCTGCAAAGCAAAAGATTTTGAGTTGACTACCCATCAACAAATTAAAATTCCCTGAAGTAAAAATTGCCTACTTACACTCTTGAGTCGACCTGTGCCTGAACATGAAGCGCAGATGAATCCTCTGCATGTCTTCAATGGGGACTGCTACCTTTTGTAAAATCAGAAGATAATGAGGAGAGTTATGGGGGGTGGTTTCACATGTAACGAGCTCCTGTTTTAGAATAAACAAGCCCCTCTTCTGCTGTTTCCATAGTGCCTTTCACAGGCCATTTAAAGCTGTTGAGCATGATCACAATAGCAGCAGTGGTGGCTGAGAAGCAACGATCTGTTAGATTTTGCTGAAAGTCTTGTGCCAGCAAAGAAATGAAGCCCAAAACCGAATGAGTTAATGCACACAGGTGAGGTGCTTGTAGCCTAGAAAATAAGCACAGTGCAGTCCTACTGCTCACCTTGCTAACCACAGAGAATTAAACATCACCTCTGCACTATGCTACTTCCACATTTCAGATACAGAAATTGACAACCAATTAATTAAAGAGGTGAAAAGGGTATGAAAATTCCAGCAAAATAAATTGACTATATTTTTGTGATTAAATTTAGTGTAAAGCCTTGAGGAGAATCACAGGAACTTGCAAGTGTATTATTCTTAAAGCAGCATACTTTAGGTCAAACACGCAACAGAAAAGGCCAACTGTGTAATGGAAAGCACAAATTTTTGTGTTATCCAGTTTATAGTTCTAAAAATTTAAGGACTTGCACACCTTTGTGTCTATTCACAACTTCCCTTTACAAATCTTATTTCACAATGCCTTAATATTAACTATGCTTTTCAACAGGATCAACTGTTAGTGATCCTGTACACAAGTCTGAACTACAGACTAATTTTTAAAAGGAACTAGTACAATAAGCAATAAACAGAACTGATCAATGTTTTCAAAATAAGAAATAAGCTTCTGTTTGAAATGACACTTCCATTCTCTCCCTGTCCTGCAGCATCACAGATAACACACCCTGAAGTAATAATTGCAAGCTTGTCATACATGGCTATTTTGTCTTAAAAAAACCGTGCAAGCTTGACACTACTTTATAAGAACTGTTTCTGGCAGCTTCTGGGCATTTTCCAATCATAGAGATTAAAGCTTGATTAGATAATTATTAGTGTGTCTCTAAAGAGATGCAAGACAGTTTTTTCTTTTGAAATCAAAAGAGGGGGTGGATGTTTTCATTTGGGTTTTGGTTTGGTCCTGTTTGTTTCTTAATTGAAGCTCCTCATCTCCATTGTTTCGCCACAGTAGAACAAATACAATATTTCACTTTTGATGAGCCCTGTTAGGACATAAGGTTATCTAAGATGATCTCATTTGCTTTGCTGAACAAAATCTACACATCATTTTCTAGGCCAAATTTCAAGCCTCGGTGATCATGTATCTCTGATAGCTGATGTATGACTAAGACTCCATCCTTCAGCTGCAGTCAGGGACAAGATGTTTTTTGGAAGAAGCTGATGCTGTGCAACCTTTCTGTGTGAGGCATGAAGAAGTGAAAAAAGCGAGTGGGAAGCATCCACGCCATACCTTCAGTGTCTCCATCCAGCGTGGCTGTTTGACCTGATAGTAAACAACTGATCTGTACTCGCTCACGGGCTTGTCCCCCGCGCCCAGGCAGATGGCGTTCTTACAAAAGGAGGCAAGAAACAGTGCTTAGTTCCTCATCGATTTTGGTAAATTTTTGAGCAATTCTGGGTAAGTTAACTTGAGCAAAACCAAAAAAATCACCAGAGAGCCTCCCCTCAGAGTCGTGACCTGGGAATTCCACCCCGGCTGTGGGACATGGCTTCCCCTCACAGGCTCTGCTTCCCGCCCTCACGGAGGGTTTGGATTTGGATACAGCAACATTCAGAATTAAATAATAATGACAGCACCAACAGAGGGGAAGCACTACCGTGAAGATGCTGCATTTTCCAAGCCTCTGAACACAATGAAAATAAACATTTACCATAATCTATTGGTAGGGCCAGTGTAATTGCATTTTACAGTGGTCACACAGTGGGCTTTGAGAGATGTGTGAAGAACATACAATAGACTTGATTTTTCCATCTGATGAATTTAAGTAACCAACACATCATCTCAATTAGTAGAAGAAACACAAAGGAAAAAAAATTTAAATCTAGCTTGATTATTCTGTTTATTTCTCCATTTACTTTTAAATACTTTCTTCCAGCAGAGTCTTAGAACTGCTAGGCCGCACACCAGAGGTGACTTCCAAACTGGATGTTGTAGAGGCACCAACAATAAACAATTTGAATTTCCCATTCTTTAAAGACTATCAGAACAAGGAGAGAGCCAAGTAAAAGATTTTATCAACTTCAAAACTTGTAGTTTCCTAGGAATTTGGTTTTCTTAGTGAGTCTGTGAAGACTCGGCCTGCATCTGTCTGGTCTGGCTGACTGCAGCTGAGCTGTACATGCAGAGTAGAAGCTACTGCTGGACAGGGAGCACCAAGATCTCTGCTACCTGTCAGACATAAAACTAAAGTCCCTGAAGGAAGCAATATTAAATGAAGGCACAGATTCCAATCTAGGAATTCTAATCCAATCTAGGCTATACTAACTGCTGCAAAGGTGCAGTAATCCTGCTGAAAATCCAGTGATTCTTAAAAGTCTCCTTCGAACACCAGGATGCTCTGTGACCAGAACGGTGTGATGCTGATACCTGAAGATGATTTATGTGGTCTGGTCACAGGGACTTAGCTGCAGAAAGCAATGTCTCATCTGCCTGAGCAGAGATTTTTCAAGGTTTATGCATCTACTTGTTTGTCACCTCTGTGACATTCACTTGGAATAAAAGTCCTTTTCCTTGGAACAGTAAATCAAGGGCTAGGTTCTGCAACTGGAACTAGTTTGATTACTAAACAGAACCAACCAGTTTCCTGTGTAGGGAACATATACCTGTTATGAGAAACATTAATATAAATTCCTGAGTTTCAACATCTGTTGGTTTGGGTGTTTTTTATAGGCTGAAAGGAAAAACCAGTCACTTTTGTTATTACTTGCATTCAACAGCATTTCAATTAACTCCTCGAAATTGGTGTTTAAATATGTCTAAGCCATATATACCCACAGAAACCAGGTGTGATATTTCAGCTCAAAGACAACATGACAAATTCACTTTCTCCTAGTATTTGCAGAAACAATGTATCTGCAAAACTGAGCATACATAATATTGGAATGCAAGATTTAATGCATGGTAATAGGTTTATTTCCTTAAGGAATATTTTTGTTTATATATATTTTAAGCCCCTTAACTGTGGTTAGACAGAATACAGAATAGAGTTAATTTCTGTGCATGGAAGTAATAGTCAGGTGCTGTCATAGGTACAGGTAGTGTTTTGTAATCAGTTTGTTGTGTGGACCTTAAATGTTATGTGGGATTAAAATTTTGTTTATTCAAGCTTTAAAGTTACATTTTAGGTCAAGCAGTTAGTTGCAGTTCATAAACAAGTCATGAACCACAGTGATTCACTCCATCTTTATTTTATCTCAAGAAGTGTCTTTATGATTTCACCCTCATGATCCCAACACTGTAAAGCTCAGAAAATGACAGGTCAAAAATCCCCCTGCATACCAAACTGGTGATAAACCCTACGGAAAAGACAAAAGATCTTCAAAATGGGAATAGACAAGCAAAAGGACACTGTAAATATTTATGTTGCATATGTAATTGTTGTCATTATTTGCTGTGTACTTCATTCAAGGGACAATGATACAGAGTTCCTGGCACAAATCAAGGGTTTGTTATGTAGCAGAAATGGTACTTCTAACATTTCAGTGTGCAAATTGTATTCCTCTGGGAATTTCCTCAAGAAAAACCCTAGAGTAAGAATGCAGTAATTGTCAGAATCAGCATTTGTTCCTTGGCACAGCTAAAATAGGTCATTCAATGTTATTCCTCGTTACATTTTTATGCAAGACTTTTATAGGGCTTTAAGAGATAGGTCACTTTAAAAATCATAAAACTTATTTGTCACAAGATGTCACAGGATGACACAAGTAAAGGAACTGTGACTTTTTAGATAGTGGTATTTTATAAAATGTGTAAGTTAACCCTTGCACCAAAAATGCAGCTCATGGTTCTATGCCCCTCATGCAGAAAAAAAAGAAAACTTACGGGCAAAACTTTTCCTTCTTCATCACAGACACACATTATCACTTCCACATTTCTCTGAGTTGTTTTATTGTATTTATCAAAATCTCCATACAGCAATGTAATATATATGTCATTTCTTATATCTCCTGAAAGAGAAATCAAAAGGTTAAAAATCAGTTAAAATGCTGTGAGAGCATAGGATTAACTGCATTGCACGCAAGTACCTCACTATTTGCTGTGAAACAGATAAAAAATTATTATTTTTCATCTGAACCTAGATTTTCAGTTCTTTTGCCTTGCTAAGGCAAAATTACGATGTGAGGAGAAGCAAATGGGAGCTCAGGGTGGCTTGAAACAATTCCCGTCCTGCCCCGACACCTGCTGGTGAGGGGCTGCATGAGCCCATCAGGAATTTTCCCCGAATACACAGCTCTCTTTCTAAAAGGGAGCTTCATACTTTGATTTTCTCTTCTGAATGAATTCATAGAACTTTTAAAAGGATCTAGATTTTACTTGAGGTGGGGTGAGGGAGGTTTTGGTTATTTGTTTTCTTAAAACGAGCACAGCAGATTGTAAGTTATTTCGATTGGAAAATATCTTGTCATAAATACAAATGAAATCAAGATATTGCAAATTCAATTGTTTATTATTATTAAGGACAGAAATAAATTACAATGAAAACAAGGTTAATTTAAAATTCAAGTGACATCCACCCTAATCTACTTACAGGACAAAAAAGTTATGTACAAGGATATAGGTTTATCCCTCACTGTCTGGATATTATTTTTCCTGTTTAAGTACTAGTGACTACTTTCCAAGGATTTCACAATTTTATATAAGCCTCTAATATTGGAACAAAATTACCATGAGTGAATTCTAAAGGGCCTCTGAGTTACCCATTACAGAAATAAGTAAGGCAGCAGCTGATGCTTACTAACATAGGGGATGAGAAGAAATCCCTTCCTATCACAGAACAAAGCACCTCCTACCTGGCATGATTATTTCAGGGAATCCCAGCTTTCTAGCAACAACGGTGGTTCTGTCTACAAGGTGTGGGTAATCCTTTCTAGTCTGAATCACATCTCCAACCAGCATTTTCACAGTTACCCACAGACCTATTAAGTGCAAAAAAAAGGAAAAAAGATTACATTTTTGGTAGGGGAAAAAAAAAATCTGTCTTCAGATGATTGCCTCTTCTACCCACCAAAACACGGATAAGAATTCACTTTTCCCACTTCCTGTAGATGAAAGTAAAAGCTCTATAATGCACAAGTGCTACTACTAATTTAAATAGCTCCTAAAATTCTGTAACAAACTCATGGTCCCTCAGTTCCAGCTTCCAAGTTGACCCACCTCCATGGTGGTACTACAGCTCCAACATAAAATGAAGTTTCACAAACATTATGTGTTACTTAAAAGAAAATAATAAAAATATACTTTACCTTGCCCACCACTGTCTCCCTTTGATGCAGTGATTTTGCTTAGGAGACTGTGTAAAAAGTCATTCTCTGCCACTACCCTGCAAGAGAAACAGCAATGTCTGCTCAGGAATTAAGTGCTAAATATATCAGACACCATCTAGAACATAAGTGGCAAACAGCCTCAGTCTTTGCAACGTTGCCTCCTTGTGATACATTCGGTATTTTTATTATCTCTCACTCAAGCTGCAGCCCACTCGCATTCAGTTGTGTGCACTGATGCCTTGGGGGCATCAGTACACTGAAGTGAGAAAGATTCAGTCAACCACCAAGAATGGTGTTTTGTGACAGTGACATTATGAATGCACTCACCAACACGCCACTCCAGCTCAGCCCACTTTCCCTGACAAATAGCCAGATAAATGAACTTGGAGGTTTTATCAGCTACTTTTGAATTTAGAAGCAAATTCTGGCATAGCAAACATGTTGGGTCAAATTGGAAACAAATGAAAAATGAACTGGTGTGTCATACCTGGGTCTTTCAGAACTTAGTTTACCCCCATAGTACATAGCAGCAGTGCTATGTAGGGCACACTGAGTTATTTCCAGTATTTCCACTGCTATCTCTGCATTTGATCCATAAGCATCACATTTTCAGGCAGATGCTCTGGCATTTCTTTCGAAGATAACATATGATAATTTTATTACTTTTTAAAGGAAAAACAGTTTTTACTCAGATTTTTCTCGAATTTGAAACAGTAGCTATTTGAAATAGTAGCTATCCTTGCTTTTAAAGCTTCCTGCTGAGTACATGTCACTATTTGACTTGGGTTTGTGAAATCAGACATGGTACCAGCTGCCTGAAGGAGCCCATTCATGGAATTATGCATTAATTTAATGTGCTGTGGTACCCCTGAAAGTCTTAAATGCCTTTTAAAGTCATACTTAAATAATTAGTACTATTACAACACAAAAGTGTTAAAGGAAAACTTTCTTATTCTTTAACCATTTCAAAGATTGTTACAGCCAAAGAGACAGATAAATAAATATTTTCTGTCATATAAAAAAAGATATCTATGACGTTCTTACGGATGAAAGGGAATGAAATGCTGCTTTTCTTCATCACTTTCAGATTTTCCTTTTATGATATCTGTAATATCCATGACTAGAAGAACAAAAGAAAAATCATCAGAACATATAAAAGAGTTTCAGAATAGCTTCTCTTATCTACGAATGTTCTTATGCCTGAAGGCAAACGTAGATTTTTCACCAGCAGCAGTGTAGCCCAGCAGGGGTGGGTTTGTGGGGCAGAGCACTTAGTGCAAAGTCCACACTACAAACATGCTGCTGTGGAGAGACAGGGAGAATTCCGACGAGTTTTAGTATAAACTCGTGAATACAGGTATCAGAGCTTTGGTGATATATTGGGACATAATCACTGACTTTATTTCACCTGCAAGGGATTCTATTATTACCCTGCTTAATAAGCTGTGGTTTCACTTGCACAGCTTGGCACCATAGGAATAATTAGGAAATTAAAAGCGCATTTCTGACTTGAACTAAAATGTTAATGTAGGTGCAGTCTTTACAGACTTGAAAAAGTACAGAAAACAATTGACAGAGCTGCTGTGTATTCTGACATGTCTGGGTAGAGATTTCAATAGCCCAGGGCTGGCAGAAATCACAGATATCCTGATTCAGCCCCAGCACAGGAGACACCAGGTACCTGCCACTCCAAAAGGCCGCCGGAGCCCCTGGGTGTATTTCTTTGAGTTACTGTCTCTCAGGTCCATCCTTCCCACTCGGACTATTTGGCAAACTAAATAAATTTTGTCTCTGCTAAGGTCTTTATTTCCAAGATCCTAAGATACAAATGAAAAAGAATCATAGTGTTACTTGAGGAAAAAACAAGTTGTGAAATTCAAACAGGACCTCCAGTAATAAATTGAACTTTAGTAATCAATGGGGAAAAAAAGTAAACAAAAAGCCCCAAATCAAACAACCCTCCAAAAACTCAACAGACAAAAAACCTGAGCATAACATAGGGATGAAAAAATGGACAGTTTAAAGTTAAAAAAAAAAAATAAGGTAAGATAAATAGAGAGAATAATAACAATCAAGAGATACAGCAGATAAAAACAAATAAATCAGGTCATCAAGAAATTAATGAGGCAGCAAATTGGTCTGAAGAAAGGTCACTGAAGCATTGTCACTGCCTTAAAGAGCTTCGACTTGTCACCTTGCTCTGTTTCTAAGATTACCTCTGCTTTCTTCTTCATCTTGCTCACTCTTTACAAGGTCTGACAGTGACCACAGAGAAGAGACAATTTCACTTGCAAATACGAAGGGAAGTAAACTGGAAAACACTTACTGTGAACACCACTTTAAGGTTGTTAAGCATATCAATTTCCTTTGGAAAGCCTCGACTCCCCCATCTCACCAAGTAGTTCTCACTGTTTGGAAGATAAATATCTCACTGTCAAGTGACTTAAAAATTCTTCCTTTACACAGTACAAAAGTTGCATAACAGACAGCCCCTGGTGATGGTTTAAATGTAAGACCAGACTAAAAAGACAAGAAAAACACTATGCAAGTATCAACAGTAAGTTTTAAAAGAGTAACTTGAACCTACCATGAATGGGCACTTTTTTTCTGAGGCAAATTTACCTTATTATCATAGTCTGTTTGATGGGTTTACTTAACAGAATCTTAATCTACCCAGAAATTTATAAATTTTTTTTTCCACTCCCTCCATTCAGCACTTTACTCTGAACATAACAATATTGCCCATCTAGATCAATCTCTTAAATTTGAAATGGGCTCAGGCTTTTCCAAACTTCTGGAATCTTCAATCCAGGAATTACCTACAAAAATATTTGTAAACTTAGAAACCTTTAGCAGCAGCCAGCAACAGGAACTGTCCATGCTTCACTTTGCTTTTGGTTTCCTTCCTTTTATTTATATATTCTTTGCATTATTATATTATGATAGCATATTGGCAATTATTTTACTTCATTTTGTCCTGTTCCATTGGCTACTCTTCTGCAGTCAAAGGAGGAAGCTTTACCTTATAATTGTTGACTTCTGTGGATCATAGAGGGACATAAAGAGCTCTGCATCCTCTCCAATTCGGCAAACAAAGTTCCTCACGAAGACATACAGGCTGTGGGTGGGGGATGAAGACATTCGGCAGTACGATGCATAATCTGGCTGATCCTTTGACTACCCAGGAGGAGGAAATTAGTTAGTAATAATCCATGAATTGAAACAGTGCTGTACTACAAGCAGTTTCACTGTCTACTATACATAATAGTTAAAATTGGAAAAGAGAGCAGGGAGTTGGACTCAATAATTCTCATCATTCTCTTCCACCTTGAGCTATTCTATGACTCCCATCTTAGGCCAGTCCTTCAGGCAGTAGGCAATGGTGCAAAGGGGGAAATATTCTCCCCACTCTTAAAGAAAAGAGCAAGTATCAGGATGTCAGAGGCAAGCCTACAAGCCTGAAAGAATATATTTTTGAACACTGTGGCTGTAGCAGAAGGCCTGTGATCCACATCGAAGCGGGGTTTCAGTGTGCTAGAAGCAATAGCAACATGAAGTCTCTTCGAAGAGGAGACAAATAACATGCTGAGATCAGGACACAGCTGAGCAGGTTCACTGACTCAAAAATAGGTTCCTGAATTCTACCTACCTCCCATCTTAACCACCAAGAAGCAGCTTCTTAACACTTCTAAACCCATTGTTTGTCTCTATTTTTAATAGACTGTCACCACAGTCTATTGCAGACTCCCGAGTTTCATTTGCCTTATATTGCCAGTTAATTACAAGGTGTTTTCCAGTGATTTGTCATGGGTGTTATTGAAATGTCATGACAAAACAACTATTTTCTGTTAAGTGTTTTACTTGCTTTTTTTTACAGTTTACTTTCTCATAAATGGAGAAAAGAACCAAAGAGGCTTACACATCCCTGCAGAGATTTAATGTTGCAAAAGGTCAAGGAAGTGTAGTCACCTGCTTTGCATTTTAAAATATTTAATTTATGCACTTGTCAGCTTTGCTTTGACACATGAACTTCTGGCGTCCAGAAGATTATGCTGAGTTTACCCTAGTTCCTCTTCAGTGAGCTGAAATTCTTCAACTTCATCAGACTAACTAGCAAGCAGCAACACTCAGCAAACAACTGGTGCAGGCACAAGGCCTTGTGAGAACCAGCTGCGGTCAGTCCTGGTTTGCAGCCTGACCTCCAAGTGTGTAACTACTCACTGTGCAATTCAGCCTCTTGAGTAGCCCATGGATGGAGTGAAGAGACAAATTTCCATGTGGGAATTCAGAATGGATTTAGAACCAGCTTTAGACACAAGCTTTCAGCCCAGCCCGCAGCCCAAATCCAGTGCACAAATGCAATTCAATCTGAGGCTTAGCCATATTTATAACACAAGACTGTGGAGCTACTCTTAAGTCAGAGAAAAAGGTTTCCACCAAGTTTTATGATTCCATCCTTCAACCCCTAGACTAGTTTTTGGTTGGATTTTAGCAAAGGAAACAAATTTTAGCCAGTTCCTACCATTTCCTCCTTAATTCGCTCAGTGATTTTATTAGTCGCTTCCTCATGTGCATGAAACAGGCTGATAACACTGGTTTTATCTGGATCCAAGATATTTCCATCTTCATCTCTAACTATCAGGTCTAGCTCAAGTATTCTGTGAAAATAAAAAAGGCATAAGGGTTGGGTTATTTCCTTCTATATAAAGAAAGCTTAGAAATGTAACAAACAAGGAGGCACTTAAAGATTTAAAGTCATAAAATTAAAATATATGCCACAGTATTTCACTGAAGAAAAATTTAACTACACCCCATGATTTTTTTTAAACCTGCTGTGCAATATTTAGGAATTTATAGTAATGTCACAAAAGCATTTAAATGCCTCTCACATAAAATAGATTCAGCCTGTTCAACAACTTTTAGCAACCTTCATCACTTTTAGCTTTTAACACTCAACATTTGCAATCAAGATAAGTAGGGTCTTCCTGTTACCTTCTGCTTTTATGTTGCTCTCTCACCCTTTCAGTCCCAATACTCAACTCTGCTCTGTTCTGCCCTGTTCTCATACAAATCATGCTTTTTTTCCTGCCACTCTCTTTTCCCCTCTCCCACAGTGATCCCCTCAGCCTCCATTGTAATTTCCCCTTTATTTCTTCTCCACAGTTTGGCAAGTTTCCTTCACACCACACAACTCAACCCCACACTTTCAGGAGCTTACAAACACTATCCAGCTTGAGATCCAAATAATTTTAAACATCCCCTTCACCCCTACTCTTCCAAAGAAAGCACTTTACTGTCTCATAATACAGAAAGAATATAAGAGTGAGGGAAAAAAAGTCTGAAAGCAAATGAATTTTAATCTTGTCTTAATCACAGCTGGGCTTCTTTGATTGGAGGACTTCAAAGTAAATTGTGGTTTTGAGTGAGCATTCAGCTCTACACAGTGCAGTAGGGTATGTGTATTCCATACCGTGCTCTGTATGAATACAATTTATTACAAATTTGCATCCAAATCACAGTGAACAAGTTAAGAGTTTCATAACACCTTGTGGTCATTTTGTATGTGTAGCCACAGGTAATTGTAGACTTTCAGCTGCATAGAGGCCTTCAGGCCACAACAACCACAGTCACTTAAAATAGCTAAACACCATTTATAAACAGATTCTAATGCCTGCAAAAATAATACTGTGAAGATCTTTTTTACCAAGGTCTCTCTCTTTTCCCCCCTCCCTTATCAGATGTTGGAACACCACTGACCTCACATAATACCACAATTTTGCCAAAAAAATATGTTGTGTTGTGCCAGTGTTGCAGTGACTTTTTATTGGCAGGGAGCAGACAAGACATTTTGTCAAATAACTATTCTGTCCCTGGTAGTTTCACTTCTATTACCAGAACCAGAGTTCTGCCTGGAAATTCCCCAGAGAATTGGGTGTGGGCGTGGATGTGTTTGTTTGCAGACTTAGTACAGTTTGCCAACTCCACTTTTGAGGGTCACTAACACTACTGGGCACAGGCCGTGTTTGTGACAGATGGGCAAGTTTTGGGCCCCAAGTACTCTGGTGACACATGTACATAGAGGCCAGTTATCTGACCTCAAATCTTCCCAAATGACAAGCTCGTGTATTTATAATCAAGAAATAAATTAATATTTTGAAAAAACATTTTGCTAAGAAAAGCCTCATCATGGTATCCACCACCAGCACAGGAGTAACAGCGAGAAGTCTGAAAAGGAGGATTCGATATAAACCAGTTTTGAATTCCAAACCTGTAAACATGAAAACTTTAGTATCATCTCTTTGCTGCTGTGCTTTAAAATAAATCACGTTTTCCAGAAGCAGTGTAGGCCACTTACTTGTTACCATAATCAATTTTGGATGTGACTTTCTGTTTGAGTTCTTTGAGCTCATCTTTTGGCAAAGTCCCGGACAGAAGCTGTGACCGCCACTCCATCAGGTCACACATCATGGACTGCACCTGCTGGAACCGGGCTTTCTTATTTGTCTAGGAGACAAAAAAACCTCAATAAGTTTCAGGCTTTGAGTTGAAGTGAAACTCTGGTCTTGACTACTAAAGGTTACATGTCAAATTTAAAGCTAAATGGTAGCAGGAACAAGAAGCAGGCAAAATTATGAGCCCGCCTTCCTCCTCTCATCCCACAATTTTTTAAGGATAGAATATCCCATGCAATCATAAAGAAATTACATGAAATTTAAACAGTTTTTAGCAGAATAGGGAATTATGGGGTTTTATTGTTTTATTTGTCTTGTTTTAAAATTCTTTAACAAATTCTCATCAAAAGAAAACATTACAAAACAATTAACTTCTGTATGAGATATTGACGGGAACAACTACACTTGATTGTGGTATTCATACATTTAAGAGAAAAATCAGAGAGTACACAGAAGTCACTAAAGCAGTTTGAGTGCTATTCACTGAAAATAAAGAAGAGTTTTCATTGTTGACTTAATCAAGAAGACTAACAAATCACATGTTTCAGAAAACTACAGCATATTCAAGATCCCTTTGACCCAACAGAGAAAAAGCAAATTCCAGTGGCTGAGATCCTGGAACAGTCAGCACAATTCTTGAAATTGCCAATTGTTAATAGCTACTTGCTTCCAGTAACCCTTGAAGAAATTCTGTTCTAGCATTCCAAGAGCATCATGAATCTTTTCAAATGCATCCCAGTTACCTTTTATACTCCTATCTGGAAACTTTTCAACGCTACAAATCAAAATTATGAACAATTTATCATGCACAGGATACTCAAGGTTGAAACAACAGGCATGAAGTTACACCAGCCCTCAGCAGTAAGTCAGCTTTCCCTTTAGAGAACCACAGAATCAGCCGGGTTGGAAGAGCCCTTCAAGATCATCCAGTCCAAGGCTGATGGCTGGGCTAGATTTAAAGCCACTATGCATTTAAAGTCACTGAAGAAAATCTTAGTAGTAAGAAAGCAATTTCTTAAATCCACCCAGACCCTACCCTGGATGTAGGAAAAGACATTAATTTGAGCAAGGCCCCAGTGGGTATAAATAGGACTGACTAACAGGCAGCAAACAGCACATAAAATGTCCTACCACGTAGAGCTGTTTCCAAATGCTTCCCCATTCCCAGAGAGTAGTGGTAACTTCTTGCACTAAGGGAATCTCAGCAGGTATGGCATTTTCTGTATGTCTAGGGAAGAGAAGGAAACATCACAAAGCATGTCTGCATTTCATGGGTGTGTGTTATACTTACTGTGGGTGAGGCACATAAATGCCTTAAAACTCATTCTTTAGCAGACAAGACAATAATGTAATAAAACAGATGAATTCAATACCTTTTCTTTTCAGCAGTAGCTTCCTTGATGTGGATGAAGCACTTAGGAAATATTCCCTGATGAAGGAGAAAAAAATTATAAATCCATGCTTATTCTCCAAGAACATCAAGGTAACAACCATGACTATGAACATAAACTGTAATGACAAACTGTAATACCCAAACTAACTGCTGGTTATTTAGTTTTCTGTCCAGATGGATGCATTTCTATTTGACAGACAAATAATAGAAGTTTATCATATCTCTGTAAATACAGAATGCATAGGCATCTTTATTCCTAAGAAACACCATTTTCCACCCCAGATAACAGTTCAATTAAATACAATTTAATAAAATACAAATTAAATTCAGTAAAGAAACATTTTGTCTGTGCATCATCTCATACATTCCCCTTTCATGGACAAAAACACAATCTAGTTCAGAGATCAGCTTGATTATCCATCCAAAGTAGAGGCACTGATACAGGATCACTGCATACTGATAAAAATATTTGCAACACATGAGGAAGGGATGCAGACACTTTGTAAAGCCATAAACTCTCAGCCCTCCCAGGTATGTGTGGCCCCACTGCAGCTGAGATTGCAATCTCATTTTCTGCTCCCCAGGGCTGTGCAGAGATGCCCAGCAAGATGCAGCCAAGGAAACATCAGATTCCATGACACTCTCAATATCTATTTTAACTGAACTTTGTTGAAAACAAATGGCCACCAGACAAAAAGTTCTAATGTGATGGGCGCTTGATGCCACAATGATTTTTTGCCTTTTCTTTTATACCCCTTTTATATACTTTTTCTATATTCTTAGTGCTTCCAGCCCACATTCTCAGACCTAATATTTAGTTAAGCCCAGAGCCCGCAGCCCTTGGCAGGCTGGCAGTGAGGGGTCAGAGAGCCCCAGGCACCANAAAAAACCTTTTTCTCCTCTAACCATGTTTGGCTCTTCATTTTAACACCAGGGAAAGGCATCATGCTTGCTCTACAAAAGCTGAAATGTCTTGAGTCATCCTAAAGGATGTTTGACAATCACTCTCCTCCCCTGAACTGGCAAATCTCACCTTGGTGATTAACTGGATTCTTTCTGGATTCTTCTCTACTCAATAACTCACTTATGGAACTTCAAGTACCACAATAATTCAATACCAAATGTGCTACTTTACAAAGCCTTTCTCCAAAGTAGATTGCAGCTTTTATAACCATTTTCTTTTAAGCACTGGATCTTAATCAAAACACAATCATGTCTTATCACTTCCACATTTTTTTCTTAAGATTAAAGTTCAAGAAAGTCCGTGAATAAGCAAAGTAAAAGAAGAAGGTCCCAGTAATGGTAAATTTAGTGATATCTTAGGACATGAAATTAATAATACTTCTTAAAGTATGTTGATCTTGAAGCCCTTTAGCAATATTAGGCATTAATTAGGAATTAGTTAAAAGGAAGTGGTTAGTTCTGGTAAATATTTTCCCTTTTTAGTTTTAGGCTAAATTTTAATTAAAATAATGTTATGTAGGATATGTGGTAATAACATTTTCAGTCAAAAGAAATGTCAAAGTAATGGAAACACAGGTGTAGTGTTTTAATGCATTTGTGTTGTTGCTTGCTAGAAAATCTTATACTAAGAGGAAGTTACAGACAAAAATGCTTTTCTTCTAGAAAAGAGCATTTGAAATTAAGAAGTAATTTTCTTGCTACTTAACTCAGGAGTCATCATAGCCAGGGTAAAACCTATTAATCTGTGACTTTCCATTTTCAGATTTAAGAATTTTGACTTTTTAAAAAATTTACATGATTTTTGTACATTAGAGATATTTAGGAACTTAAGCCTCATACAAGTTGTTTATATTGTTTGTACCCTAAAGAATCAAACCCATCTAGCAGCAAATTAACTCAAAATTCAATTCAAATGGTGTCTTCAACACCATTAACCTGAAGTCACAGTCATTTCTTCTTCATCGATCTGCTTTTCCCAGTCCTCACTTCTATTTACCAACATTGCCCAGGATGAATGCTGATCATTTTACTCCTCTTGAAAGGAAAGAGTGGCAACAGCTGCCTTGAGAGATCAGAACAGAGAGACCAGGACTATCTAGGCAGAGATACTCAAAACCCACTTTGTGGGCTGACCCCTTAAAAACTGTCTCATAGCAATGAACAGTGTGATCTTACCTCTGCTCCTTTGTACCTTACCAGGTAACCCCTGTACCAATCTAAAAGGAAGAAAGATCACTTGTATGACAAAAAAACATGCATTATAAAGCACACAATAAAGTTATGGGGTTTATTTCACATAAATACCTAGCATAATATTTTTAAAAATTAATAGTTACTTCAAATATACATATATTAAAGTGAATAGTAGGGATTATATTAAGCATGACTTGCTTATTGTCAAATACGATTGTGTTGTCTGCTTGCAAGCCTTGCACAGTAAGTACAGATAATTGTACACAGAATTGGACACCCCATGCTCACATTAAAAAGGTAGAATAAGTAAAGTGCAAAGTAATATGTGCACACCCTTAAATATCTATCTCAGCCACGATTACCCATGGTCCTGGATAGCCCGTGAAGCTCTGCCTGTGTTCTAGGCCCAGTATTAATCCAATCCAGCACATGATTGTGACAGATCCAATTTCCTTCAATGTGATGAGATTAAGTCATTTTTGTGCCAATGAGAAACTATGGCTTTTGGACTCAAGCATCATAAGCAGCTTCTTGGTGTAAATTCAAGTTGGAATCTCAAGAAAACCCAGGGATCATACTGGGCTTCTGCTCCATTTGTAACTGGAAAGCCCTTCCGAAAGACAGGAGTACAGAATTGCACTAGAGGTGAGTGAAAAATTAATTCAGGCTTTGTTCCACCGTTAAGTCTTAATAAATTACGAAAAAACATAAAAATCAGAGTTCAGCCTTACTAAATTAGATCAGGTACCACATCCACTGTGCATACACCCCATCATGAAAAATCACCTGCAGAGCAACAATGTTTAACTCTGTTGAATACTACATTGTTTTCATCCCATAGAAAGAATTTATGACTACAAGCGTATGTTTTCTAATTGTAATTTCATGAACAGATATGATCTCTTGTTATCACCCTTTCTCTCTCACCATTTCTATCACAGGTATTGCAGCCACGCAAGCAAAGCATAAAATAATAAAAATAAATCCTAAACACCAAACAGCAGTGTCAGAAAGGCGATGCTAATAGTCACAGGATGATTGCTGACCTCAAAGAAAGACTCAGGACAGATTTCTTATAGGTTTTTCTGCACTGGGATTTTTTTTTCTCCCAGTGTTTTCTCAACAATAAAATTCCATCCTAGTGCTAAAACAGAATTATTTGCACATAGTCTCAATTTACAACCAATCGTGAAAAATTGGTTTCATCCCATGTATGTTCTGTGCATAAATTTTGTGCATGCAGAACCAACTGGAACAGGACATAAAAGGAGCACAGGAAGAATCCTGTCACCGTTGGTTACTCGCCAGCTGCAGCTGGCAGCATAATTTGAAGATATTTGATAAAAGATGAACTTCAGTCGCACAATGAGAAGGATTCCACTTCCTCATTGACAAACCTATTTCATAAAGTGAGGCAGGACAGGGCATGTCAAGGGCAGGGGATTCAGAAAAGACTTTAAACAAAAAATAACCCCATAAGATCAGCCCTCAACCCACTGGGCTGGGCTGACAACAAATGTACCACAGGAAACAGAAGCCTAAAATGCTATTTCTGCAACTAACAGACAATAAGGGATGAGGAGGTTTCTGGTTTTTCTGTGTTTTGTTCTTAGCCAAAATGTTTAGAATGGAGGCTTAAAGAATTGTGCAGACCTTACGTTTTTTAGGAGAGGACACGAATCATTGTGACTGTTGACTGCTGAGTGACATCAATGTTTTCACTAATGCTCAAAGATACTGAATTAATCTTACAAACAAAAGAAAAATAATTATCTTTTTGTGCTCCAGTACATTATAAATGTGGTTTTTCAGGTGCTCCTCCCTCAAATCATTTGTTGCTTCCGGACAAAACAACCAAGGGCTCTGTGTGGTGGAATGGGCTGGGTTCAAACAGCTTCAGTCTCTTTGCAGCCTTGTGACCACAACACACCACGTGTCTCAACACTGGGCTGGCTCTCAACACTGAGCAGAAGCTGGTTGAAGAAGATAATTTAACAATACATTTTTCAAAACTTTAAGCAATTTGTAATTTTTAAAAAAGCTCTAGACCTGTTCAAGAGCATCACTGCAAATTGAAAATAAATCACTCTTACAGTGACCTTTGCAGATACCCAACTGCTGAGTTAGTAATAATAACTCTACTCTCCTTGCTATATACTAATGGAAAGCTCAGTGGCTCTGTCAGACTTGCAGAGAATCAGTGGAATTGTGGAGATATTGACTGTCCATCATGCGTGACTTGACTTGGACTTCTGCTGCTTAACGTGTTCAATAAGTTGGATGGTTTTCAGAACTCTTTCTATCACGCTGACAACTCAGATTTCTTTAACTGGGTTTCCTCATTATACAACAGGATGAGGGTGCTGAGTATCTCCTAGCAACAAATATTTAGTTTAGAGGCAAAAAGTGTACTCCTTTAAATCTTAAATCAAATTTAATGTCATTTCCATGAGGTACATCACAAACTGCCACAAACTTTACGAACTCTACGTTCACCTTGATGACTTCCTCATTTGATAAAAGCTTCCCAAAAAACCACATGTACTGTAATATATCTAATTTTGGCTCTTCAGAAAAGATTAGGTTCTTCCTCAAAATAGACCACCACCACCACCACTAAAAATAAGAGCATTAGACAGCTACTGATGTAACACGGGAATTGCTGTGAGGTGAAAGGATTATGTTATTCACAAAGAAATGGGAAATGTGACTTACCTTCAAAGGACTCCAGGATATGGACCACATCACCAACCTGTAGAGATAGGTGGTGTACCTTTGTGCCTTTGAAACTGTATATAGCTGGAAAATTAAAGAATGAAAACACTATTTTTCAATACAGCCACACAGTACAGTTAAACTAAAAGCCAGACATGGTTATTAAGGTTTGGATACTGGGATAAATACATTAGGATGGAAAAACAGAACTATAATTCTTTCCAGAAGCTCTGTTTGTCACCATTAAATAATCTCTTTTCTTGTGAGAATGGAAAGATGGTGAAAATGGCCGGTGCTGAAAACAAAAACCAAACCAACGAACCCCACGGAAAACTCAGCAAGCACGGGGACACCAGCTATTGATCAGCACTGCTCTGCACAGGATTTAGGAGCCCTGCTTAGATGCAGGTCTTTGATAAATGCACAATCATAGTACTGGGGAATTGTTTGTCTACTGGCCCAAAGGATTTAAGCACACAGTTACCAAAATTTATGGTTACACTGGTATGAAAGGGCACAGAGATGCCTGTGAAAACTGAATTTACTGACTTCTTTCCTGGATTTAGATGCTTTAATTTAATATGAAACTGCTTCATATGGAAACAGTACCAAGTTTCATAATTTTCTGCATTCTCTGTATGACTCTGAAAAGAACACAGGAGCAGTGGATTTAAAAAGTGTTCTAATCAGAAACTGATCTACATGTGGTTAAGAAACAGCAACGTTTCAGAGAGAATTCAAGAAAATAAACCTCTTCACCAGTTATGTTCTAGGGCTACAGGATGTGGGCTCCTATGGTAACCATGCCTCTGTAAATTTTTTTCGTCATGGGCTTGGTTACAAATTCTTACAACAGCATTGCAGCAGAAGTGGTTATTGAAGCTACAATCACACAGGGAAAGGGATGAACATACAAACAGCTGGAACCCCAAATAAAGTGTGCAGGTGGGCACAGGCTGCTAAAGGTGACCCCAGGGGTGCAGGAAAGGGGAATTTGGTCAGCAGAGCTCTGCCCCAGCTCCTGGCAGGGTCCCCAGCCAGTCACACACAGCAACCAAACCTGAAGTAGTTTGGGTGAGGGAAGGCTGATCTGTAAAGCAGAGTCTACCTTCAGCATCTTCCTGCATTCCTTCTGCTCCCCTCTCCAGGTTTCTAAAGCAGGATATTCATCTTTGCTAGGCCAACATGTATAACGATAAATTTCGTTTAAACATTTTATTTATTTTACTTAAATTATTAAAGTCTCAAAATAAATTGCCTTCCAGGAAAATGCCTAAAGTAGGAGTGTAGAGCTAAATAGATTCATCTTCTTCACTTTACAAGTATTTAATAAGTCATATTTCTTTTGCCATCATTATATTTTTTATATTTCTGGAACAAAAATTAGAAGGAATTTCAAATTGAAGAGGCTTCCTGGACCAAGAATAAATTCTTTTTGTTGACATAAGAGGTTCCCAGCAGTTCCTCCTCCTGAGTGGGGAGAACAAGGCTTGAATCATTCAACATATGGGGAGGAGTGAAAGAAGTATAACTTGAAGTGAGGCTCTGCTGCCCAGATTCAGCCAATTATTCAAGAGAATCTTGAAAACACTTCCTTGGAACTGCCTTAGCCCAACACAAAATTGAGTTTACGTAGTATAGCACGTGTGTAATTCTATTCTGACTGGTCACTTTTCCAAAAGTGGAGGATGGCAAACAAACCTGCAAAGTTATCATGACATTTCAAGAGACATTTCCCTGGAGCATCTGGGAGGTGAGGGATGTGTGTGCATTCCCATGCTCTTACACTATTTTCCTGAGAAGTCCATGGAGATCAAGATTGCTGTTGACCAGCAAATAGTTTAGATTTCAAAATATACGCTGCTCTACTTAGTCGTAGCTGTCTCAAAATATAGATGCAAATTAATGAGTCATATTTACATTGCATTTCGGTTTTGCACTCTTAAAACTTCATTTAACAACCCAGAATGTATTGAAAAATGCAGTAACAAACTGGCAAAGGAAGTAGCTGTATCATCTTGGAATGAGTCAAATGAGTAAGTGGAAAATTAACAAGAGAGACTTTACTGAAGAACTTGAATTGTTTGGTAGGATGAGCTTAAAAAATGCCTGTACAAAGTTTTAGGCTATAGACCTACCCATGCATTTTATGATAAACCACCTCCCAAACTACCTTACAAAAAATATGTAATAAATAACCCAACACAATCAGCTACATCCATTGGTCTTATCTACAGCACCAGACAGCTTGACCATCACATCTGCTATTGTTTTAATTATTAACTGTGAGTAAAAATTTGACTATTATATCTAGTTATGTTTTCTGACAGCTGTAAGTGGAGACCCTCCCGTATTTGTGAGTGTTGCCTCAGAGTTCACCAGCCAAAAGGAAGGTTCCCTTTCCTCCACCCTCTTTTGAGATCCTCAGGGCTGTGTGTGCACAAACATATTTAACTCATTTTTCTCTTCAAAAACAGTTTATGAAAACACATTTATGAAAATAAGTTTTTGGTGGGATACTCACAACGGGTTGTTGGCTTTCTGAAAAATAAACTCTCCAGTGAGTAGAAATAAAAGCCCTTTCAAATCACTCTGAAGAACCTTCCTGCTAGTCCTCTCCCTGGCATCCTGTATCCCAACCATAAATACAAAATGAGTCAGTATCCTGAGGCAGAGACAGTGACCTGCTTGAACGCCCCAGCCTTCACTCTAAATCCTGGTGGCACTTACTGACCTCAGGGGGGACTGAAGCCATGGCTGTGAGATCAGTGGGAGAGGTTTGGATGGCAGGTGCCTCCCCAGCCCAGCTGAGGTGTGCCCAGCAGCAGTGCCTGCACTCAGGTGCTGCCAGACTCTCCCAGGATGGCACAGGGAATGCCCAGCAACTCCAGATTCACGACAGTGTTCCTAAACAGGGACTTTCCAGTTCACTGAGAACACAGTTGGAAATTTTTTCCCTGAATGAGCAAAGGATAAAAACTGTTTTTAGAGATCCCCGTAAGCTCTGTGGTAATTTTATAGCACACACATCACACACGACTCAGCAAGCAAACAAACAGCCCAGGGCAAACGCTGAGACTCTCAGCTCCCTCAGGAGACGAGGCCAGCACACCACAGCACCGACCTTGCTCAGAGAGCACACGGAAAATGCCAGCTGGGACTGCTGGCACAGCCAGCCTTCCAAACTGAACCCCATCCCGGCCCAGGAGGCTTTGAATGGTACCTCGGGGAGATGGGAACAACTCCCAGCATGTCCCTGAGGCGAGCCCAGAGAATCCTTTCCTGTCCAGACAAACAGAATGTGCTGCAAAGACGGTGACTCTCAGCAGCTTCTGTGTGGTTCTGCTGTCACCCTCAGCCCCACGGCTTGAGGGAAGGCATCTACCAGTGTCCATCCCAGCAGGAAGAATTGAGGGCTGAAGAAAATCCCTCTGTTTCCATTTGACTCCTGCTCATCCACTGCAGCCAGAGCTGTTGGGTCTGATAAGCACAGGGCCCCCTCTAGATAAATACATGTGTACACTCTTGAATAGATGGGTGGCTGTGGAGACAGAGAACAGTTAACCTTTCCTCATTTAAATTACATGTCCTCCTCAACTTAGAAAATGGCCAGCAGAAAAAAAAAAACCAAAACCCTCACACTGTGGACCTTGTTTGGGAACTTTCACACAGAAAATACTCTGGAAGAGTGACAACAACCCAGGTAACAGAAACCCTCCCTCAAAAAGCTACATTTCCTCGGTGTTAAAGCCCCATATTCTTGCTATTTACATGATTAGCCTGTAAGCTACTGCAAGATGGGAATGGTAAACGAGGAAAATCCCACAACCTGCAACACTGAAGCCATTTATTAGCCTAATAATCTTGCCTGTCTTTGCTGCTTGTTTTCCTTCATGTGCAGTCCCCGTCCTACTCTTTATAAAAAATACAGGCATTACATTGTTTCATTTTGAGATTCACCTTTCTGTAACAAGCCATGTTTCAAGTTGTTTTCCTTGGCTACTTTTCCACTCTTCTACAGAATTTTAAAACAAAATTTCTAAGGTGTCACTGAACCAGCTCCTAATTTCACTTTACCACAACAGAAGGACAATTTGGTGTGATTTCACTACAATAACTCACAATGTGTTTTGTATATTCAAACAATTTCTAATTAATGGGCTCAGCAAGCACCTTGATTTATTTTTAAAATATGTAGCTCCACTTTTACGAGTAGTAAAGTACTCATAAATGATCAATTCTTGGTGTTCAGTTACCATTTTCTTCTCATGAGAACAGGGTGAAATTATTCAGCATGGGGACAGATAAACCCCAAGTGAAAATATTATACAGTCCTGGCAGGATTTCTTGACTTCTGGAAAGAAACCTGTAAAAAAATGTGTTCCAGTGTTCCAAGTTAAGGATCTCCCCTAAAATCTCACAGAGCAAGTGTAATGACCACAACATGGACACAGTTCCAGTGGGCAAATCACAGGTCAGAGACTTGTCCTAAACCTCTGGGGGGGTTAGAAGCTGATTAAATTTATTGCAAATCATGCTCAAAGGGTAACTCTGCAGTTGTCAGGTAATGAGCTGTTATCTCAGAAAACAATTGAATACAGATTTCCTCACTTGCTTAACCTTGGGGCCAGATGGAGCTTTCAGCTGACCTGAGCTTATTTTCCTTTGTAAACACGGTAAAGCCAGTATGGGTTACAAGAACAGGAAGCTCTAACATACCACACTAGTTATATAAGATATTGTCTCTGACTCTTTACCTTCTCATATAAAATTATAGCACCTTTTTTCTTAGAACTCTTCACAAAGAAAAGGATATTTAGCTGTGATTTTTTCTTTTCATTAAAAACCATGGATAAAAATATTATTTCCCCAGCTTTAACTTCATACCACTTGAGTGTGTCTTTTGCTGTTTCCCAAGCAGCTGGAACAGTCTGCTGGGTTCAGAGGGTGCAGTTCATGGAGGAAACCTGCCCTGAACAAAGAACTGCTCCCTTATCCTCAATCTATTCAGATTTCAGAGATGTAGAATAACTTCAGAGGACTTCAGCAGATGAAATCAGACAAGCCAGTCTCAACCCTGTGCACTCAGGCTGAGCAGGTGCTTTTCTACACCTTCAAAGAAGTCACCCACTCCTCCCCATAATTTTGCTTCAAAAGGACAAACATTCATTTTCAGATTCAGCAGAACAGAAGTAAATCAGATGCTTGAGTTTAGAATGCCAATATAATATTTCATCAGTTTGTAACTTGGCTCAAGGTCTGAGCCAATGGCAAAGATTTTCCACGAGGAAAGTGCCACCCAAAGCCACCAGCCTGCCATGACCATTCCATCCTGTCCTGTCCATAGGAATAACACAAATTTATGCTGGGAATGCTGCAAGACCAAGAACAGGTTTCATGTGTAAAACCAGGATTGTAGTTTCCAAGTGCAAAGCTGAATATCTGCTACCTGGACTACTCCATTTAATTAAGTAAACCACAAAAGTGGGCACACCAGGTGCAGTTTACCACAACCAGGGGATGGTGTGCTCTGCCAGACCCCCCTCTTCTCATCCAAAGCACGATGGGCCCAATATTCTCAAACTGAAACTCTGCTCATCAGCAGAAACTGAAGGCACCAGGCACACTTCTAACAAGAGACTTGAAAATTCAACATGAGATTTGTACCCAGAGACTTAAACCCAAAGATTTTCAAAAACACAGAAGACAAAATAGCCCTATGAGGTCAAAAAGCTTCCAGTGTGTATTATTCCAAAAGCTCATCAACTTTCACTGAATTTATGACTCAGTTTGCCCATTTTTTTCATTTCCCTCAGACACAGGAGGCATGCTTACAACTGACTGTAAATTCAAAAACCTCTTCGTTTGTGACCATAGTTGCCAATGACCCCTTTTCTCACTACTCCACGAGTTTCATTTACTTGAAATTTAGCAATTACACTATTTTCCTGTCAACTTCTAAGAACATAAATTTATTTAATTTATGGGACAGGACAACCAGCAATGGTGGTACATGCTTGTTTGCGTTTGTTTGATTGTTTTAATTATTCTGGGTGCAAGAGTCTCCCATTTTTCTCACCAACGCACATAATGAAAGAATACACTTGGTTTCCAGGATAGGGTAAAATAAGACAAACTGAGCAAACAGTTTGGCTAAGAAAAGGAACTTCTGGGTATAAGCTAAAGATTGTTGAATTTGTACTCATCTGTTAAATTCAAGCAATTGTGCAAAAACAGAGACAGGATGCTCTTACTGAATAAAACCTACCAAAAAGTCACATGTATGACCACTTACATAACTACTATTCTAATATTGTTAGGAAGTCCATTTGATTGTTGTTTATTTTGCTTTGTGACACACTAAACCACAGACACTGCTACAACTGTGATTTTTAAATAGAAATATAAAGAGCCTTATAACGTATTTAACAGAAACCCCTTCTCTAACCCAGGGGATGGACTGACTTGGGGCCAGGGAGTGGTAGCACCATCACCAACTGCAGGACAGAATGTGCCCAAATGCTCTTCTACACCGAAGTCACTCTGTGCTCACAGGTGAGAGCAGCAGGGGAGCAAGCAGAGGGCAAAGGAAATACCAGCAAGTCTCCAGTGCCAGTTCTTCCCAGTGACCTACTCTAGAGTAAGTGATACTGTTTTGGACATGAAAACAAACATTGCTGGATTGTCATTAGTTTTGAAGCAATGTATTTCACAGGATGGTTTTTACTATGTGAGGTTTGCTGAACCTTTCAAGTACCACAGAGACTACTACAAGTGCAAAAATTAGGTGCTTTCTACTATTCGTAAAATTGAAACAGAAAATATTGACACCTTTTATTTTGTAACGTAAACTGCCGCCAGAACAGGCTACTTCCATTTTGCAATTCTGCCACTGCTGTACATGGACGTTGAACAAGACATTATTTTCCTCTTATGAGTTTCTAGGTGTTACATTTTATTTCATGAAGCCAGTTGGGTTTTTAATGCACATCACAAAACACTATGGCCTATTTTAAATTAAAAAAATTTCTTTCAGAAGTATTTAGAAGGTTTATAACTAAGTACTAGCATGCATCTTTCAAGTGCTTTAGCTTTGATTCCTACTTTTTTAAGGCCTTTTTTTAAACAGCAATTCAGTCCTTCATACAAGTTAACATCATTCATTTTAAGATTACTTTCCTTCCAAAAAGTACAACTAATTGACTCAAATACAGATTTTTTCTGTAACACTGACCACAAGTGACAATCTTGCAGAAGCAACTGTAAGATTCCCCTTCCCCTACATTTGTTCCCCATAAATTCTGGCTGCTGCACTTTATACAACACATTATTTACTCAGCCTGCCTCTAACACACCAAGGTGGGAAAAGCTGCATGACTGCGAGAGCGGGAAGGCTGTCTCATGCACTTCATGCCATTCTGTTCGACAGATCTAAACTCCGCACAAAGTTGATATTTTCAATTGAAGCGGACGGTGTTAACCCATCTCACCGGAGAAAACACCTGCCCACATCCTGCTCAAAGACAGAAAGCCAGCGCTCAAACGGCAGCTGCCCGAGTTACTCACCCACGCCGCTCTTGTCTGTCCTGTGCCACCTTGCCATGGCACCCGGGTGGGTCGGGGGGCTCCGCAGAACGCCCGCCCCGGAGCCCGGGCCCGAGCGGGGGCTGGGGCTGAACGCGGGCCCCGGAAGGGCCGCGGCTCCCGGGCCTGGCCGAGCGGCAGGCGGAGGCAGAGCCGTGAGGGCTCGGAGATTCGCTGCCTCTCGGAGCTTCCTTCCTCTTTCTCAGCCCCAGATACCGTGCCCCGGTGTCATGGGGGAGGGGAATCCCAGCCCGGGTGCTGCTCTTGCACCATGTCAGCTGTAAACAGACGCACGAAAAAGGACCAAACCCACGCCAGGCCCGTGTGGCACCAGCCCTGGGCGCCAGGGCTGCGCCAAGCCCGGCTGCAGTGACAATCTCTGCCCACGGGTTGGGTCAGTCCTGGACGCCAGACCAACACCAGGCATGAAAGATTTCATTTCAGAGGACACTACACATCTTAAAAACTCCACTCTTCTAATCTGTCCTTGAACTCAGATTTGTGCTTTTCATGTCTCCTCTCCAAAGAGAAACAGAGTGAAGACAAATTTAAAACCACACCCATTCTTTTAAATTTCTGTCATTTTATATTTGGAGGAAGAAGTAGCCGACTCTCTATTCTCTAAACAGAGCAGTACTTTCTTAAAGACTTATTGTCAATACAAAACTGTCAAAAGCAACTTTTGGTATATTTACAGCCTGTGCTCCCACACAGGCTGCTGGGAGAGCCAACTTGGGTGAGGACATCTTGGATGTGCAAAGACCAAGCCAAGTTGTTTGGAATGTGGATTAAGGACAATGTACTGAATCGAAAGCAGTATGTCACCTTAAAGCACAAAGTCTGTGCTTTACTTACAATTTAGAGTCTAAAAACCCAAACAAAATACTTGCAAGACTTGCTGTTTGTTTGATCTGCTCAGTACAACAAACTCAGTTGACAATCCTGTCCTCTGCATATTCCATGCAGTTTAGCAATCACTGTTTATCCAAACTGTTTAACACTGCTGTGCTACATTCACCGCCTGATTTTTGATAACCATCTCCTCTGTTTTTGATAACACACGATATTTTATTTCTCAGTTTTAACTAGCAATCATGTGGAGCACAGACTGCCAGCCTCTCTCCATGCACGTGGAATTCTGATATATATTTCTGGAGGAAAATCACTTTAATCTTTACCACAGATTTGCTTGAATTGGTCTAATCTTAACCATACTAGCTTAGAGAAGGATTTAGCCCATTACCCTCCCCTAAAATAACATTGAAAGTCATGTTACATATACTAAAGTGGGCTAAATTCCCATCAACTTCCATTACCGCCATTTACAGACAACAAGCTTCATGTAAAAGTTCTTAATCTTTTTTGTCCCTGGAAAATGCACTTTATATTGTTATTCTGTCAAAAACAGATCTTGAGGGTTAACAATTTCATCTTTTAGTTTACTATGGGTTTTGAGTAGTAACTTCCTAACCAGTGGTGATTATCTTCCTCACTCCTCCCAGTCCCTGTTGCAGCAAATCCCCCTTCCCATTCACTACTCAGCCTAGAGGCTGCCTCGCTTTTATTTTCTTGTTCTACCTTGCTCTTCCTTACTGTGCTTCCCTTTAAAACAACAGCCCCGTGGAAAGCTGTTCTTTTCTGGCACTCATTTACAAACCTGCTTTTCCATGGAGGTCTAAGACACCTAGTTAATACCACTGTCTACTGAAAGTAAGCGATGTAAAATACAGAAATTTCACCTGCAGACTGGGATCCAATTTGCAATATGTTTCTGCTGCCCTGGTGTGATTCTGCAGAGCACATCACAAACACAGGGACTGGGGGAAGGGAAGGGAAGGTTTGGGAAGACTTGGGAAGGGGAGCTCACGTCCCCTCTGGTACCCTCTGGACTCACCCCAAAATCCAACCAGAGGGCCAAAACTCCCAGAGGAATTGCTGCCTCCTGCTGCCATCCCCCTCCCCACAGCAGCTCTCAGCATGGCACAGCTGCTGAACTTCCTCCTGGCAGACTTCCATGATGATGCTTTTGCAACTCAGCTGCTGGAACCCACTGCCACTTCATCTCCCTCAGCTCCCACCTTGTCTGACTGTGTCTGAAAAATCCCTGCCTCTAACTCCTGATGAATGGATTGGGGAACAAAATCCTCTTAGGTGCAAGAGGAAAGTGCACTCAGAGCAGAGCACACACAGTAACCCTAAAATCCTGTTTTTACAGCAGACAACAAACCCCAACACAGATCTCAAGAATTAAGGTGGGTAATAGTTACTCCCTTTATCTGTGGAGGTTTTTATTCCAAGTTGGTTTATTTTGTGCAATCACATTGAGATTCCACAGTACACACTGGACAGATTCGTCACCCTCACATACCTCACCATTTCTTCCTTAAGTCTTTTTCAAGACAGAAGGTCTTTTAAGGAAAATAGAAAATTCCTTGCTTCCCTAAAAGATGAAACTCTTTATGCAGGAAGCTCACACAAAAAAACTTACCTTTTGGGGGCTGGGGACAGGCAGAAAGGAGACAATTCTTGCTTCCTTCAGTATTGCTATCAGTTCCAGAAAACAAGACCTGGTAAGATGCTGAGTAGCTAATAATCCATTTTTAGCTATGCTAATTTCCATTATAAAGAAGAATTTGAGCAGAAGAGAGAAGTTGCATTTAACTGCCTCTAAACTCTATTCTGTGCCAAGATCTGTGAGCGCAGTTGCAGAAAAGCAACTGATAAGAAAACAGAACCAAATCAGAAAATACAGCAAGGACTCTCAAACACAGCACCTCAAGTGTGTTATGGCAAACCCAAAGCCTGAATCCCAGACATTCCCCCACCTGCACTCCTGCAAGAGGATGTGTGAACACAAATATTTTGCATAAGATGGCAAAGGTTGCACACTCCAAGTGAACTCCAGCAGCAGAGACTGAAAAGCAGATCCTGAGGGTAATTAGATAACCCTAATCAGTTTCATTCATTTGTTGAAATGACACCCCAGTTTTGTTTGTAGCATAAATTAACAAGTTATTTCAATCTAGGAAAGTAATGTAGAACTGCCATATGCCCAGTAGCTCAACATATAGTTAACTGTAACATAAATCAACACACAATTAACATAACATATAATTAAATATCTTGGTAGACAATCTACAGCTCAGTACTGCCATTTAAAGTTCATTCTCCAATGTCAACCTACAAAAGGTTTTCCTCTAAGTAGAACAAACATGTACTTCAGTTGTTTTATGCTATTTGTGTTTCAGAGAAGTGACAGTAAACAAATGTACCTTTCATCATTTGCATTAAAAAGGATTTTTTTCTAACATTTTGTAGCATGAAAACCAGGATTTCTTCAACATAACATCATTTAAGTTCACATGTCAAAGTCAAGAAGAGCAAGAACTATTTCATGGCTATACATTTGCTGTCATTTATAAAACGCCTTAGTAAAAGTCAACAAGATGATATTGTCAGTTTGTGTAACTTCATTAAGAACAGGCTGAAAAAACTCAGCTACACAGCAAACCTCTGACATCAGTGGAGTGACACAAGGATTTCTGATTGTTTTGTTCACCAGGAGCAGCAGCTCCCGGGCTGCACCTAAACCAAACTGTGCAGGAATGGTCTGATAACGAGATGGAGCTGCTCTGGAGAGAGATGTGGTCATTTAAGGTGACTTTCCCACCTCTTTAGTCACTTCTGCTGTGACCAGAATTCAGCTTTTGTTGAGATAAGTGACTGATGAGCTAAAGCCACCCACGAGCACAGTCAGAGTTCACAAAATCCCAGGCACCACTTCAGACCTGGCAGAGCTGCAAACAAACCAGTGGGTTGCAAGATTGCTCCCCAATGTATTTTTTTTCCATGCTGGATTTAAAAGAAGCCTTAAAGAACTTTTACCTTAACTACTGAGTCTCTCACTTAGAAACTGGCTAATCCATTCACCAAAGGGAGCCTAAACTGTAGTAATATGACTCAAATGAAGTGATCCAACCTCCATACAAATGCTCCAAAAATTAATGGAACTAGCTTAAAAGCTTTCCTCAGAATTATTCTACGTGAACTTCAGAAAGTGACAGAACTGTCTCCTAAAATCATGATGCCACACCGCAGCTATATTACACTTTATCATTTATTGAGGTTTTTTTTTAACAAAGAGTTCTACAAAAGACATCACCTTCATTTAAAACATGGATACACATTTCTTCTCAAATACAATACAGGCTACATTTTACAAAGAAAAAAATTAAACCTTTATTTTAATTAATAGTACAAATACAGGAATCCGTGGAGTTTCAAACACTGACCAGTGAAACTCACAAAATTATTCACATGCACTTTTGCAATTAAGTCAGCCTGAAAGTTGAAAAGTTACACATTAGGAGGAAAAACATTAAGAATTCTGAATGTGGGAACTGGAAGAAATTTAGGAGCACATCACTTAGTTGAGCTCTCCACCAACTCTAGTCTGTCTCACCATACAGTAAAACCTCTGTTAGCCAGAACTTCTCCACAACAGCCCCGTGCTTCAGACAAAGAGCAATTAATGTGTTCAGAGACTTTGCCAAGAGCCAAGAACAGGCCACGCCTCAGCTCAGGGGCCAGGGAACACAACAGGGAATACAAGTCATCAAAGTGCAGCTCTGCCAGGCTTCCTTCAGAACACCAGGCAGATCAATATTTAAGTCAGCAACCTGCACACTGATGTGGACAGAAGTTCACTCAGCAGCTCCTGCTGCAGGACTCCAAACTGTTCCTTGCAGAAACATTTCACTGCTGAGCACATTGTGTTTCAGGACTTGCCTTGGAAGATACATACAATGTTGAATGTTTTTTCTTCTGTGTTTTCTTCTCTGTTGAGATTTTATTTTCTCTCTTATCTTCTTCTGTAGTTTCAAATCTGGATTCAGCTGTTAACCTATAGGCAAAGCAACCATTCTAAATACATATTTAGTTAATATAAACCAGGACTAAAATAAGAATTTTAGGCAAAATCAACAAGCCAACTGGCATACAAGACCATCCATATACAAAGACAGAGCAAGCAGAGTTTAAGGAGAAAATGAGACTAAACCAAAGCTTTTTTGTACCAGCCCTAATCACATTTCATCACTTACAGCCACCCCACACACCTCACCTGCAGAAACGTTTGGTAAGAAAGGTTACTGAATATGTTAAGTGGGTGAGATCAGCCTTCAAAACCACCAGTGACTGTGTCATGCACAGAAAGGAGACCCAGTCCCCAGAAGCACAACTCCAAGTGAAAAGTCTGAGCAACATCACACAAAGAGGATGAAATGAAGCTCCTTGCTTCTACACCAATAAAAAAAGACTACCTTTAAAACAATATGCTCATTTCAACTTAGTTCTACACTACTGCTGCCTTTAGCTTAGTGCTTGAATATCTTAAATTGGGGGAAGATTTATTTTCAGGCTCTGAATTACATCATTTGTCCACTGACAGGTTTTAATTCTGCTATGAATGTAAACAGGGATAAAGCTGTCTCATTGCTTTTGAAAAGATAATTCTGAAATCAAAACATCAGATTGCACTCAGATGCCTAAATCTTGTTTTTAATTCAATGAACATTCAAACATGCCATTAGGACAATTGATAAATAGTGGTATTTTACCCAGCCAAATCACCCACGGCCCATTGACTGTTACACATGATTATTTTCACAAAGAAAGAAATTATGGAAAATGAAGTTCCAAATTAAACATCACTTTATATAGCAACACAAACTCTACACTCGTTTATCAGCACAGGCATTAAAGCAATTCTCTGGTGACCTTGTGGATTTTTAGTGGTCTCAGGAGCCCTCAGTGAGCAACCCACACCATGGACAGCTGCTTTCAGTGATGTTTTTCCAAACACAAATAGCTGCTACTCAGTTGTTGGAGACTTATTTGCAATACAGAAAGATGCAGCTGAATATGAGGACTATGAAAGGAGCTGTAACAAAAAAGTTTGGGGCCATTTAGCTACAGCTTCAAACTGCTATCAAACTATTGTGCATTGCAGACCACGTGCATGTCATTCCCTTGAAGCACTGCCTCAGAAGGCTAAAGAAAACCAGGCTCTGCTGAGCACCTCCTCTAGTCAGGGTCTGCTCCACCGTGTGCTTGATTAAATCCACACCTGGGACTCTGATGGCTGAGCCCCTTCTGCCCATGGTCACCTTCCCCACGTGGTCACAGCATGAAGGAATTACTCAGGGAAGGAAGAAGTGTGTTCTCAGCAGCCATCATGTGGTTTGCACTCCCCAGCAGCTGCAGTTAGGGATGGAGAGCTTCTGTCCACAAACCTACTCCTACAGCACATTCCCTCCATTTGTCCTTCCATTCTTCTGCCTTAAACACCAAATCTAAGGGCCAAAATTTCCAACAAAGACTCCCTATAAACATGTGGAAAGAACTCACACCAAAAGACCAAATAAAAACCACATTGACTTAAATTATGTCCCAAAGCAGCACAACTGGATTTATACAAAGTATCACCCTTTTACAGTATTAAATAATTCTGTTAGCCCATAATGTAACAACTCAGGCCATCAAATTCACCCTGTGTGTCTTGGTGAGGATATAGAAGCCAGGACTGAGGGAAGAAAGCTGAGCCTGGGAAGAAGGGCTGGGGCAATTTTCTTTCTTTCTCACTGCCCTCACACTTGTTTTTAAGTGGCAAGGAGTTTATCTTCCCCCAGTCTGGCCTGCCCACGACCAACTGCCCTCGGTCACCTTTACCCACAAGCTCTTTCCATCCAGTGCTCTCATCTGTCCTATGGAGGGAGGGAGGAGCAGCTGCTGTGCAGCTGGCAGGAGGCTGAGCTTCACCCCCAGGGCCCTCAGAGGGCACCCCCTGGAGCACGGTGCTGTTCAGCAGTGTCAGCACAGGGGATGGATCAGGAAGGACAGACAATGGTTAAACACTTCCACTTTAAGCACGTGCTTGTGAAACTACGACATGATTCCATCAAGCTTTGACTGTGCAGACTCCAAAACTGAGATATAATTGGGGCTCCTTCTAGCTATTTAAGGAAGATGAACTTGTCTCATCAGGTGGAGCTTTACTTTAGGCTGAGGGCCATGCCTAAAACCCCAAAGAGTATTATTAGTTATCCAGATCTCCTGCTGAGCCAAATGGCCACAGGCAATTGGACAAAGCCCAAGTGAAGTAGATTTGGTATACGTAATCCAACTAAATAATTTAAGGGAGCAAATAAGCTCTTGGGCACACAAGCTCTTTAATCAAACTCAAGCAAACAACCACAAATCTAAACGCAAAATAAATTGTGCTGCAAGAGCTCCAATTTGCTATTTCAGTTTCAGAAGGGAAGAAAAGCATTTCAATAGAGAAATGTATCTTTTTATTGACCAGTTAGCTGGCCAAACAAAAGATATCACTGCACATAACCTTTGCATCGCCAGAATTTCAGTAGCCATTGACAATTAATAATCACCACTGGAACATTTAAATCTGCAGTCTCAACACTCTCATACCATCACCTAATCAGTACCAGCACCTAATGAGCCACTCCAACGCTGGCTGCAGAGCTCTGCAAGGACACAGACGTGCCCTGCACACGCAGGTGTTGGCTCAGATTATCCAGCTGTACCTGGTTAAAGCACCTCAGCAACAAAGTCTCTTCACACACGGGAGTTTGTCACCTCCACAAGTACACACAGATCACTTCTGACCACTTCCTCAAAACCTCCTGGGCTGAGATGACAGATTTCAAACCCCACTTTCTAGAAATGAAGTTTGCAGCCCTTTTGCAGCTACGGTGGCTCTTTTCTCCCACAATTCATGGGCCAATGTCAGAGCTCCATTAATTACTGCACAAAAACAACCCCCAGGGACCACAACAGCCTTTTCAGCAAGAGCATCACATTTTAGTTAACACAAGATGGACAATTATCCACCATTATTTTTTCCTCCCACCAACTCTCCATTTTCAGGTGCCTCCTCCTGATCAATTTGCCAATATTTTTTGTGCTTAGAGTTCAGCCACATCCATCACAAAACAGTCCAGAGATTCTTTCAGTGTTTAGAAATCCAGCTTCTCAAATACTCAGACTTTAACATGAATTCCTATTTCATAACACATCATAGCAGATCAGGGGTAAGTAAATCCTCAACGTTACCGTAACATCATGACTTGGTGTTTTAGTAGTTCTTTAACATAATCAGAAACAAACAGAACTTTCTACCTGGATTTGCCTTTTACAGGCTCATACCATCACTGAAAAAAGTTTAACAGCTTATATGGGGTTTTGTAGCAACTTAATTGTGTTGGTGGTTTTTATTTTCCAAATATTTTTCATGTTTTGTTCCTTATTTGAACCAAGAGCAATGGGTACAAGATTAGAAACCTCCCTCTGAACTGTGGTTTCATCTTCCTCTTCCACTTTTTCTACTCTCTCTGCTTTCCAGCATCAGCTCCATAAATAATTTCCACTCCTCACCCCCTCTGCCATAGATTTCCCCCTTCAGTTCACATAAACAACTTCCAACAGCTTCCTGTTAGCAGACAATTACATCTTCTTTTCCAAAAGCAATATGAGGAAATAAGTTAAACTTTTCAGAACAGGTTCAATTCTGCCTGTTCCTTTATGTGTAGGGGACATTGTCAAAACACAATACCATCACTAAATTATCCCAATCTTTCCTGTCCACTTTCACCCACATCTGACCTTTCTGATCTTCCTTCCTCACTAACAGTCCCTGCACATTTCAACACAGCTGCTAAAACTGCTGTTTCTGCCATATTCTCTCCACAGTTTAAGAAGACTGCAGCATTTGGCTACTTTAAGTCTGTTAATTATGTCCATGCAACCTTGAGTAACTGATCAAGTGCCACAGCATCAATCCAATTACTCCTGAATGCCATTAACTTTGGCTATTGCTTCTAGCAGATATTAGCAAGTTGCAGGCTCAAAACATCTAGACTAGCCTAGATTTTTCTACACCCAAACACTCAAATACATGGTTACAAAGATTAGGAACAGAATACAAAAAGCATTAGTTGAAAAAGTAGAAAATCACAGTCAGCGTTTTTTACCAGGATGAAAAAGGCTGGAGATAATGACTGTTCCAGTTAATTTACCATCTAGAAAAGAGTAACTTCAATTCTCAGTTCAGGGGGAAAATTTCATCTTAATTTAGCAGTTGTGTTTCCACCTATCGTGCATCCACATCATGCATTTCATCTGTCTGACAACACAGATAGCTAATTAATTCTCCATTATCTTGTACAATGAAAGTTACCACAATTCAGGCTAAGAATTACTTAAATAATTTGTAGGCTTTTAGCTAAATCTGGAAGTCGCTGGGGTCTGGAATTGGGTATAAAACTGGAGCATGATTCCAGCTGCCTTTATTACCTTGAGCTGTAACACAGGTGTGTGTGGCAGCTTTGAAGGGACCAAGAACACAAAGTTCTGATGCTGGAACAAACCAAGTGAGCTGCCATGCTACCTGCACACCTTAAATGTCTTCATGCAATGGGAAAGTTATTTCAGAGACTGTTTCAAGAGTCTTTTTTATTAGTCAGCATTTTAGTCCTCCTGAAAGGCAGTGAGAGGTGCAGCGTGGGCAGCCGGAGCTGAGGAATGACACTGCATGCAACACTGAGGAAACAGACAAAGAAGTGGAGAGCACAGTTCATGCAGCGAAAGAAAAGAGATGCAGGTCTGTGCTGATTGCCTGGAGCAAAGATAGAAGCTGACACTGACCTGGGGGCAGCCGCAGCCAAGGAATTGTTTCCACTTCTGCTATTCGAAGTGAAGGCAACGTGATTCTCATCTTGAATTTTAACTCTTTTTCTTTCTCTTTCAGGTTCAATAATGTTTCGTATTGCCTGGAGAGCTGTATTTAGTGGGGATGATTGGAAAGCTTGTTTCTTTGGAGAAGCATCATTTTGCTCCAAGTCCTTGGCAGTCGCCTTTTTCCCTTCCTTACTTGGCAATTGAGTGAGAGCAGTTTCTTTCACTGGAGTATTTTTGCTGTCAAAGTATTCACAAGTAGCATTCACCGGAATTTTTTCCCTCTTCTTTTTAATTTTAGAACCTCTAAGTAATTCTAAGGAAAAAAAGGAATATGCTTTATGTACAAAAGAGAAGCTGGAGTTGACTTGTCCCCCAACATGTTCATAATGCAAGTAAGAACATGTCACATGACTGAAGACCTTGGAATAATTCTTAACAGACAATTTATACCCATTAAAGAACGTCTCTTCATATAATCTAATAATCCCAACAGAAGTTATCTTGAAAAAGAGACAACATATTTCTCCTCATCCACTCTGTCTTTTCACCAAACCTTTAAATTAAATGCCCTGAATTGCAGGCTGCTGAGGCAAGCTTCCACAAATAACATTTTCTAGTTAAATCCTTTGGGGGTGGGAAAAAAACAACTTACCTATCTGGTTCCCCATTCATGGAATCCCAGAATGGTTTGGGTTGGAAGGGACCTTAAAGCTCATCTCGTTCCCACCCCCTGCCATGGCAGGGACACCTTCCACTATCCCAGGTTGCTCCAAGCCCCGTCCAGCCTGGCCTTGGGCACTTCCAGGGATCCAGGGGCAGCCACAGCTGCCAGGGAAGTTTCTTCCTAATTTCTCATCTAAACCTGCTCTCTTCAGTTAAACAGAATCATCTTCCTCCACAGCCTACAGCTCCCCTGCTTTGCACACTCAGGAATCAGCTGTTTGTCAGGTGGGCCTCTGTAGTCAAAACTTAATCCACATTAACTGGAGCTGCTGAACAGTTTTCCTGTAAATGCTTTGCACCTTATTACAAAGCTCCTATCAGCTGCCTACACCCAGAGAGCCCAGGCTTCTCATCACCACAGACACTGCTGCTTTCAGGGGAAACTCCTGAGATTTGTTCCCACCCACCTGAGTATGGTTATCTACCATATATGCTCTATAAAGCCTCTGAGCACACTCACTTTGAGCTGTAAAACTGCATTCTTTAGTCTTTTCAAGCCAGTGTTCACATATTCAAGTGAGGTCTGGAGCAAGGTAGAGCTTTTCTACTTCAGCTCAGCAGGTTTTGGACCAGGTTATTCCAAAAAGGCAGCTATTCAAGCATTAAATTCTGGAACTAAACCAATGTCTTCCTTTTTAATATCAGTCCATTTCTAAAGGCTGAGAAAATCAGAAATTTATATTTTCCCAGGCAGAAAAGAAGTATTTACCTTCAGGTTCATATTTCATTTTTAGCTCATCCAGCATAACCCGCAAGTTCATGTTCTCACTCTGACAAGCTTGCAAATGCCTCTCATTTGTGAAGAGCTTCCTTTCAAATTCCAGGACCCTCTGGCTCTCATACAGAGCTTTCATTCTCTGCAGGGATAGTTCATTTTTCAGTGTTTCAGTTTCCTTGCTGGGATGGGAGGAAAATTATAAAAATCAGTCAGGCTTGGATCATTTTGGATTTTTTCTTTTAGTAAAGCAATAGGTGTAAAGACAACTAAGCACTCAACTGCACCTCATCTTTGTATTTATATATTAGTACAAAAAAATCAAGCTTTTTTGTCCTATAAAACATTTCAAGTGTTATTGTCTCACTTTTTTTATAAGAGAAGTTAACATAGGCTAAAGATTAAGGATCTTCATATAGTTTCCCTGAAGATTAATTTTTAATTGATTTAAGATCTCAACTGCCCTGTATCTGCAGTATTAACAAGATTTCTGGAAGAATGCAATAATCATAAAAAATATTTCTGCTGCTATCTTTTAAAACATAAATGAAACTACAAAAAAAAAAGAACCCTCTCAGTCCTGTAATGAAATCAGGTTGGTTCCACAGCATTAGAAAATGCAACAAGAACAAAACACTTCTGCACATGCAGTCAGGGCACACAAACAGTAACAAAAAAGGGAAGATAAAAACAAGTACCTAGAAGATAACCCTGCCTCAGGCTCTAAGTACTTACTTTGAGTTGTCAAGTTTAATTTGCAGTAAATCTGCATAGTAACCATTTTCAGAATCACTTCCTTTTGCACCATTAGCAGGTCTGGACTCTTCCATATTCTCATATAAACTCTGATGAAGAAAAAGTGTCAGGTTGTCAAGCAGTGACCTTTCAGAAGCACATTAGCTTAGTTCTTAGGAGACATTTTCCATGCATTTTGATGGAGAAGCCTCATCACAGAGGGATTTAAACACAGAAGATAAAACTCAGCTGTGCTGAGTACTTTCTCATTTGTTACAAATGTCAAACAGCACTAAAACTGACAGCTCTCTCTCATTCGCTGAAAAAAGAAAAAAGTTCTCAGCTCCAGAAGGTTTGCAAGTAGCAGTGCAGAACAGCTTTCTTGCTTTTTACTTGAAAATATAGGGTATTTTGCTATCCCACAGGGAATTTTTTTCAGCATTTATTTCTAGGCTTCAGCAGCTGGATCCCAGAGGAATACAAGCCATGCTAATCAACAGTCAAAATCTCAAAATCAATTACATATTTCAGATGAGGAAGTTGGTTTGTAATAAAGATGTTATAAACGCAGTAACATGTGACACTGGGCTTTTTGTTTGGTAATTTTTTTCTGAACAAGCAGTACTCAGATTTAATCCTGTCCCAGAGACCTCACAGGCCTCTGGCAGTCATTGACTACAAATACTTCTGGTGGTTATTGGAATCAACCATTCAATTTCCCAGCACTACTTATTTATGGCCCAGAGACAGAAATAAGTACAGATCAAGCTTAAACATGACAAAACTGGTGAAACAATCAGGCTTCCACAATTATTGCTAAAATGGGTTAAGCCTGGCTTCACACCACTTGGGTTAAATACACAATACAGGAAGCTATCTTGGAAAGCATAATCCTGCTGCACAAGCTAAAGCACTTCAGTTTACATTTCAAAGCTGTGATAAGAAAGGGCCAAACGAGTCCAGAAACATGCAAGAATTAAGAAAGGCTAAGTTTTTCACTCTGGAAACACACCAACATCAGTAGCATTACACTGGTGTATATAGGAATCCTCATGTATTTCTCACTTTTCAAAATATTGACAAGATGTTTTCAAGCTGCATAAGATAACTGAAAAAACTGCTTTACAGGGATGATTCAGCAATTCAGTTTTGCTAGAGAAGAGCATGCTTCAGCTGCAAATTTCAGACACATCAAGAAAATAAACACCCAGACAATTCAATAGAGCTGAGACACTAAAAAAGGTTAAATCCTAAGTACACACAGTAGAACTGCCAAATGGCTACTCCTTCCAAGAGAAAAATTGGATGTCACAGCTCAGCAAGCTTTGACCAAGTAACTGAATTTAAATGCTAGAAGTAACTATATAAGATATAAAGGTCCTTCACACAGGAACCCACAAAAAAATTTGTTTCTTCAACCCAGGTATTGGGTGATGTATAATTTTCTGCTTCTCTGCACTTGAGGAGTCTAATGTTCTCCAGCTGTAAAATACAACTCAGGTCAAATAAAGATATGAGTCAGATTTTGGATCCCTTTTCAAACCAGAGCATGGACTTCAGATAGTTTTCATAATTCTTGTTCTCATGTTTTAGCTTCCAATTACAATTTTCTACTGAATTAAAAACCACATACCTTAAATTTTTCTAGCTGCCTCACTTTCATAAGAAGATCTTCTATTTCACCATTCTTTTGCTCTAACATCGACTGTAAGCGTTCCAGCTGATCAAACTCTGCCTGGGAGCCTTTCAGCTGTAGCAGTGTAGCCATTTGCAGCTGGAAAAAAGGAAAAAACTATTTACAACAAGTACTGGGATTAGTGACTAAAAATCCTAGCCTTTTACACAAAACTGTTTAGGTACTCAAGCCTTGTAATTCTAAACCTGAATATAGAAGTGCACTGGATGCCTAAACTCAGTCTTCACCACATAATTATCACCACAGACACCACAGGGCATGAGGACAGCTGAAATCCCACTGAGCAGTGCAGTCCTGAGGTGTCACACTCACCTCTGAACACATAAATACACTGCCACAGACACACACAACATTCCACACTCACACCATCAACACCAAGGCAGCCAGAACCCAGGCACAGTCCAGGCTTATTTGTCAGAGCTAAAATGCATCTTGAGAACTCACTTAGGGAAACCCACAGGTGTAACCCCCCAATTTTTTCAGTTCTGATTTTCAGGTATAACACACACCACCACGTTTGTCTTCTACACTATTAACCCAAGAATTTCCATTTTTTCCAATGGAATACATCCTTTCAAGCAACACAGCACCCTCTGTCATTACAAAAGAGAAGTTATAAAAATCTTGTATTTAGACCAGTATTTCTGTTGGTGTTAACATAATAATACTGAAGTACAAGGGTCTTAATACATTCAGTTACAGGTGATACATTAGACATTTAAACAACAGGAAATACAATAAATGAAAGACTTCACAAAGTGTTAGTGAAAACTGAGGCATTTCTCTCAGTCTGCTCAGTATGGATAAGGTAACACTGGGATACTGGGAGAAATGACAGGGAAAGGATCAAGTGAAAAAATTAGACTACAGACTGGGACAGAAAGCAAGAAAAGCATTTACCCTGTAGAATCTCTCATGTCAGGTAAAGGGTATTGATGATTCTGTGCACAAGTTAGAGCTATTGAAAGATTTAATCATCTCCTCAGAGCTTCTACAGGATGTAAGGGAGGCAAAATTGTAAACTCCACCTCACTGGCTGACCAAATCTATCCTTACAGTTCTCAAGCACAGACACCCAACCTTTTCCCTGTTCCCTTAAAAGCCCTCCTGCTAACTGTCAGAATTGCAACTTGCTGCTGATCTACAGAACAGGAGCTTAAAGAAACTGGAAAGGATGCTCTGGACTGGGAAAACTACACTAGAGATGGTAAAGCTTTCCCAGGAGTGCCATGAACATTCTGTTCAGGAGTCAGATCCTCAGGATTTACCAGTAAATACCACACAGAGATTCTTCAACTAAAGCTGCAGCAGCAGTTCCCTCTCCTGTGGGAAGCAGCTGAGAATGGAGAGATCAGCTGAGCACAGGCTGAGCTTTAACTGGCAGCACCCCAGTGCAGCACAACAGAGGGGATGCTAACTGGGATCTAAGGCAGCAACTTAAGCAAAACAGCTCTCCTAACAAACTACCTGTCTCCATTACTGATATTAGAAAAAATTTCGTGAATACAAACAAGTACAAACAAATTTCAAATAAAAGCATTAATTACTACTACACTTTGCCTCCATTTTGGGTACTGTTAGTATTAGGTGTGTTTCTTATACCATTCAATCAGTATGACTGACTTACCCCATATTACAAGGAGAAAATTTCCAAAGGAACTAATCCTACCCAATGACTTTCCTCACTCAAATCTTTGCTGTATCAGTAGGGTTTTTTGTTCTCCTTTAAGACTGTTGTTTGAACTATTTTCAACCTACTCCACAAAATCTAGTTAACACAAACCTTCAGTGCAACTCATGATCATCACCCTTGATGTTTAAGCACTCTCCTCAAACTGCATGACCAAGTAGTTGATCAAAATGAAAGGATCCACTTCCACGTTGGAAAAAAATCACGAGACCAACGTGAAAACAGCTGGCAGCTCTGCAGCATCCCCTTTACATTATCTTGTAAATCAGCTGCTGCTAACTAGTCCTGAACAATATTAACCAACAGGCTCCCATCCTATAACAGTGGAGTTTAACTTAAAGAGTTATGATGAAAGTTATGACATTCTTACAGCAAAAACAGGGAAGAGCAAGAAAAAAATGTATGGACAAAGACAAGAAAGAAACACAAAGGTGGAAAAAACCCAAAAATCTATAGTGTGATGGGGGTAGAAGCCTGTCCTTTTCTTTATGCTCATCCCTGACAACCACAGGCAATGCACTTGATACTTGATTTCTGAAGTACAAGAATCAGACCAAAAAAAAGAAAAAACAATTAGCAAGACAAGCTGAATGCTAGTTTGACTGACAGAAGTTGTATAATACTTTTATCCATTAAACAACTACTGCCAAAGTAAGTAAACATGGTGCCTTCACTGTATTGTGGAGGCTGTTGTACCATAGGAGTCAAACAGCACAACATCATCTCACTTGCTTTTTCTCCCATTTCCCTCCCCCCAGACTACTGTATCATACTTTAAAGATAGCAAATCCCCTGGCCTGCACATTCAAGCAGTGCCTTATCAGACCCAAGGACACCCTGGGGTATTACAGGAATCATCATACCTTCATTCTTTGCAATTGTTCTCTACTGAATGCATGCTGTTTTTGGAGGGACTGATATTTTACTTTCACACTGATCAGCTGTCGTTCCATTTCTGCCCTACGGTCCTCCACCTACAGAACATTGTGAACAATTATTACTGTGAAATTACAACACTTGCTGTCACTTGGATGATGAGTTTGATAAGGACATGTTGCTTAGCAGTTGGTGTTCAGTCTGCAAGTAGTGCTTTTGCAGCAATAGTACTTGAAAATACAGGCTACTGTCATTGCCCCAGTGATAGAAGCGAGGAGACAGTGCTACTGAAGCCCAATCAGTGAATCGCAACAGATTTTTCTTTTGATATCAAAATAAAGTAACATTTCATATGCTTCAGTGTTGCTGTACAACAGTTTTGCCCACTGGAAACAGAACAGTTTAAAAAATCTGAATTGTTTCCCAACTTCACCCATCCCCTGGATGCTGTCATGGAACATAATGCTCCCTCTATGCATTTAACAGCAGCTGAACTCTTACTCAAAAACTAGTTCCAAAACCCTCCCAAAAGCTCAAACATCCATTTGATCCAAACATACATTTTCAGGAATTTTTTAAGACAGCTTTTATCAGCATCCATTAATAATTCACATACTGTCTTCTACATTAAAGAAGGATTTATCAGCTGAACAAAACTACTTAGAGTCAAGAGCTATAGACAGAACCATCATGAACCCTCACTCACAACTTTGGACTGGATAGTCAGATAACTTAAAGTGATTCCACTAAGTTTACTAACTCCTTATCTTCAGAGAGCATGAAATGGTTTTCCACATGTCAGATCAACACTGAAGTCATATTTGAGGACTAGAGATCCATGCTGGCCAGATCAGGTACAGATGCTCTCATATTTTCGATATAATATAAGAAAGAAAACTGAAAATACTTCTTCTGGCCTGTGGACATTCTCAGGCATCTGTGGCATAAGTTGTACCTCAGCAAAGAGAGAATTGCCTTTACTTGTAGGGTCCAAAGACTGTTGCACTGCATGATCCAGCTGAACCTGAAGCTCCTGATTAGCCTTCTGAGCTTTCTAGATTAAAGCAAAGAGGATATTGGTCATTTAAGCATCTGATATACTGCATATATATGAATTTAATCAGATAGCTTTAACTCTTTTCAATTTCCTACACTTTAGCAGAGATTATACTGTACTGAAGCACTTAACTGTACAGACAGTTCCAGTAACTAAGAGACAAATTCATTTCATTTTACTAAAACACTTAATATTCCACTGGTTCTTCAGGACAAGAGCACAACTAAAAGCCTTTAAGGGTTAAGCTTTGATGTTTGTCAGCTGGGCTCATGGTATTCAGATCACTCCCCTTGCACTAGTCACAAATGCCCTACTCCCCAGTACAAGGTTCTCCAAGGCATTCAGTAGAAACTTAAAATAAAAATGAGAATTCTTCCAGTGACCTGTGGGAAGGTCCCAAAGAGGCAGAGCAGTGCCATGCAGAGGCTCTCCTTTCACCACTGCCACAAAACAGGGCCAACAGAGAGCTTTTACCACCAGGCAACACCAAACATGACCAACCATTATCCTTCTCTTTCCCCTCCCTCTCACAAGTCCTCAAAATTACTTCACCAAAGAGCTGGCAACACAACTTGTGCAGTTTGGGGATTATCTACCACTGTCAAATAAAATTAGGAGAATACCTCTAATGCATTACAGTAAAAAACAACTTCTTTTTCCCTCTCTTCTTTCTCCCCCTGCAGCCGTTGCAGCTGGTTATGCAAGTTACTGTTCACAAGCTCTAACTGTTCTTTACTGCACTGCAGCTCATTCAGCTTTTCTTCATCGTTGGCCTAAACAAACAAAAAACAAGGAGGAAATAAAAAGTATTTAAAACAATTGGAAGACAAGCAGGCCCAGGCAAACCAAACACATTTACTAGAAGTAATTAGTTTTAATATAACATGTTATCTTGAAGAGGAGATGGTATTAAATCCTAGCCATTAAGGCTGTTATTTTTTGCTGTGCACATTGTCTGAATAAGTCAATCCTAACATGGCACTAGAGAAAACACACCTAAAAATGAAATGAGCAGAACAGCAGAATTTCATTTTCAACTAGGCTACACTGCAAACGATTCAGTGCTACTCACACACCTTCTCACTCTGGAGTTCAGTGAGCTCTATCTGAAGGTTGAGCATTTCTGAAGACATGGTCTCATGGACACGCTCAGACATCATGTGCAGTTCTTCTGATTTGGCAGCAATTATTTCTTTCTGATGGTCCACTTTGTGTCTCAGTTGTTTCTCTGAGAGTCGGGTTTCATCTAGTTCTGCTTTCAGGTTCTCCAACTTAAAAACAGTTGACAACTAAGTAGTATCATTTCATGGTAAATTCTTGAAAAGCACAATACTTCTGACTGCTCCAATTACAGAAAATGTCTTGGAAACACAAGAGTAGCTTTTAAAATAAGCATTGAAATTTAACATAATTCATAAGTAACTACACAGATGTTTTTTGAAAATCAACCAAACGAGCTACTACACATTGTAACTATTTGCTATTTCTTTTGGTAGTTAAGAGTGCACTTAAAAGTTAAACATACAGTATCTCAAATGGTATTAACAACCTTTTAGCTATATATTAGTTACCAAACCTTGTTTTTAAGGTCACTGATTTCTTTTCCATAGGCTCTGTCAAGCAGTTCTTTCTGTTTATCCAGTTGCACATTTTGCTGTTGCTTAAGGGAATCACATTCAGAATTCAAGCTTTCCAACATTCGATTCTTGAGTTCAATTTCTCTCTGAAGAGTGTATTTCTCTTGTTCAAATTTCTGAAAGAAATAACACACTAATAAATCTAAATGTAATTACACATTGTTCCCTAAGCATTTATGAAAAAGCACAGGCTGAGAACCAAGATGCTTGTAGCTCATTTAGTTTTTTGTTGGGAGTGCCAATTAGACTTGTAATACCCATTTAAAAAAAAAAATAACTGCTCTAAAACATTATGATTTATAAATGTTATGATTATAATCTGATTGTGCAATATTCTTTTCTTCATGGAAACTCTATATTTCTTTACACCCAACATGAAGGGTGTGGGCATCTTTTCTGCAAGTGTCACAAATTTAACCAGAGTTCATATGCCCTTTCTACCACTACAGAACCCAATTACATTTAAAATTACTACAGTCTATCAAGCAGAACAGCTGAGTTCAATCGTTTTTTTTAGACAGCTAAATTGTCTGTTTCATAATAAATCCCACAACCCTTCCTGACTGAAGAATCATTTTAAAACAGCTTCCATCTATGCTTGATTGCATGTTTGCTAATTACCAAGGGCAGCTTCATTTTACTCTTCCAGTCAGCCAGCAATTAAGGAAGAGAAAAAAAAAGTCTTGAAAGCAAAAAAGTTAATAGGGAAACCAAATTAATCTAAATATGCAGAATTTTTTTCCTTTTCAAAATAACAAATTCTTGAGACAAAAACTTGAGACAAGAATTAAATAAAAAACTAAAAGTTGTCAGGTATCAAAGTGACCTCTATGGCCTAGACACAGCTTATCAAGGACAGGCTTAGCTCTCAAATACCCAGGGCAGGAGCTTTAACAGAAAGATAAAGACTGGGCACAGGACAGGTTTGGGAGTGCACTGCTTGGCCAGAGCCAAGAACAACACAATCCTAGCAAGAGCTTGCCTGCACACTTGTACAGAAGAGTACACAGAGCTTTCTGAAAGGCTTTGTGCCTGCTGGTAGAACTCACACTTGTGTTCACAGTAACTGCTTTGGCTCACAGACTGCAAAGCGGAGAGCCAGAGAGATTCCAAAGCTGTAAAGAATCTGCTGGGTAAGCCCAGCTCCCACAGGAGATGTTACTCTGCTGTAGGAAGGCACACAACTCCTCCCCTCCACCCCTGGAACCCAGGTTACCAGACAGGCTCAGAGGTTGGCTCCAGCCTCTCTCACAGGATCACGGTCTGTGGCAGCAGCTTGACAGCTCAGGAGCTGCTCAGCAGGAAAGGATGATCCTGCCCTGGCTTCCTTATCACTGGTGCCTTCAGCTGCCTCTCACACCAAGCTTACTAATGGGGAACTGACCAGAACAAAAAAATTCCATCCGTTCAGAATAGCAGGGTGCTGCAAGCCTCCAGCTGCTACAAAACAAACGTTTTAGCTCTATCCCAGGAGAAGGGATGGATGCACAACCAGAAACAGACTAAATGAAGATAAATAATTTATCTGAAATATGGGCTGGCTGAATACAAACGTGAAAATTAAAGCCTTTATGAAAAGTGGAAGAGATTTTCCCAATTGAAATTTTCTTGAACAATTACTAAGAAGAAAACTGGTTGACTAAATAATACCTCTGTAATTCAGCGCTACACCACTCCTTTCTCTGAGCTGCAAAGAAATGTGCTAATAAGTTCAGAACCCCTGGGAATTTGGAAAATTTGAAGACTTCACTAGAGAAGAAATCAATTTTATAGTCTTGCTGCTAGCATTCTCACAGCTCTTCAGTGATATAAAACTGACTGGGAGAGTATACACAAACAAATTGCTAAACAGAGGCAAAACACATGCTCTAAAGCAAATTTACTTTAGCATTTAGCATTCATTTTACATTAAGGCAATTAGTCCTACATGATACTGAACATTTGATGCATAATTAGCTATGAAACCCTGTCCCAGTTAGATACAATTATGCTCAATGTCTTAAAGCTGAGAAAAAAGCCCTCTCTACAACTGCTTGGAGGTTTATTAAAATTAATCTAGATGCTAGAAGGCATTTAAAACACCTGTGCCTTTCAGAAAATATTAAAAATAAAACAAAGTTTTGGTTTTGAACTTTGAGAAGAAAAGGCAGCCATCACCTCAGTTTTCTCAGTCAGTTCACGGCGTATCTGATCCAGCTGATTTTGAACCTCACTTTGGGACTCCAGTAAATGCAAACCATATTGTGCTGCCTTTCTTCGCTCGTTCTCTGCTTCCTTCAGTTGCTGTTTAAGACTTAAAATGGTCTCTGTCTCCATTTTTCTTCCTTTTTTTATTCAACACTGCAAACAAAAACAATTTTAAAAATATATTGCAGTAAATTACAGTAGTTACGTGAAAAAAGTTATTGGATTTTCTATCTTAATCAGGACAGAACGATATATTTTTGCATTAATACATGACACAAAAAAAGCTCCTTTCTGAAAGGCTGAACAGTAAAAGAACAGCTATTTCTTCATAAACTTGGTTACTGTCTTATTCTTGATTATGTCTAACATGCAGCAAAAGCACTGCTGTGCACCCAGCCTGGTTTCTTTGTGCACCACAACCAGAGTTAATCTAGGACAGAGCTCTCTTGCCATGTACAAGACACAACAATTAAACAACCTTAGAAAAACCCTGCTATGTACACGGCTGACACTGTTTTCTTTGTATTATAAACCAAGCCCCAGGAGTACAGCATTCCTTGGGTACACAAATAACACCTAAGATTGGCGTAGGCAGCTGCATTAGCAGGACAGTGTGCTCCTAATAACATTATGTGGGATAGAGAAACAGATAAAAGGTAGGGAAGGGAAGAGTCAAAAATAGAAGCCCTGTTAAAATACATGGAATTTAACACAGCATTTTGCATTTATTTAAGTGCTTAATGGAGTCTTTCATTACTGTTTTTTACTTCAAAACTTAGTTGCTGCAGGCATTCTATTTGTAAATAATCATCTTCTTGTCACATTTCATAAAATTCATCCTTTTCTAACTTTAGAGTATAACTGAAGACAGAAGGTGAATTTTACAAAAGAAGTTGGTCAAAGTAAATCTAACAAACCAAGTATTTTAAAAAATAAAAATCAAGTCAAATTAACACCATAAGCTTGTATGACTGCTTGCTCCCAAATCTGCTAAATCAGCCCACTGCAAAAAAATCCTATTAAGACACAAAATGCTAAGCAACTCAGGTTTCTGAACAACATATGCCAGGAGTTTTCTCAGAAAGTAGGAAATAACAGTGAGACACAAACACACAAAAATATGCTGTTGATTCTTCAAAGTCAGGGTTCATAACTTTTATATCATTTCAGAATTAAAGTAATTCTGTATTGAAGACCTAACTCTTGCTTTTTGTTCTCACAGAAGCAATTTATTTGTTGCCATTTCTTCTGGGCACATAGATCATTCTTATGAATGTTGTAATATCCATCCTTCACTTTTTTTGGCTAACTTTTATTCAACATAAACTCCCAGTGGAGCTACCCAGCCTCTGCTAATAGGAAAGAATTTAATTAACATGCAAAAGTGCATTGTGCCAATATTGTGCCAATTCCTTTCCAAGGCACAAGACAGCAAGTATCACATTCTGGTTTTTGCATTTTCTCCTCACTTGTTGCTATCCAGGTTTAACACATACAAAGAGACTTTATCCAGTCAGGCTTTGAAACTTCAGTTTTCACCTCTAACCACTGCAATGCCTGAAATACTAGCTTTGCACTTGTACTAAAATAAGCCAGTGAAACACAGGAATTTTGCATACCAATAATTAAGAATCATCAATATTAATAATACTAGTGCAAAGACAGGAACCCCATGTACAATTAAATAATGAAGTGTTTACAGTAAGGTGCAGCAATACAAGCACATACACACACAACTTCTGGCATGAATTTCCGTTAGTAAAGAGGATGAATGAATCATTGCTCACTTAAATAAACAGAATTTTAAAAATTGCTTTATTTTCTGATCAGACAACAGTATAGAGGCAACATAGCCATTTGCCAGCTCCTAGTTTACTAAATTAAATGAATACCATGTTTAACTCACCTCCAGAAGCCCATTGAAGTATTTCTTGACCTTATTCTTGCGCTCCACTTTTAAAAGAAAAAAAACCAACAGTTGTCTAGGCTGGATGAGCCTAAGCTGCCACCACAGCAGAGCCCTTCAGAGCAGGCCCTTTTCAGAACAGGCTTAACCCTGCTGGCTGTCTCATGAACATGCAGATCACAAGCTACACCCCCACATAAATGCCAATCTTATTCAAATCTCAGTTAGGCTGCTGGCAGACAGTTTAGAAACAGTCAGATCAGGCAATGCTGCCAAAGAATGGATGCTCTGGAATCGGCCTCTGGGGCAGGTAAACAGGCTACAGCCAGGGTCACCTTCTTCTGGTACACCTGCAATTTTTAAGGGGTTTTTTTGGGATTTTTGTCCCTCTCTCTCCTACTGCTTCAATCTCTTTTGCTTTTCTCTTCCAGTTTCACATACAAGAACTTTGAGTTCTTAATAAATTATTTACTAGACAATAGAAAAAAGATACAGGTTTTTTCCTTAGTTTTATAGTTGAAGTATGGAGGAAAAGAGAAATAGCTTTCTATTTACACCTTCCTGCTGACTATTAGGGAAAACAGCAAGTATGCTTTTTGGAGCACAGCCAACCTCAATTTTTCATTGTCAATTCTGGATGAATCAAACAAGTCCAGGTAGTTTTGTTCATAAGTTGTACACAGAAATAATTGCCAGCAATTTGATATTATACATGAGGCTAAGTAAATTGCTCTTGGAATAATGTTTTAAGATCAATTGAATGGTCAGCAAGGTGAGTAGGCAGGAGGGGGAAATAACAGAAATCAGTCTTCATTTATTGTACTGAATCACAAGAGTTACTCGCTTTTAGCTAAATATCTTCAAACATTTTATGACAGATTCTATGCTGAGAGCTGCAGACATTGATTATTCAAACATTTAAGCACTCCTTAATAAAAGCAATAGGGTAGGAGATAAAGGTACTCTCCTGGCAGGTAAACTTTCTTCTCCCACTCCAGCACAGTTCTTCCGATTAAACTTCAATTCCCCAGGCCCACTGTACCAGCTGTCTGTGCTCTGATCCCGTCAGAAGCACCTGTGCAGTTTTCCGGTCAGGAACACGATTACCAGGGTAATTCTCTCCCTTAGCCCAGCTACTCCCCCGACAGTTCCAGACAGTTACTTACACAAGTCCGTATCTTCTCCTACACGTCACACGCTCAGGCTGAAAGATTTCCGGAGCTTCCACAAACGGGCTCCTGGGTGGGACACTGCTACAGAGAACACACAAATATCACACTACAACCTCATCGTTCAGCCACCGCAGAGCCCGGGCAGGCTCTGGCAGCGCTGTGTGCCCAGCGCCGTGTCACCCCTGTCCCCTCCTTGGAGCCCGACCCGCTGCGCACCGGGCCGGTGACCGGGCCCGACCCCACACCCGCTGCGGCCCAAACGGGCCCCGAGGGGCGGGGACGGGCTCGCCCCGCTGCACCGGGGCTGCGGGGCGGCAAACGGCCCCACCCGCTGCGGGAGCGGCGGCCGGCCCCGNCCGCTCTCTCCTGCCCCGCTCCCGCCTCCTCTCCCCGCTCTCTCCCGCCCCGCTCCCACCGCCTCTCCCCGCTCTCTCCTGCCCCGCTCCCACCGCCTCTCCCCGCACCCGCTGCCCGCGACTGCCGCCGTTCAAACTCGGCTCCGCGGCGCCGCCCAAGTCTCGCGAGATGTGCCCCGCCCGCTCCCGCCCCTCCTCCAGCGCAGGGCGGGCCCCGTGAGGGGCCCCGGGAGGGCTCCGGCAGCGGCGGCGGGG
>VZRO01001448.1:536110-573245 GCA_013397915.1 Daphoenositta chrysoptera | reverse complement strand
CCGGGCGCTCACCCGGAGCCCTCACGGTCACCCTGTGCCAGGGCTGCCGCACGTTCGTGCCCGCCTCGCTCAGTGCTGTTAAATACCACAGCGCTGCCCCGACCGCGGCTGCCAATTCGCACACGGAGGAGAGCGATTTCTGCGTTTTACTGCAGTTCGCGCAGAGTAGGGAGCTGGGTGGTTACACGCGAAAGGCTGGCTCACCGATCAGCAAACTTTGCAGTATTTATACATTTCAGCAAAGGCATCAGCATTCATTGGTTACAAATTCCATAACGTCTTTATTCACGAGTACTCAAGCCGCTGTTTGCTGTTTCACCTCTCGTTTCTCACGCTGATTCGTCAGCTCCCCCTCCGTGCAGTGTCGCAGGAGAGATTCGGGTTTGGCACTGCGAGTGTCCGCTCCATCCCATCCATCCTGCCCGCTTCCCTCGGCAAGGAAATCCCCCTCGGCAGGGTTGCCGAGGCTGCCTGTCCCTGAGGAAATGTCACCTCCTGCTTACTCAGCCAAGCCTTTCCTTAATTTCTGTGCCGCTTTACCGTCCAAGTTACACAGCGAGTTAAGTGCTTGTAGCACAGTTGTCAATAACCTGTTTTTCTCCCTAGCTTGCTCTAGTTTCTACTTATCCTCACTTCTGTAGCAGGAAGGATTCCCAAGGAGGGATTTTAGGGTGCTAAATTGTCCACTATTCACAGATTCCCTAAGCTTATGAAGATCTGAGTGATATTCACAAAGAAGAGCAAAATCCATCAGCAGGAGTGTTTCACCATGGCTGTTAGGGAATCCAAGCACAGGTGTCTGTGTACTTTTTTTTTTTGCCACAAAAGAAAGCCTTAGTAATTTTTACCTTTTAAACAATGGTTAAATTTCTAATCTGTTCTGCAAGATTCATATATTTTTGTACTTATTATTCTACTTGATGTGACATCCCTAATAAAAGCCATTGAGTGGAAATGTGATAGTGAATTCTGCCTTTAGAGAAATATGCTTCGAGTAATGCAAGGTTAAATTCAAGCAACAGGCTTTAAGTAGATGCAAGGATAACAATCCTATTTGGAGCAACTGGGACAGAAATAGATGTCTTAAGAAAAAAAAGGCATGGAAAATAAGCACATAGTCTAAAATTTGACAGAGGGAACCAATAAAACACTACTACTATCAAAATGATGCTACTTCTACTCTTCTATCAAAATGGAAGTCTAGCTTTCGTCAGCAGAAATGGGATTAAAAATTAAATACAGAATGGTCTAGACAGACAAGAATACCAAGTTGATTAAAACAGGGACAGGAAACGAGACAATCCTGTTCTAATCCTGATTCTGCTGCATTCACTGTGTGATTAACCACTCCAAATACCCACAGCTAAACCCCCTTGTTTTAAAATAAGGATAACAGTGACTTAATTAAGAAATCCATATAACTCCCCTGACAGTGAGTGAGTACATCTTGAAAAAAACCCCAAAACATTGTAAATTCCGAGTATTAACATGGTTACTCCACCCTCACAGCCTGCTAGATTAGAAAAGAGTTAAAATAGCTGCTGCTTCCCCCTCTTTGGTTCCACAGTCATCTATGATACCTGATGTTTAATACATGAAATAATTTAGCAAACTCCATAATATTTTCCTCAGCTTAGAATTTCCATTTATGGCTTAAAGCAGGGTTAGGAGCTTGGATGCAAAGTAACTAATTCATTATTTAGGAATTCCATTATTTTCAGACCTGTTCCCTTCCCCTTCCTGAACTGGCAATCATGAGGACAGTTTTACAGACCGTATCTACAACTTGTGGATAGAAAATACAGGCATGGCTTGCTAACAAGCTGCCAGCATTTTGTCAGGTGGAGTGACCATCTTCCCAGAATGCTGCAGAATAATTCCCTGGCGTTACAATATCTAATTCTGATATACACCAGGATTCCTTGGTTTTGAAGCCGGATTTCACTTTTAGAGGCTGTAGGAAAAACATAGAATGACAAGGTCATTTGTCCATTGATTGTGGCAAATATGGCTTTATGCAAACAAATACTTTTGTCCCACTTAGCTATAAGAAAACTGTCACTTTTCATGTTTCTGTTCAGCTTGGGTTATACTTAGTCCCAAGCTTGCTACTCTAACCATAAATTTACTGTTAGGTACTTTTCTCCTGCTTCCGACCTCAACAACAACAACCATCGCCCCACAGAGATTCTACAAATCCAGCAGCTACTGAAGCGTGAATGTTTCCTGAGTGTGTAGTTTGTATACTTTTGTTTATTGACATTTTGTATCAGCAAACTCAATTAAATCTGTGCACTGCTGACCCTGTATAAAATGGAAATCCACGTTTTGTGAATCATATCTACCAGCAGGCAAGAATTCCACATAAGTAAGGGATTAATTGCAGCAAGTAAATGTGTTGGTGGGGTTTTTTTTCCCCCTGAGGAGGAGGCTTGTTGCTTTTATCTGCATAAAAACCAATGAGTTAAAAAAGCCCTCTTGGTCTTTCTCTGCTAATTGCTCAGGGTACCATATGAGCTGACAAATGTTTTACTGAGTGTGCCTGAGATGCCAAATGCTCCACGGAGCAAGGGAGTTGCAGCAGTCTGTTGAGAAGTGCTGATTACTACCCGTCGCTTTGGCACAACTGACCCAGGGGTCACCATAATAAAACTTGTTGGAGCACTAGATTGTGATTTGTTTGTTTGTTTGTTTTTGCTTGTTCTTGCTCTTCATTATTTAAGAACACTCAGAGCTGCACAGCTTAGAGCCGAGTTATTTTATTTGCTAGGGCAGCTTCATAAAAGCCCAGGTTTAACCCTGTCCAGATTTTTCAGCAGGTAAATATGAGACTGTTCTGCTTTTTTGAGATGGGAGACTTTCATCTTCCATTAAACAGAAGCCAGAATATTAATATGTTTTAATTTTTTACCATGAATGCCAAGAGCAGCAATACCAATACCTGAGCTGTTCTGCGAGGAGCTCGAGTGGCTCAGTAATTACAGCAACAGATTGAGGGCCGGTCACTGTTTGTAATCCTCTCTAAACTATTAGACACTGACCTCATCCAAATCACTCCATCTCACTATTTCAGTCATCTTAGCAAAACACCTCTTTACTTAGCATTTTTCTTACCAATCTGACCTTAAATAGCCTTCTGTGGCCACATGTGATCACTGCAAAACCTATCAAGTATGAGAGTCTCTTTCAGATACAAAGTCTCAGGTTTGTAACTCTCTTATGAAAAATTTCCATTACATCTATTTAGACTGGTCACATTTTTACTGCTTGCTTGAATGGGACTGAAGCCTCACAATGAGCTTCCTGGATTTATGCAACCGAGGAGCCCAGTTATGAAAATACACTTTCTTCAGTATACGGTATATTCTTAAAAGAAAGGGTAAAATTTGATGCATCTTTAATATTTTCCAAATATCCATTTTTAAAGTCACAATTGCAAAATGTTGCTAAAAACAACGAAATAACAATGCAAGTTTTATGACAACCTCAGGGAACTGATTTTTTTTTGTTGGTTTATGCCCGGTAACTCAAGGGATCAGTCAATCCAAGAACAAGGTTGCCAAACCCACATGTAGTAGAGCCCGGAGTGTATGATGACTCAAAGTTATTTTAACTTTTCTTTCTTTTAGCACTATCTCAAAAAGCCACTTGAACTTCACACCCAGTATAAATGCAGATATCAAATATTGCCACACTGTAATTTAATGGTGGCTCAGAACCCTCACTGCTTTTTCCCTTACATTTTTTTACTTAGCTGACACAAGTTTACATTCAATTTATTGCACTGATATATAGCTAATTCAGTGTTTAAATGCTGCTCTCCTCTTTGGCGACAGCGTCAAGTGAGTACTTGAAAGCCACACTTTGTGACATAAAAGTGTGTATATAGACACCATCAACACTTTTAATTTTGCAACCATGAACTAACCCACACAGTTACAATTCTCTGAAACTCCTCATCAATGATTGCAGTTTGTGTGCGGATTTTTATGGACTCGCTAGCAGCAGCGCTTCTCTAACGCGGTCATTTCACCACCCGGCGTTCCCTTGGCCGCGGGTTTTCATTCCCGGCTGCAGTTCCCGGGAATGCCGAGGCGCTGCCGCGGGTTTTCATTCCCGGCTGCAGTTCCCGGGAATGCCGAGGCGCTGCCGCGGGTTTTCATTCCCGGCTGCAGTTCCCGGGAATGCCGAGGCGCTGCCGCGGGTTTTCATTCCCGGCTGCAGTTCCCGGGAATGCCGAGGCGCTGCCGCGGGTTTTCATTCCCGGCTGCAATTCCCGGGAATGCCGAGGCGCTGCCGCGGGTCTCCAGCCCCACCTGGCGGCCCTCCCGCGCCACTGCGGCTCCCGGTGCCGCTCCCCGGCCCCGGCCCGGGAGCAGAGCACGAGCGGAAAATTATCCCGTGAACTGATAGAGCTTCCTTTTGAGCAAAGGTATGTTTCAAATTAATTTTCATCACTGCAATTCCCCCTTTCTTCCCCCCACCAAACAGTTGGTTGGGATTGTCTTTAATTTTAATTGAATTAAATTTCATGCAGACCATCAGCTACGTTCTGGATGATAACTGTAGCCCTGTCACTGTGAATTTCTAATCAAATTGAGTAAAGAGTTTAATCAGCTTTGCCAGCTGGAGGTCATTAGCTATTTCACCATCAATAGCTTTCACCTGGAGCTCGTTTAAGGCCTGCTATAAAAGAGCCTGACTGCCCCTAGAAGTGTGGCAGTTTGGGTGTGCTGTGTTGGTGGTGATGAAAAGTAAGGGGAAAAAAATTTTTTTTTAATATCTGTTTTATTGAAATATGTAGTGTTTACTTGTGTGAAATATGTTAAGCTACAGACCTTTTCTTGTTTTAGCTTTTCTTAAGTAGCGCTTTGAAATGTAGGATGGTATAACTATTGGAGTTCTTTTAAACCTCAATTCTATCAATTTACTGTCTATTTAGTAATTTTGAAAAGGCTAGTTAGTGCTTATATATCTCTGATGCTTGCAACAATAAAGAAGAATTCAAAACAAACAAGAAAAATGAAACATAGTGAGTTAAAAGAGCTATAATTTACTGTAAAAATATCCAATGGCTCAAAAAGTATATTTTATATTAATCAGCTTTTACTAGAAAGTGGTGTTATGAAATGTTCAAGCTAAGACTGTTACAAGTTATGTGTGTCTCATATAGTTTATAATACTGGTTTTATTCATAACGGGGATCATGTTCCAAGCTAAATTTAAGCCCTTTAGAAACAGTTTTACATAGGAATGCATGAAAAATCATCAGTTATTTTAGTAATTGGGGCCTGTTGCTCTACAGAAACTAAAGATTGAACTGTACAGTACTTAGCTGGTATTAGGTTTTTGAAGTATGTTGTCATTGTTAAGTATATTTATCCTAGGTTGTAATAAGAGTAATGAGTTGAGTTGTAGCAGTTTAGCTTTGTTTCTGTTCCAGGCTTCAGTTTTTAAGACTGCTCTTAACAACAATTTTTTTGTTTTGTCAAAACTCTTGATTTTACTTTTCATCCCAACCCCTGTCCCACTCCCTTGCCCTTTAAATGGTGAACTCAAACACTTTATTAGCTAATTCTAGTAGATGTTTTCTTATTCTAGAGGGAACTGGCTGATACTGTTTGGGGCTAAGCAGTGCTGCTCTGACTGTAGAGCTGTATAAAGTGTCATGAGAATCAGGTACAAATTGATGCTTTTAAAGTTAGCTAAATTAACACTATCTGGTTATATTAAGAAAGAGCAGATGGAGAGTTTGATGGCTTTGAGGGAGTTTTCAGTTCTTTAGGAACAAGTTTTGCCTTCAGCTGCCTGTTTCTCTGCAAGTGCCTCATCATCCACAGCAGTGGCCAGTCTCTTTCTGGGACTGCTGGGCTGAAATGCCTTGACCTGTCAAGTCTTACCAGAAAGCAGATAGATTTTTCCAAAGCTGCTGGAAAATGTTTGTAAAAGACCAAGTCAAACAACCTCCAATCTTTTTGTGGTGGTTTGAATATTTTTTTCCTTAGTATAATTGTTTTTCCTTTATACTTACTTTTGAATGCAAAATGAAAAATAAAAGCAATGAAGTGAATATGATTGAGTAAAATGGGGCAATTTGGAAAGATGAAACAGAAGATTCTAATCACTTAAATATGTTCTTTGTCCTTTCTATGTGCCTAGCCTGGTAAAATATTCTGACATTGAGAACCCGAGTTTCATTTTCTATGTAATTATACTAATTAATGGCTTTAGTGGCAGATCAACAGCTTAGAGCCTAATTTTAATTCTAAACACAATTGGCTTTTATTTCATTGTTAAACATTCCTGCTGTATCTCAAAATATAAAACTATTTAATCTTGACTGCAAGATCTTACAAAATGCCTCAGTGAAGGTGGCCTGGAACCACATTTACTGCTTTGTGTCTATGATTTTAGTACTTCGTACTATAAGTGATCTGTTTCCACAGACAAATTGTTCTATTGAATGGCCTAAAATGTGGGCTGCAAAGAGCTTTCCAGCCATGGAGCTTACTGTGGCATTTGGTGTGAAGCAGTGTGACAACCTCTGCAAAGTCTTGCTTTGGCCAAACTTAGCCTAGATAATCTGCTCAGAATTAGGTGGATTCACCTGAGGATTTTTAGGTTTAAAAGTACCTCTTGAGCAAAGCATTATCACTCTATACCAATCCTGCTAAAATATCAAGTTATATGTATGTTCTTGCTTAAGCTTTGACTTGGGTGATATTAACTAAAAAATGCCAGTGTTAATTGGAGCAAATTCTCATAGAAAATGTCAGCAGCAATGGCTTGTAGATGCTTCCTTAAATTACAGGAGAAATGTAAATGGTTCTAAGCACTGAAACACTCTTCTTAAAATATTGCTTCTAGGGATTAACTCAGAATTAGGAGAGCAGCAAAATAACCCCATTGTTCAGCACTCAGAGCTGATTTTTGGTGGGCTGAGTCTCCCCCATTATAGAATGGCTTAAGATAAATTGCTGGGGTGCTACTTTCTGCTAATTAGTTCAGTGTGAAGGGAAGCAGTGCTTCTTGTTAGATTCTCACTAACGATGAGTAAGGTGAAAGTGTAGCTCAAACATAAATGGAGGCAATAGAAAAATGAGGTGAGAATTTAGAGATTTACCTGGGTTTTCCTATACCCCTTATAAATGATAGTGTACTTTGGCTAGCTGGGTAATACTATCAAAAGTCTAATTTCAAATCTATTTCCTTATGTTTTTATAGCTTTTGAAATTTTTGCTTCTTGCTTGTTATGTTTTCATCTTGGGTAGTATTAAATTAAAAAAAAAAGTGTTTATGTATTTTGAAGCTACTTGTTAAAGTTCTTAACAGTCGTGGTAAATCCTACAAATGTGGTAACAGTCCTGTGACAGGCACTGCAGCCTTTCTCATGTGGTCAAAATAGAGCACTGGAGGTGCCTTTTCAAGTGTAACTAAGAAGCCCAGTGAAAAGCTTTTGGCTATTTGATCTTTAGCAGCAATTAGTATTCCCATCCTAAATATGCATATAAACCCTGAACTATAAATTAGGATGCTTATGCATGTGTTCATTAAATAACTGTTTATTCTTGATCATAGCAATGAGAACATAGTTAACTTCTGTTAGGCATTTGAGGTCAAATGCTCTTTATTTTAATTGTTAACAGATTTTTTCACACTGATTATATCAAAGAATAGTAATATTAAAATTACAATAAGCCTCTTTTTTTCCTGTGGTATAGAGAATGTCTTTGTAGTCTCAGGATCTGTTTTAAATTGTGTGTGCTGATTTGAGCAGCTGGGATCTGGCTTTGGTTTAAATTATCATGTTTAGATGAGTAATAGGACTTTAGAAATACTTCTGAAAATGGCAATTTTAAAACACATCACTGACTTAAGTAATGAACCGTGGGATGACAGTGTCTTTCTCCAAGTGAAAAGGTCAGATTTTCTTTGATACTATGAGAAATGTTGGCAATTACTGGTCTTCTCATAGATGTGGCTCCACATTAAAAGGGGTGATGAAAAAGGCTTATGGATTATGGTTAGCAACAGCAGACAAGGCATTTCAGCTGGTAAAACAGCAGAGAACTGTTCTATGATCTGATGTGTCCAGTGCAGTGAGCTTGGTTAGGAAATGAGGGAATGGGAGACAGAGGGACAGATTCCTACAGGAAGGCTGCCTGCAGAGCTGGGCCTTGCCTGTCCCCATTTATTAGGACTATTCTAAAATTAGAATACAAGTTCTACTGGACTTCAGTGTCTCAAAAACTTTCTTGTTAATGTGCTTTTGCATATCTGCTGTTTATGAGGCCTGCATTCATAATGTTTAGTTACAGTTGAAGTTGCTTCTGATAGATGGGTATTTGTTGTATTTGGGGAACTATTTAAATGAGCTGTTTTTATGGCTGGTTTGTGCTTTGCCTTTAGAATTTATTTAATTGTGTTTTATTATTCAAGGTTGAGTGGGGTAAGACTGTTCTGCCTGTGTAGTTCTGTGCTAATCAGTTTTCAGTAACTTCAGAGGTAAATTTTTATAATAAAGTTTTTCATGGAGAGACCACTAATGTGAATGAAGTGAAATCATATTTCTTTTCAAAAAGAAATGTGTAAAAAAAAAAAAATCCTCTTAATTCATAGAAAAGAATTGCCAGCTGAAGTCTTATTGCAGTTTAAATGCTGCTGAAACATGAACTCACAAAGAAAGCACTGAATGTGCCATTTCTTGCTGCACAGTGCATCTATCCAAGATGGTGGGACAGGTGTGCTTTCCCCAAATACCTGAAGTTCAGCTGGTTTGGACCTCAAGTTGATGGTTGTGTTTGTCCCCTGTGCTATGAAAATGTTGTTGTCCCCCTCTGCTGTGGCAGTATGGCAAGGTGGAGCAGAACTGGCACCATTTGTTTTCCTGTATCAGTTTCATTGCATATTTAACTTCTCAGTCACCTTCCAGTTGTGCTGCAGCTGAAGGGCTTGGTCGTTCCTCTTCCCTGTTCCTGCCTGGTTGCTGGTTCAACAGCGTTAGTACGAGATTTCTGTAGCACCTCAGTGACTTGATTTAATTTGCCACTAACCATAATTAGCTTTAATCATGATACAGGGTTGTGTTCTGTGTAACTGTAACAATTCCTTGCTGATTGAATGGCTGATTGTGAAGATAATGGTTTTTTCTGTATCACATCTTTCAAAGCTTTACTTCACTGCTGTGTCATTTCCCACAAGTCATTTAATTAAGTCTAAATGATAATACAGGGCAGGTAGTGGTTTTTTCACAGTAAATAATTATCTAGCTATTAGATATAGTTATTAGAAATTTGTACTTTGGATTTTAAATTCTAATGATGATTTAAGTGAATTCAGACTTCAGCAATAGCAGGTCAGAGGTTTTGAGAATTGTGATATGCAACTATTTTGTGTGAGCTGAGTAATGCATTGTTTCGTGTTCAGGGTTTGCATGTGTAATCAGACAATAGTTTATCTGCCATTGGCTTGTTCCAAAATATATTCACAGACTAATCTGGTCCTTCTGATCTGTCTTAGGGTTGTAAGAGTATATGAAAAAGAGCAGGGAGAGGAGAGAAAAAGCACATCTTGTGTAACACAAACAATTGCTACTTTTTATTGCTATCTTACGAAGAGTATTGAATAGTAAAGCTGACTTTCACATGGAGTAAAGCCCTTCTGTTGCCTTGAGGTCCCATCAATGATGTAAAATATCTTTTTTAGTTGCATAATTAATTAAAAGGCAAGGTGATCAAAATCAAAGATGTAAGGCTTTAATCTTTTAATACAGACATTAAGCTGGGCTATTTCTTGTGAATTTAAGCTGTAGCTGATTTTTTTAGAGGTTTGGTTGATCTAAAGTGTTATTTCATGAAGTATCATAGTCCTGTGACAAAAGTTACACTGAAGCTGGTTTTAATCTAGAATTACCAGGAAGGCTCTTTCCAAAAGCTACTGTTATGCAAAAAGTTGTGGGTCCTTCTGATGTCAGGAATTTTTTGTGTGTAAGGGTGCTTCCAAGGGGTACATTTAGAAAAGCCTTATTTGTATCAGGCAGTGGCAGCTGCTGCACTTAGGTCTTCATTGCTTCCTTGGGTTTCTGTGGCAGTGAATGCTGTGCTGTGCACCAGCTTTGAAAGGAAAAACTAATTAAAACCTGATGTAAAAGAAGAGTCATCAATTGCCAGGTTTAGGGGAAGAGATGATTCATTTGGCTGCTTCCAGTGCCCAGCCTGGAAGCTGCTCATCAGAAAACTCCCATCACTTCTGGGGGGAAAAGTGTGCAAGTCCTGTAATTAATTACAGCAGACACTCATTACCTAATGTCTTCTGCTGAGGCTGGTTTTTTACACACTTAGCAGATTTTAACATTAAGATTTTAACTCCTGAGGCGTAGATTCTGTATAGTTGACAAGATGTATTTGCTTAAGCAATTCACTCTCAAGACAGTGATCTTGGAGTATTGCAATCCATTATCTAGTTAGATGCTGTTTCTTACTTTTTCAGCTTGGAACAAGACTTTCAAAACCTGTATTTCAGAATTAAAACCCTTTTGAAATCCTATACATTTCTATCTCTGCTCTGCTGCTCCAATTTACTATTTAAACCATATCAATACCTAGTAACTGCAAGAAATTTGAGGCCTGAAAGAACAGACACTCCTTAAAAGTTCTTTATACTTGAATTTCTAACTGAAAAGTTCAGTCTGGGGATTTATTTATTATTTTAGGTGCTTTTGCATTAGACTTTGAACTCTATTTCCCTGCTATTGCCATAGATCTGGAAGATGGACAGCCTAATCCGAGCTTTCTGAATTCAGCCATATCACTATATATGATCCTATATGAATATTAAATGAGATACTTTTCTGTCTTGTGCTTATTCTCAATTCACTGTATGCTTATGGTTTAAAGGTTTTCTAATGCTGTTGATTAGCTGGACAATTAGTGAAAAGTATAATGAAGTTTGAACTTAAATTCAGAAAGTTTTCAGCACAAAATGTGAAACTCTAATAAAAGAAGATCTATGACTATTTTATTTTGTATGTGAAGTTAGCAAAGATTTTAGCCCTAGTTCAGTGTATTAGAAACCTGAACTAGAAAAATTACTCTGCTTAGAGCTGGCTTGAACTGTGGGAGATTGATGCCTCTGGAAATACAGGGGTCAGATTTCAGCTCTGCTGAGCACTGCTGCTTCCTATAGTGAGGGAATAGGATGGGGCTACACTTCCACTGGAACGCTGTGAATTTGGTATTGGGTGTGTTATTCTCACTTCTGTCCTCCTGTACTACACAAGTACAGTACACTACCAACTAGAAGAATAACACAGATTATCTCACTCTTAGGTAGTACTTAGTTCCTACCTTAAAATTACCAGCTGCCCTGATATTAGATCACTTTATATTAAGTTTGTTTTTTTTAAATTTCTAGCAGAAACAGTTTTGGCAGTTGTGTCCCAGTTTGAGGAAGCCAGCCCAAATTAAGGCTTTTCCTTAGGCAAACTCTTAATGTGATGGGCGGAGCAGGAAGGCTGATCCCTGAGTCAGTTGTTTACCACAGGTTGTACTTTATTGGAGAGCACTTGTGCTGACTCCTTATACACCTTTGTAATGATAGGTACTTTATTCCTGCTTTTCCTTCAGGGGAGTAGAATGAAATGTGCTTAAGTTTTAGGCAGAAAACTGGCAAAAGTTTATGTAATTAATGCTCCTTCCAACAGAATATGAATTAAAATGAATTGGAGCACATTGGGTTTAATCTCCTTGGCTGGCATCTTCAAACAAATGAAGTGTTTGAGACAGTTACATGTTGAGCACCTGCCTCTCCTCAGGAGTCCTGAAGATCTCAGCCTTTAGCACAGTCACATCCTGGTGGAAGCTGGCTGCCAGACTACTTCTTGTTTGCTGAGTTTTTTTGAAATTTTTTTTTAGCCTATTATGGGCAGCTAATATCCAGCACAGAACTTGTGTTATCTCTTAGAGCTGCCTCATCCTTTGTCTCTGCATGTAGTCATCTCGCTTCTGGATTTACAGGTGAGTACAGCAAATTAAAAAGTACTAAACGGAAAGCATGTGATGGATTTTAGCTTCATTAGAAACATGGTTTTGTTCTTGGGGATAGAAGGGCAGGAGGACCTAAAAGGTACTTAATACAGCAGACTTGTCAGTGAAAGGCATTCAGATTATTAACAATTAGATGATAGCGAAGAATGAATGAGAGGAGAATTTGTATTTAAGTTACCATTCATCATTTGGTACACTTTTTTAGGTACAGAAACTTCTGTGTCTGAAACAGGTCTCAAAAGACAGCTGTTTGGAATAATTAAGATATACTTAATTTTGTAGGCGTTTGGATATGACTTGGAATGAGTAGAATGCATATATAGGTCTGGATTAACTTTAATACCAAGATTAATAAAGTGCTAGCACTGAGCACAGAGCCTGTATTGGCAAACCTACTTGTTAATACTTTTAGTAGCTTGTTGCTGTGTGTTTTTCCTCCAGCATGTTGTGTTAGCAAAGCCAATGGGTAGCTGTGGTTCCCAGTGGAAGTGTAGCTGTATGTACTTGTTGAAGATCTCTTTGGGAACGTTGCTGGAGTCCTGCATGATGTTTAGATTTATGCAGGTTCTGAAGTATTAGGGGTCAGTTTGTCCTGGCAGTCTGTCCACTCCAGTTTTCAGTACAGAACTTTTGTTGAGTGTAAGCACTAAAGGTGGGAAGTGAAACATTTACTTTTCAAGTGCTGTAAAATTAAGGATTCCTTATGGAAGCCAGGGTTTGTGTCCTCGTCTGTTTGAAGGGTTCACTGGGTGCCAGTGACGTTGTCAATGACTTTCACAATGGAAGTGAAGTGCGTGGGTTTCAACACGGAAACAGTCACCAACTGAAGCAGCAACTCAGCTGCCTTCTGCCTGTGATTGTTTCTTCTACAGAAAGAGGTATGGCTCTAGTAACTAATATGGAAGTAGAACACTTGTGGAAATCGATCTTTTGATCAAACATTGACATACCTCATTAAAAAACCCCACAAGTTATTTTTCAATGTTAAATATGCAAACAGGCTGAAGAAACCATGTTAATGTCGAGTGGCTTTGTGCTGCAGGTGTTTTGGGGTTTTTGTTATTATTCTTTTCTTCCAGTTGAGGTATGTTTTCATCAGAGATCTGTGTGTGCTGTGCTTTTCCTTACTTCTATAGCTCAGTGTGAAAAACAGCAGTCAAAGCCTGAATTAAGTATTATATGATCACATTTCATGGAATGCCTATTTACTTATCACAAATAGATAGATTGCATTAAAATATTGTGCTGTGGCACCATTTCATTTTCTCAGCAAAAGAGGTGAATAAAAATTAAATGGAACTGCTCAGAAAAACATTTTCCTTTCAACTGCATGGTATAAACAAATGATAGCTGTCCATCAAATGTGACCTTGGTGACATGTCATGGAGATGGCTCTTGATCCTGAGATTTCATAATGACCTTTTATATTGGCATTGGATTCAGAGGGGCTCATTAGGTTGCTTGTTAGGTCAATAGGTTGCTTGAGACTGTGACTGAATTAATGTGTTTATTAGGAACTCATGGATCTTGGGTGTAATTGCAGAATATTTTATTTGTTTGTTAGTCAAAGAAGTTACATTATCAGGCAAGGAGCTGATGAAACTCAGGTCAGTTCACATTTTTTCTTGCCCACTGTTGCTTTGCACTGATCTTTGTGCTGCTGTAAAGGAACCAGTTTCAGGGTGGGTTGGGAAGATCCACACAAATTCAGCCACACGAATGGTCTCATGGCACACACTCAAGGCTTTTGGGGACTGTTGGACACAGGGTATGGATTAGATAACCTCTGCTTTGATAGGGCACAGCTGTAAGCATGAGTGAGGAGCCTGGGGGTTAAAAAGAAACAAGAGACCTGCTGGGGTAAAATTCTAAACTTTCTTTAATCTACCAGCACCTTGTGCCCCGCCACACAGCAGGGGAACTAGAGATGAGTGAAGAAGAAATGAGTATTTTTCATGGACTCGATGTTGTGGGCAGTGTTGAGGGATTAATCACTCCCCAAAAGCTTCATTTTAGCTTTTTCTATAGAAAAACAGAAATGAGTTTGTTCTTGTGGGGAGCAAAAATGCTGTCAGGTTTTTCTGTTGCCACAGCTTTGGGAATTTGGATATTCCTTGTGCAGCAATAATCCATGTGCAACCTTCAGTGTTTCTGCAAGAGCTGATGTACAGTGAACTGTTGGCTCTGAGCACAATGTTTAGCAGTTTGCTTCTTCTGAAGGCCCAATAAAACCATGTTAAGCTTGTTAGCTCATACTTTTGATAATATTTTGTGCTTTTGTCTGGAGGTTAATCTGGAGAAAGGGAAGTGAGAAGAAAATATTTGGGCCTAGTGCAGTTACAGTGGACATATGATTTACACCTTAACAGCTGTTGAAGTGTTTCCAGACAAATACTACTTTTAACAGATCTTTTTACCATAAAATCACCTTTGGATTCAAACTTTTACAGGTTGGAAGGACTTCTTGTCTGCCTTCAGCAATAAAGCATAGTGTATTTACTGAAAGGCAGAAACTGAACACTGGATTTCATGTGGAATTTTCAGCTGTTTTGCTGAAGCTGTCAGTATCTTCTGAAGACATATTCAAATATTAGTGGTGGTTGGATTTTGGGTTTTTGCTATTGCCAGTAAGAGGCCAAGAGCCAGTGAGATATTTGGCACTGGTAACCTGTCCCACCTAAACTGAGTTAGCTGAATTTCCATCTCTGGTCAAATAATCCTGAACGATAGGCAGCAATTGCTGCCTAAATACAGCATTTCAGAATGTTTAATCACATTTACTGTTTCTTTGGCATCTGTTGATAATCCTGACCATAAACCAAGTGGGAAGAGAGGGCGTATCCTAGGTCATTCTGGAGAATATTCCGTGAAAAGCCATGTCTGAGACGTGTTTGACTAACACCTATCACAGGGGAATATAAGAAAGTGCTCGAGTTCTGTCACAAGGGGAGACAAATATAACTGGGAAAAACTCATGTTTTGCATTATCCATAATATGATTTCTCCTTGATCCCATGAACTCTTGCAGTTTCCAAATAGAATGTAATTGGAAAGCATGTGGACATCCATGTGGTGTAATTGAGAAATATGTTTAGAAGAATAAATCCCTAACAGCTAGCTTTTTTAGCTGGTGCTTTGAAATTCTCTAATTGGATTATTAGCAGATGGTGCCATTTCTATTGTTTTGCCTCACAGCAGTCTTTTCTGAAAAAGGAAGAAAAAAGTACTTTATTTCTAATTAGAGGACTGTTTCATCTGGAAAATGTTGCCTTTAGTAATCTGCCTCACAGCTATTGTCAAATAGTGGTAGATAAGGATTTCACTGATTCACAGATCTTTCCTGCAGAATATGGATTATAACTTTTTCCAGTAAAAAGTGCTCTAGTACTTACATTGAGAAATGATGCCGCTCCAAATATTTGTGCTTAAGACCCTTTGCCTGACTCCTCTTGAAGCTGAAATGTAACTTAACTTTAATTTTTTTGTATCTATTTCACTAACAGCTGAAAATACTCTTTCATTTCGGAAGTAAGCTGTCTGCCATATTCAGGCAGCAAATAGCTCAAACTATTTCTGTTTTAAGCTCTGTGGAGGTAAAAAGTTCTGCTTGTAACTAATTAATCTTCCTGAATGCTGTGTAAGTCATCATTTGTTATTTGGATATACATAATTAATCTTAGCAACTGGAGCATGACTTTGCAACAAGACTTGGGATATATCCTCAAGCTGAGATCTTGATTTTAGTGTGATGGGAGCAAACAAGCAAAAGTTTAATCTTGAATCAGTTACATGCTACTTAAAGTTACTTACTGATCAATTTCCATTTACTTTGCTCTATAAGGCTTGATTTGAATTTTTTTTTAGTGTGTATTAAGTCCGTTTTGACTATCAGTATGTAGGTCCTAAGGTTCCTGATAAAGATAGATAAGTTTACCTGTCAACTCATGGATAAAAGTTCTCCTGTTTTTGGAAAGCTTTTGTTGCAGAATGCCACCTTTATGAAAAACTTCATTAAATTTTCCTCAGGGAAGCAGGAGGTTCCTGTAACTAAGATTTACAAGAGTAGTGAGGATGTACTGGTGCCATTAAAGCAGCACACGAAGAGCAGATATTCCCAAAATCCTGAACTGACAATGTAAATTTTCTAAATGTCAAGGTTAATAGCAGTAAAAGTTGAGTGTCTGTTAGTGTACATGGGTGGAACCTTTGGAGTCCTGACAGCATTTAACACTTTCTATCTGTCCTTTCTAAACCATAGCAGGGCTTAAATGTGTTTGGCTCAGCCAGTGTTGATGCCCTTGCAGTGTGCCATGATTACCCTGAGAAGGATGTGGCAACTCCTCTTGCCAGTTGAAAAATATCTTGGAAAATAAGTGCAGCTTTTAGAGAGTTCTGCTAGAGATGTTGCTAACAAATTACAGCTTTTTGTGTTAAGGATTCAACCTGTTTGGATTATATTTGCTGACTGGTTTGGCCACCGAAACTGTAAGAAGGTAAATGCAAATACTTGAGCAAATTTATATTGCTCAAATCTAATCAATCACTTGTAATGATTGCCACATGGACACAGCCTCAAATAGTTATAAAATATTGCACATTTAATCACATGCACATAAAACTTCATGCAGTGTTTGCAATTTCTGTAATGGATAGGGAAGCCACATTTCCAATCACTTATATAGATGTGTTTTGCAATGAAAAAGGCAACTTTGCAAATTGGAATTGTTTACTGAAGCAATATCTGTGATAAAGCTGGAGAGGAAGGGTTCTATTAAAGTTAACCTTAATGGAAACACATCAAGCAGCCTGCCCTTTGTGGTATTGACCAATAATCTTTTCTAGGCTTTGTTACAACTTTCTAACCTCTGTGTCTGGGAATAGTCTCAAAAGGAAATATAACAATTCCTTTTCTTTTAACGGCTCTCCAGTGGGCTGTGAACTGTGGAGCTTGTGTTGGTGATTAAAAGGTACTCACTACCTATATGCTGATTTTTACTAGAGAAAGGCACTGCTGTCATGTACTTGTCTGTACAAAAAACCTGTCTGTTTGGCTGCAGTGAGATCCTGGAGCAAGAGGGGCACCTGCTCGTTCCCTTTGGTACAGCCTGGATGCAGAAGCAGTGGGTACAGGGCCTGATCTCTACAGCCCCTGCTCCTGAGTACAGTCATTGGCAGCAAAACAGGGTTCTCAATGAGCAAGGTCAAGCAATGAAATTCAATTAAATAGAATTTACCTAAGCGAAGCACCTGGACTTGAGTTGGAAACCAAACATTTAGAATTTGGATAAAATAAGTAGATTTTATTATTGTCCATTTGTGAGTTTTTACTGTTTGGAATTAAGAGTTACTTTAGTTTTATGTTGTCATCTGTTCTCTTCTGAGGAAAACATTTGTATTTCTGTTTTGGACAGCTGTAGTGGTGACTTCATTGCTGCAGCATGTGTTTATAGGAGTTATCAGGCCTGAAACCTCTTATGAGGGTTTTGTGCCTTGGGTCACCGTCTGGTTTTTCAGGGCATGTGCTGGGCTCTCTGGGGTGATGCTGCTTGAAGCTACAAAACGGGGTCTTTGATTTGGATTCTGGTGGTTTGGAATGTTCTCTGCTTTAATGGGTTAAGCAGGCAAAGTAAGAGGAAGTCTTGAACTTGTGTTGAATTTGTATCTACTGAAGTTGCTCAGTGTTTCTTCTAGCCAGATGCAAAGAAGGGCCCTTAGAAAAGCCAAATTGTACCTGTAGGCACTGCACTGTGAATGCCACTCCAGTTGTGCTTAAATATCAGTGCTCAACAAAGCTGGTGCTCGCTGCCATCCAATTGGAGTGACTTTCTTGCAGTCCCCAAGAATGTATTCTAGGCAAGGGAAGGAGGCTAAACATGTACAGAACACGGTCTGATCTTCTTTCAGGAGCTGGTAAGCACTTGTCAAAGAACTTGATGTTTGAAGCCTGGAAGAGAAAAGCAGCCTCTTTTAGGTTGATCCCTGGGATAAGTGGTGGAAGGAAGGGATATGAATATCCAGTGGGAAGAAAGGCTGTGACAGAGCAAAGGGCAGGCTCCCAGCACAGGTAATTCACATGTGCTCCCTCGTGCATGAGGCAGGGCTGGGACTCGAGCAGCTGTCTGTGCAGAATGAAAAGGAATCTGAGAATTATAAACAGAGGAAAAGGACTTTTTTTTTAAGGTGTGTTTGATTTTGTCCTGATAATTTCCATTCTGAGTATATGCTGTTTTATTAAATCAATAAACTTATCATTTGCCTTTAAGGAAATCAGTTCACTCAGAATCCTGTATCTTCTATCAGCTTTCCCACAGTTCAAGATGGGTATTTCACTGATGTTTGGTAGCCTGAAACACTTGAAATTTTGATCATGTTGCTGTCAAGTTTAGCCTGAAGTTTGGTTTGGGGATAATACTTTTGTAATAATTCGATTAGAATGCTAGTAAATCCTGTCTTGCATTACTTCTGGAAGTTTGGCTGTTACTGCTAGAAGAGCAAACGTCTTTCTACAGCCTGATTCTTCTACTGAGGTTGTGTATTTCAAGAAATAGTTGAATTTGGTTAATTGAGATCTCCTCAAAGTCAGGGTGAAGGTTTGCCAGGATGTCTGTGGCAGACCTTAGCTAGTGTGTCTCGGCCACTTTTTGTTACTGGAATAAAACTTTCAAGTGTTGATTTTCCTCTTTATTGCTGGATTACAATTTCTGAGTTCAAAGAAAATCCTTGATCCTTTGTAGCTGCTGACATGAAGTTCATCCTAAATCTCCCTAAGTTGTTCTGCTGACTCTGCTTTCTGTAGTGGTGTCTGCTTCAGGACCAGATGAATTTCCTGTACTTGAGTGATTTTACCTAAACCAAAAGATCATTACCCAGGCTGGCCCTGGTCATGCTACACAAGGCAGCCAAGCAGGGCTCAATGATGCTATAAGCAATTATTCTGTGTAGTTGTTCCTGTACCACTTGGATGCACCAGTTCATGTGAATCTGTGTTCTAGAATCATTAAGCTCATTTTCTAAGGATATCCAGATTTTTTACCCAAGAGGACTAGCTGTCTGTTCTTGGTAGTTCACCATGTTATTTCCAGTATTTTGAGTCTGATATAGATCTGGTATTGATCTTAAAGGGCTGAAATCTTTTCACATAGGAGCTTTTCAAACATTTGAGTCCTTAGCGGGGTGAATTCTTTTCAAGCAATCCAAACTCTAAGAGCTGAAAAGTGAATCACAGACAAACTGCAACTTCTAAGACAAAGACAGATAAAGATATGGATATGTGCCTGAATGAAAATTCTGCTGAGAGCTTATCTTCTGCCTTCACCTCTATGAAATTCTGCCAGTAACTTGAACAATGAAAGCTTTTCTTCCAACAGTGAAGTCATGGTACTATCCTGCAGCAAAAACTACCTCTTCCAGGTTCTGAAAGCAATGCTCAGTAGTATGCTAAGTTACTGCAAAGATGGCATAGCAAAATTAAGCTGTAATACCTGATCAAGCAGTTTGAACCAAGTCAAAACGTTCAGCTGTATCTGTATCTGGCTCATCTACAAGCATGTGTGGTCATGGGGAAGGGCTGAGAGCAGACTAATGGGAGGAAACATGGCTAGCACCTGTGTTACTGAGCCCTGTTCCTCTGGGATATTTCGGTGGGGTAGCAAAGAAGTAGCTGTGTTTTAAAGCAGTTCTTGATAAGCATTCCTATTGTTTAAGTAATTTGTGGTGGTGCACCACCAAATAGCACTATGCTTGACTGACGTTTTGTGCTTCTGTGCTAAATTTCACAACTGGCTCCTTTCATTGAGGTGTGAAATTGGAGGAAAATGACATAATAACTGCTAACTCAGATATTGTGCTGCTCTCATATTTAACAAGCTTTATTTGCCAATTCCCCAAATCAAAAAGTTAGAGCACCTGTAACTGTTGCCAGAAATGTTAAACATCTCTTTTCAAGTTCTGCTTTTCTGTTTTTCAGAGTGTGTCTTTGCTTTCTGATCATTTTTTAATGTCATCAACTCCCATGGGACCGGAACAATGGTTGTGTAGCAGGCAAAAGCCAATCTGGAGACAACAGGGTTGCATCTGAAGCTTTGTTTAAAGACAAGGCCCAATAGATAGCGTTACTTGTGCTTTTGAAGCTTTATCTTGCTTAATCAAAATCCAGGCAAGATGAAAATGTTTTTTCCATGCCAGGTGCCCTGACTGGCAGATGTCTCCTGATCCTTTAGGGGGCTGAGTGGGTTTTGTCTCTGTTGTTTTGTTTTCTTCCCAGAACTCTTTAATCATAGCAAGTGTGACTGAGGTCTCAAACACATAATACAGAAGTGTTCCAATGCTTATGAATTTTTAAGATCTTATCCATCTTATGAAAATGTAATTAGGTTTGCCAGCTCCTGAATTTTCCTTCCTTCAGTTTTCTTTAATGTTAGTGGGGGGTCCGAAGCCGTTTGCCTTTGTGTTTCTCTGGATCCTTTCATCAGAGTTGGTAGGTACTGGCTGTTTCATGAGACTGAAGCCTTGACCATGCGAAAAATGAATGCCATGGGCAGGGCAGTGACATAAAAAAGGTTTTAAGGAGGACGATAGAGCCTAGAGAGCTAGACTAGACATAGTAGGGTGGAGAAAAATGGGGAAAAAAATATAAATATCATATATGAGGATATCATTAACTGTATTAATGTCATAACAAGGACTTTACTTTAGAGCTGTACTGAGATCAGTTCTTATCATCAGTTCTTTTATTTCTGCTCCAAACTAGACTCATACAACACATGGCATCAAAAACACTGCATGGACCACAATGCTGCAATAGCTTAAAAGGAAACCAGCCAAAAAACAACAACAAAAAGAAAATCAGTGGGTTTTAACTATGTTTGCTCACAGCAAGCTTTCTGGTTTGTATTCCATGTTTCAGGAGTGGATTTGTGCATGGAGCAAGTATTTAAAAATAGGTAACTGGGTGAGAAAACAATTGTGTGCTGCAGTTGCTCTAAGTCTGGAAGGTTTTTCTACCATCAACTTTACAGATAGATTGTTTAGCAAAATTTAAACAACAGCACAGCCCCTCAAGGACTTTTTACCAGTTTCCCTGCTCCAAGTTATGCAGTAGATAACCTGCACTTCTTTGGGAACTATTGAACCCTATGAAGGTACTGTAACCTCTTTTCACCTGTTCAATACCTGTACAATAAGTTTAAAATCTTAAATCTTGATCATATCTAGCCTACCAGCCTTCTCAACGTTAGACACTTTTACTGCTGACTCCTCTCACTTTACATGAGTATTTCTTTGCTTTCAAGGTCTCACTGATGTGACACTTGCTTGGTTTTGTTGGGTTTTTTTCATTAGACCACAGTGGTCAAGTCTTACCTAACAAGTTCTAATGGAAATACGAAGGGAAAAACAGCTCCCATTACCACTAACTCATCTGAAAGTGATAACCCATAAACTTATTGCTTACCAAAAGGAAAACAAGCCCTTCAGTTGTATTTAAGCAGCCTAAATGCCCTTGCTTTCCTGGTCCCCTTCCTTTGTGCTGCCATGGAAAGCATTTCTGGGCAATGAAGGATGTGCTGCATGTCTTGTCCACCTATGGACTGGCTAAGGCCATGATGTGAGTGATGTGCTGTGACTTTTCCCCCAAAATCTCTTGTCTTCCAAAGGCAGTTCTGGTGATATAAGAATTCATGTTTTTAAAATGTCAGTAATGTACAAGGTACTTGTGCTGCTGGGTGCACTCGTTACACAAACTCCCCACTGTTCCATGGCTCTTTGGTAGGCACTGGCTCGGAGTGCCCAGTGAATGCCTCTGGAATTCCTGGAGATGAAGGCAAGTAACTTTGAGGGTAATTTCTGCCTGCTTGAATGTTTGGTAATCTCCTCAGTCCCATGATAAATCAGTGCTGTCATAGCTTATTTGACATGGCATTGCTAATGAAGAAATAAATCTTTCAAATTAATCTAGATGACACAGAGTTTGTCAGCTTTACAGAACTTGTTGAGTATGAACAGAATTTTGAACAAATCATGGAGTATCTCAGATCAGGATCCACAAGAAAATGTGTTTGACAGTTATGCTTTATCAAAGCTGTTTTTGCTGAGTACTGACTAAATGGGACAGTAGAGATTACTTAATGTACTCTATTAGGTCTCAATTATGAATTTGAATTGCTGTGCTTATTTTCTTTATTCTAGTCAACATCTGGAAACGTGTGTCTGGAAAATCATAGAAGTTAACATACATGTTTAACTAGTTCTGTGGAGGGGTTTGACTTGGAACAATGTTATCTAATATACCTTCAGCTGCCATAAGTTTTACTTCCCATTTCATAGGCAAACTTGAGACAGTTAATAGCAAATTACTTTAGTTCTATTCTTCTATTAACTTTTCTTTTTACCCAGCTACCACCTTACTGTCTCCCTCCCCCACCAAAAAGAGAAAGTGTTCTGAATTTAACTTCTTGTTGATTGTTTCCAGGAAAGAAGGATTGATCCCAAATTACTTATAAACATGATTTAATCAAGGGCTGAGCTTGTCTAAAGACAAAACAAAACTTAGGGCGTAGTTTCAACTGCACTGCTAAGAGGGCTTTAATTCAGAGAAATGTTTTCCTTTAATCTTTCTTGCCTCAACACGTGTCCTGTTCTTCCTCCCATCATTTTTTTTAGTTCTGATATAGACTTATATGCAATATCCTAAGTTGTTAATATGTTGAAGTTCTGATGAAAGGAAATAATATATAAAACAATTTGTTTTGGCAAGAGTGTGTGCTAAAAGTAAGCCCTCCCTTGATGTGTCAGTAGAGAAATAAACACAGGAGGGAGGAAAAATGCTGGAGAAACAAACACAAATAGAGTTTGGCTATAGAAACACTATAAGTTTACAAATAGTATCTATTAAACAAACATTAAGACTAGAAAGTTAAACAAAATGAAGTTCCCCAGATACATGAAAGCCCTTACTAGTAAGCCTTAAAATAAAACAGAAGATATGAAATTGAAGTGATGAGGTGATTGTTTCTCTTCCCAGTTTGCATTCTTGAAAAGCTTTAATACATGAGTTGCTCACATTGTAGTGGTAATTCAAGGTTCTCATTTGGGCTGTGGTTATAATTTTCCTCTCGTCCAGCATTTAGCTTTGTAGAATACTTGGAGGACACTGGTTTTGGTTTGTTACTTTATATCACATTAATTTGCTTGCAAATCAGGCTTTGTGGCCTGTTGAGTGTGTGACTTCCAGAGATTTAAGTGATTTATGGTCACGTGAAATGAAATAACTTCTAGAAAAGGAAAGATCTTGGGTCATGTGAGGCTCTCGAGGACACTGATGGTGCAGGAGGTGAGCAGGGAGCAGATCACCTCCCCAAGGACAGCAAGCCAGGCCGAGCCACAGTCTGAAAGGGTTTGTCTGCTTCGTGTTTCAGAGCTTTCACATACAGGGAGAGCTCTCTTCAGAGCTCTGGAGCCCTGTTCTGGCACAGCCTATAGCTGAAAGTGGTGCCACTTCACCATCGCTCACCTCGGGTTATCAGGCACTGAGTGTCCAGGTGTCAGGGCAGGTGAACTCCTGTTCTCAGTCTGTGCTTTGAGTTGTAAATGAATTATGTCCCAATTCTAGTCCTTGAAGTGCTTGCTAACACACTACCCATTAATATAAACAATGTGAAAACCACAGAAATAACCCCTAGTTTAAGTGCCACAGATACAAGGGTTATCTAATCACAAGAACATTGCAAAGCCAATCAAAGATAAGCTTTTTTTCACCGTGATGATCTCCTCTCCACAGAAAGATGGAATACTGTCACTTGATGCCAGAGAGATGTAATAACCTTAGTTTGCCAAATGAATATCCTGGGACTTCCCCTGTTGTGTTCTGTAGGATGTGTAGTTCAAGTGACAACAATTTTTCCAATTTTGAACACTGAGTGATTGTAAAAGAATTGGATCTTAGAGTGCTAACTGCAAATGTGAAAACCAAAAAAATCCCAGAAGCCTGGCTCCTCTCTGTACATTCTTCATATAATAACTTAACATGAATGATGTGGATTTAGCTTGCTGAAATTAAAGAAACCTTATGCAAAGAGTTCATTTAAAGTTCTCAAATGCTTTGAACAGTTCTTTAGCCTGTATTCAACAAGTGTGGCTGAGCACGTCAGCTTCTTTGGAGGCTGGTAAGCAGCATGTGACTGCTCCGTGACCATCATCCATGGCACCCTTGCAGCTCATTTTTTACTGACTGTAGGTGTCTAGTAGGGTTTTTTCACCTCATTGGTTTGAGGGATTTGCAGCATTGATAGTTTTCCCTGGGGCCAGCAGTGTTGCAGGAGTGGAGGAGAGTTTTGCCTTTTATCCTACATATCTGTTATGAGGATAGCATTTCAGCCCCCTCTCATTCGTGCTCTTGAGAGGACTGTCTAGGATGTTCTCACCTGTATTGCTTCTTGGGGAGTTACAGGATTAGGAAAAACAGGTTGTTTGGCTAATTTAGGGGGGTGGCTCCTCGGGTTACTTCTCTTTGAAAGCTTCAACTTACCTGGGAAACACTTGTGAAATTGTCTTGCTTTCCATAATGCCTGTACAACATGCTTGGAATTACAGCACCAGGAACTCCATCTTTGTCAAAAGTCCTGTGTATGTACCAAAACCTCCAGTTAATTGGGCTGTTTTTTCCTGCACAAGAGGGAGACCGATCCTGCCTGGTTTTATACACACTTATATATAACATCTGTTAGGGTGCCTCTCTCCCTAAAGTAAACTGAATTCAAATGCTCAATTAGGAGGCTACCTCCAAGAGCAGAGCCCTCAGGGGCTGTGAGGGAGGGAGCCTTGCCTCCTGGGAGGTATTGTGTGCACAGAGGGGTTGTGAGATCAACAGGAAGAACCGCTGCAGAAAAGGGCCCCAAGGATGGATCAAGCAACCTGTAAATGTACCTTGAGCAAAGCTTTTCGTTGTGACATTCCATCCCCACCCTCCCTCCACTTCTCACTGCCAAAAATAAAGCTGAAAGAGCTTTCTGGTTCAAGACTTTATTAGAAGTGGTTTGGAACTATAAACAAAGATTGCCCTTTTTGGTTTCTGCTGTGTTGAGGGAAATACAATAATGTGATGTAACTATAAAGGGAAGGGTGGCATCAGATGCCAGGTTCCATTATCTTCCTAGCTGGAACAATATGTAGGCACTGCAGTTTTTGGCTCGCTGAGTTGAAAGTGAGATGACTCATGTAAAATCTTAGCCTTAGGAGTCTTGTTCATTCTGATAATCAGTAGCTTAATTAATGCAAATCTCTGAAAATTAATGAAAAGCAAACAGAAATGTATTTGATTTACCACTCCTGTAACTGACTCTCCTTGAGTAGGAGCAAGATTAGTCAGCTCCACTGCAAGATGCAACAGGCTGGGTGTGCTTTCAGGGGAGGTGATCACTGACAGTAATGATGAGACTCTAGTAACAGATAGCAGTCCCAAGACTTATCCACTGATGATCATGAGAGAAATTGATAATACACCTGTTTTCTTTGCTTTAATCTGTGTATGACTCATGGCTAGAGAGGCTTTTGTGGCAGTTGACCCAAAAATGGCCAACAACTGACCAGGCACATTTACCAGCTGTGGCTGAATGGATATTCCCATAACTGAATTCTTCCATGTGCTGGCTGCTGACTTACTAATTTCCTGAGAATTAGCAGTTTATGATGAAGCTCATAGTGGTAGAGGGAGGTATAAAGTTTTGATATGGAAGACTCAGGTTGAAATGCTGCTGTCACCAAATTAATTATAACTTAGAGCTTTTCCTTAGTTTAGTTTCATTTTAAAGCTGCTCTCTTGCAAGTTCTTGATGCTGGGCTGTATTTCTCCATTTACAAAGTTAGTGCTTAAGTATGGAAAGAGAGCTATGAGCTTTCCATCTTTAGGTTTGATATGCATCTTTAAAATAAGAATAATTGTTTAGCAGACATATTGTTTTCAAAAGTATTAAGCATAATAAAACCTAGACAGATGATATCACAGAGTAGCTGGGTAATTGAAATCACCACACTGACTCTGGCAGGTGCTTTTTACATGAGAATTGGTTCTTGACTGATCTTAGCATGAGATTCTTTTTTCTTGAATCCCCACCTTTTTAACCTCTATTAAGCATTTAAGATAGATCAAACACATAGCAAGTCTGTACATACCTCAAAGTGTTAAAATGTACTTTGAGAAGGCTGTCCCACCTAGGCCTGTCAAAAAAAAGATGAAAAATCCTTTTAGTGGTGGAAATGGGGTAAGCATTACATGATGTGTGGGAAAGGAGCAGTGAAAATTACTTACTCTCACAGAAATAATAAAGTGTTGTCTCTTCTAATGCCCTTTGCTGCTACTTCTGTCACTTTGCACCGATATAAAAAGGCGTATATATGGGCTTAAAATATTTTTGTGTCTGCAGTCTTTGTGGCTCCTGCTCTGCAGTTGAGGAAAGTACACCCTGTAGAAGGAAAATATTCCATCTCTTAAATGAATGGTGTGATCACAGAATATCCCGAGTTGGAAGGGACCCACTTGGACCACCAAAGTCCAACTCCTGCACAGGACAGCCCCAAGAATCCCATCGTGTGTGTGTACACTTCCCTTCCATTAGCCCTTCTTCAGCCATTAGCACAGGATGGGAAGTCTGCCAGCTCTGGTGCAGAGCCAGAGAACTGCACAAATGACATGGATTTTTCAAGTATTGTTTGCAGTTCTTTAAGTTCTTTTCTTACGAGGTCCTAGTCCCTGCAAAATATACAACAGCTATCACTTCAGTTTTGGAGACAGCAAAATGTCATCTCTTGTGTGGCTCCATCAGCTACAACACTGCCAGAATGCTAATGTTGAGAATTCATTTGCTGAAGTGCTAGGAAACAGCCCCTGGCTCCAGTGTCCTTCATTTTTATTGCCTATCTTGTTTGGATGCACAATAAACTCGGGCTTGGCCCCTCTTATCAAATTATTGTACGAGATATTGACTGAGCAAAATGTTCTCCTTTTCTTTTCTGTGCTATTACCAAGATAAATTTTGTATGTATTGAACCTCTGTGCAAGTACTGATAGAGACTTTTTTTCCTGCAAACATCAGTTACTCTGGGATAGATGCTGCTGCAGATAAGAACATGAGCTGATGAAAAACACTGGTGCCAAAAAAAAAATCAGTAATGCAAAAATTGTGTGTTTCCTAGGAAGAGTTTGTTTATTTTTCAGTTATCAATGCTTATCTCTTTCCACAAGAAATTGGGTTATTTTTAGATAAATAGAATGACAGTAGTGGTTATTCTCTTTGTCTTTGATACACAGATTTCAGAGGTTGTGTGTAGCTTTCAGGGAGTTGGAATGGCAATATGTTGCATTGTCAAATGTATTTTGAGTAGCTTTTTTCTGAGCTTACAGTCTTTGGGGAAGGAGGACACATCCTTTCAGCTGAAAAGTCAAAGGGAATAAAAATATACATAAACACTGAGGTGTGTACCTCAGGATGGGTTGTGACACAGGGTCCTCCTTTAGGTGCCCTGACCCCCCGAGTTACTGATCCAAGGTCTTTCCAGTTTCTGAGAACTGCAAGTCTGGGAACAAACTTCTAAAATCCTCCTTAGGATAGTCATGTAGAGCTTGTTGATCAGGAATGTTGCAGCAGAGGAGGGTTTTCATGTCACAGTAAAACTCTAAAAACAAATCAAGATGAAGCTTTTAACTGCTGGAATTTGAGTGTAGGCTGAGGAAGTTTGGACAGGTCAGGTCAAATGGACAGGAAAACAACATAGCTGCTTGTAACTCCATGGCACTTACTGATTTTAATGTCCTCCCCTTCTCCCCCCTTTGGTAAAGAGTCCATAAATAATTCATAGCAAGTCTTGGGGACATTCTATTTCATAATGTTGCTGGATCACTGTGCTTTTTGCAGTTAATTCAGAGCTATATAGATAATTCACTTATAATAATTTAACACTGAGAATAAGGCTTCACGTCAACTTTTCAGAGGTCAGAAATTCCTTCAGTGGTTCTTGGAACACCCATGATGAAATAAATGTCCATTAACTCAAAAAATGGACATGGATCTATTTGGCCCCAGTGCTGTGAATTCTGGGCACTTTGTTATCAGTGTTTCCTGATGTTTATAGTAGCTGAATATTGCAGCTCACGTTGAGAAACTTGACTCATTTGCTCAGGAAATTCAAAACATTTACATGACTTATCACAGGCACTCAGTAGGCTCCTAAATGTCCTCGTGTCCCCAAGTGTGCCATTGATGGGGGTGGAAAGTTTGGCATTGCAATGCAAAGATGCACCTTTTTAATTGTTTGCACATGAACCAATGTGCAGAACGATGGTGCAGGTCATTTCTGATGCTACCTGCAGATAAAGTGGAGCTTTGACTGCTTCCATTGAATCCACATAACTGAAATATCCTCATGGGAGGGATGGGGAGACAGCTGAGCTCTTTCATAGCTTCTCTGGTCAGGTGTGCTGAGGATGTCCCTGCCCTGATCCCTCTCCTGGCCCGGACACCAGCTCCATCTGCCTCCTCTGCCTTTAGGCTTCTACACAACATTTGACAGTGGAACTTTGTTTAGCTTTTGCAATGTCTTCAGGTTTAAAAAAAAAAACCCAAAAAACAAACATAGATTTTATTTCTGTGAAAAATGGTGTTGATCCAGATGCTTTTAAGGTTTAGTTGGTGTGATCTGGAGCTCAAAAAATGCTATCACAGGACGTTCTCCTCTGTAACTAACAGGACAATTTATGAACTGTTATTAAGCTTGGTTTTCATATTGAAAGAAACAAGAAACTGAATCCCAACAGCTTCAGAGTTCAAGCAATTGGGTAAAATATTAAAGATAATTTTAATATATAGTCTATGAAAATTTTTCTTCTGAAATTTTCTCACTCAGACCAAAATATACACAGGTCAATTTGAAGAAAGCATTTAGGAGCTGTCTGCCACATGCACTCTAATGATGATTGCAGTGCTGGCAACTCCCATTCCATGGAAGTATCTGGTCAAATGATCCTCCAAGGAGTGTGCTGCTGATGGCTCTGGGCAGTGTCCTTGGATTCCTGCACTGAGCTCTGGCTGTGCTCCTCTGCAGAAGAGTCATTTGCAATTCTCTCTTCCTTCATCACCTTCAACAATCTAGCCAGTGTTCCAGAATTTTGGCTGTGCTTCATCTTAGCGTCCATTTGTTTTCTTGCAGTCTGTCACTTTAATGCATAGCAGTTAATAAAATAACAAAAATGTCAGAAAGAAAAATGCAGTATGAAAGAGGTAGGTAGACTTCCCAGCAGAAGTTGAAAAATGAACTTGAGCAGATTCTAAAACAAACACAACTGCCAGCAGTGAATTGAACAACTACCAGGAGCTGGGCAGTGGCACTGAGAGCTGAACTTTCTTTGGGAAAAGAGCATTTCAACCACAGTCGCATTAGAGGTAACCAAGGACATGCTTTCTCCCCTACCCAGAACACTGGGCACAGGTGAAACACCAAAACACTTGGATTTATGGAAGCTGGGAAGATCCTAGATTTCACTGAACTCTTTGTGTGCTGTGGCTGCTCACAACTGTGACTTTGCAGATTTAGTGTTCGACAAAGACACTTTTCTTTTTTTATACTTTTAAATCATAGTTTGACCCATCTTGGAGTATAAAAACAAACTGAACAAATGCTTAAAAATTTTAGATTGTCATCAGTACTAAGCTAAAGGCTCAGTGGATCTGGAAGCTGAGGTGAGAGTTCATTTTTCCTTCACCCTTCAATATAATATTGCCAGTAAATACAGAAGCATGTAGACTGACTCAAATGCAACAGAGAATGGTAGGTAGGTTAGGAAATTACTTTGAGATAACCTGGAGGTCAAGAGCAGTCTAAAATGTTTGTTTTGGGGGGTCAGGGGTTGTGATTTACAGGTACAAATGGAACCAGCAATGTTGGTGATCCCTGGCTGGAGCTGTGGCTGCTGCAGGTAACAGCTCCAAGGTTTAAACTTTTAACCAGATCAGCAAAGGTGTAAAGGTGTCCAGAGGGAGTTGATCTTTCTGTATTCATAAAGTTAATTAAAATTTCCCATATAGAAAGTTAAGTCCTTGGTAGCTTTCAAAAAAACCAGTGTCTGACAGCTCTTCTGTGGTGTGGTGTAATTGCCTTTTGTGAGAGGTGGCACCCTGGCTGTGCAGGAACCAAGTTTATTTTAGAAAAATAGCTGTATATGAACGACATCAACTCTGTTTTGCTGTGGAATGGAAGTCTCAGTGACTTAATGGATGGAATGTAACAGCAAACAGAGTACAGGGAGAATTATGAGCTTTTATGGTTTTTGTAAATACGTGAGCAATGTTTTGAAAAGCCAATTTAGTATTCCACTAAATATTGATGTTAGTAGCATTATTTTAAATCATTCACTTTATTGAAGTAGAAAGTGACAACCCATTTAATCTTATATTTTGCAACAGAAAAAGCATTATTATCTAATTTTCACCCTTATCTTTTAAATTGTCCTTAAGTCAAATAGTTCAGTGCATGTGTGCTTGCACCATTCAATCTTATAATCAGTTTAAGATAAATAGAAAGCAAAAATGCTTTTATGAGACTTACTTGTGTTGATTGGAAGACCCTGAACTGTGGCCAATTTCTGTGGCTCACCTTAGGTCAAACAGTGTGAAACTGTTAAGGCAGCACTTGATCAAATTTAATTTAACATAGACCTGTGCATATGAAAAGCACTGAAGGTTTACCTCAATGAGTGAAAATGTTACAATTGGAAAGTTCTCATCGCCTGGAAGATGCAAATAAAGTTTACATTTGGGAAAGGAAAAACAAAGGAGAAAAACTGAACTTCCCAACCATTCTGTAAGGCAGGACTCTGCCAAACACTGATCCCTCTCTGAGCTGCATGGGAGGTGCTGCCTGTCCTGAAGGTGGCTTCAGATGCAATTTTAAACATCTTGTGCAGAGGTTGAACGCCTCTCACTGCTTTATTTCATGCTGCCACACAAATGGGAAGCTCAGAATAATCACCTGGGCTGGAGGTGAAGGTGTTTCTTTGAAACCATCCTCAGCTCTAACTGGTGTGTGCCAAGTTGCAGGGACAGAGAAGAAAATTTCTTGGTTTCTTTGTACTACCTGGTATGTGAGAAATAGCAAATAATTTGCAATACTTCATTATTGTTATTGTTACTAATTTCAAACTTAATTTAAATAGCTGTGTTAATTAAATTTTATTATTGTTATTATATATTCTTCATGCTAAATAGGTAAGCTTTATAAACAATGGAGGTGCTGAAGTGATTTATAGAGATTGGCAGGGTTTTTTTGAGGTTTTGTCTGATATGTATCACTTTCCAGCTTTTTCCCCCTGTGATTATAAAACATTATTCATTTCTTCTGAAGGCTGGAGTTAATGGTTTCATTCTGCCATGGCAGAGTAGCTGTGGTTTGTGTAAGTCTCCTCACATGCACGATGGGCAGAGTGTAACTCCAGCTGAGATATAAATACTCAAAATCAGGAAGATTATTTCCATTTGGCAAGTTAGTTATTAGTTTAGTGAATGGATTATAAAATGTAGTACAGAAGGAGTTTCAGGAGATTAACAAAAGTCTTTATCTTGGGATTTGGTGGACTGTGTGAGTAAGAGCTGGCAATTTCATTGTCAGGCCCAGCAGAGTGCTAAATGAAGTGTTTAGGTTATTAGAAAATACATCAGTGTCTTTGTATTTATTACCCAAAGGTTTTACTCATTCTCTTGTTCTGGAGAGGAGATCTTGGCTCTGGGCAGTGACAAAGCTTAGTGGCAATATTCCCTCAAGTTCTGAGCCTTAAATCTTCAATGGAGAGATACAATTCCATATCAAACTTCTGTTCCAGACTTCACTGAGATCGTAATAGATGTCAGTGGTCACTAAGAAACTTTGAGATGAGCATGGCAACATCAAACATTGCAAAAGAACACCCAAACTCAACCATTTCTGATGGCAACACCAGGCTCTGCTTAAGAAACAACAGAAGTTTTATCACCTACCATAACTTCAGTGTTTAGCAGTGCCCCAAGAGGAACCAACTACTTGTCTAAGGTTTTGTTATCTCCAAGGATGAAAAATAACTTTGAAGCTGGCCCAGGAAAACACAAAATCGGTTTGTATAACACATAGGTAAAATCTACATGGGGCAGCTGTGGCTTTGGTCTTTATTTTATCCAACCTTTGCTCCACTTTTTCAGCGGGCTGTAAGTGTACAGTGCCACTTGGGAGGTCTGTTTCCACCTTCTGTCTCTCAAAGTTTGGGTAGGACTTTCTGACCTTTAAATGCAAACACAAAAATTTCATACAAATACATGACCACTTCAAATACTGGCCCATTTTTATCATTTTCTCTTTGATAGCATATTCTGGCTGTTGAATACAGAGAGAGTAAGAAGGAATTATTGAACACTTATTACCACATTAATAATAAATAATGTGTTATCAAGAGAGGCAGAACAGTATTTTAAATAAAGGGTTGAAATAAAAATTATTAAGAGTTTATTTCTACTAAATTCATAGTGGTATAAGAGTAAAATCTTGAAACTGGTGGTCTTTAACTTTCAAACTGAAATAATTTAGGAAAAAAACTTAAATGAATCTGCCCTTATGCTGTACTGATAAAAAACCCAACTAAACACCCAAAGCAAAAAACCCAAATAAACTCCAAACTAGAGCCTTGAAGTTTGTTGTAATATATATCTGATAGCTACAAGTTAGGATGTTGTGTCATGTTCTTTAATCATAATTTTAAAAATAAAATCAGACTATGCCTTTTTCTGCTTTTCTATTCCTAAACCCTTCCAAAGGTGTTTATTCTGTGCCTAAATGATGTTCCCTAGTGATAAGCAGCTACTGGAAATGGTATTTCTCTACCCAAATTAGAAAATTTTTCTTAACATTAGTCAAGAATCTGTCACTTCAGTGGCAGAAAGTCACTCCAGGCCCAGTGCTAATTATCCACCAGGCAAAGAAGGAGCTCTTCTGATCTCTCCTGAAATAAGCACTTGTTTATCTTTGTTACCCTTTGTGTACTCAAGTTTGCCTCCCCGTAGGCTGCACTCCCACTCAGTGAGTCTTAGATAAGTAATATTTTGGAGCTCTTTCTCCTACCCTGTTTGGAGTGGTTCTCTTTTCTCTCATCAGCTTGACTGGACTATTTTCAGGTTTGGGTGGGTGACTGTGTTCCAGCAATGTGCTGGCTCCCTTACTCTTCTCTCAAGAGTATTAACTTGGGGTTTGTGAGTCACTGTTGCCCCTAACTATTGTTCCCTTATTTTGTCTGAATTCCAGATTAATGGTTTGCAGAAATCTGGACTCATCATTTCTTAATAGCCACAATATTCATCCAGACTATCTGGTTAATTTTGAATTTTAGTATTGTCCTTCAGTGTTCTTTTCATTAATTCCAGACATTGCCAGCAGCATGCTTATGAAGTATGTTTGATTACATAATTGGTTGAATGAAAATAAAAATGATTGCTACCTTGAATAATATTGGAACAATGTGGAGTTCCAAAAGAAAGATACTGTGTTAGTGGAGCAAGAGGTTCCCAGGTGAGCTTCAGGGGCTGTTGGCTGTATTGCACAAGGGCAAAGCCCTTAAGTTAGGTGAAAAATCCATGGGAGTTCCTATCCAAGGTGAGTTTCTCAGAGATATTTTATGCCTTGGTAGTTTGTAGATTGTGATGCCCAGACTGAATCTTAGTAGAGTCTCCCTTATCTTCTTACAGTTTCTCTGTCTCTAAAAGTACTCTCTCTGAATGAAAGAGTATTGCAAGAAAACTCATTTCTTATAGTTTGCAGAGTTTTTGTGTTTTTGAAACTCTGCTCCACCTGGTCTTACTAAAGGATGTGGAGTTAGGTGTTCCCCAGTGTTCTGTAATTTAGCTGCCATCCCCGAGGGGTGAATTGTCACCAAGTGTGACACTGGGTTCTGAGCAGGATATTCTGAGTTTAGCAGGCTGACAGCTTTTCCCCCTGACAGGATTTCTAGAGTTCTGAGAAACATCCACGCCTGCTTTGTTGTGGCTTGTGCAGCTGTTTGTGATGAGGAAGAGACTTTTTTTTACTTCAAGCTAATGAGTTAATTAGATCTTTAAAATTATTTTCAGCCTGGTTTGGTTCATGTCCTGAGGCCACAGGAAGAAGTGCTTAGAAATCAATTTATTGGTTGCTGATTAGCCCACACCCTCAAGTGTAAGCAAAGTTCACCTATTTACATGTTAATTAGCAAGTTACCCTGTATCCAATTATTCCTCCAACTTTTTTGTTGCTCTGTGAGTATTTAGCTGAGTGTTTTCTCTTCCACCTAAGTTCTGAGAGCGTTATGCTTGTACTTGTGATCCTGCTAAGATGCCTTTTGAAAGAATGGATGTCTCCTTGTCTTTGGGCAAGATTCTCAGTTTAGACCAACATGTTTTCTCCCTGTTGGGTCCCTCAAGGGTTGTGTTTGCCACGTTCTCAGCGTGTCAGCCACTGACTCTCAGTTTTGCTGTTACTGCCTGCTTTTGGTAGTGACACACCTGGCAACCTTGGCCACGTGTCTGTGAAGTGTCTGGAATTTAGTCCACGTAGATAAATCACCATTTAAAGAAAAATTGTTTTGAAGCCTTCAACTCTCCCTGGTGGATTTTTTCCTCTAACATTCTAATTATCTAAAATAGACTACAAGTGTAAACATAAACATGATCCTGTCAGCTCTGAATTCCTGATTCTCAGGAGTCTCTATTGAGTAGAAGAAAATTATTTCTGGGTCAACCAAAAATGAATGAGTTAAGATTAACTAAGAATAGAAGTTTAATGTAGCCTTTACTGTCTTGAGCTGCCTGGGCATCCTTTCAGTTTTTTATTTAAAAATTCAGCCAACCAGGCACCCCGAATCTGTTACTTTGTTTTACTTTTATCAATTTATAGAAATTCTAGAAGAAATTTAGTTACAGTGGCAAGTTGGTGATAACAAATGCAAGGAATATTTTCAGATAACTTTTTTCATTTATTAGCATATTTCAAATTCTGAAATGTATCAAAGAATGGAGTTACTATAGAAAAGGTGGCTAAATACTTTTGCTATGAGCAAGAACAGAAGCACTAATATGTGTATATAGGGTCTCCACATCCCAAAGCAAGCCTCAAACTAAAAAGGTAAAGGAGGTTAGGAAAAGGGGAGGTGTTGGAAGACCAAGGAAATGGTTGCAGCAAGCTGGCATGGATCAGGGGAAAAGGAAGCAATTGGCAAGGGATCAAAGTTTCTCAGAAACTGTTAAACTGTCAAAAAACCACAGAAGAAATAGTGAGTGTGAATACTTTCAGGGTTTAATATTTTGGGGTGCTTTCTTCTTTACTGACTTTGATTTTTTGTGTATTCCAAGATAATAAATTTTCAAACTGTGCTGTTTGACAGCTACCTTTGGATGTAAGCTTCTTCTGTTTCTGGTACAGAGCTGGGAGAAATGGGCTGGAGTGTGTGTACATCAGTTCTGAGACCGTATATCAGCTGGGTATACATTGATAGAACTCTATTCTTGTCTTACACTCCTTCTTTGGTTGGATGGATTTTGTTTGGGTTTTGTTTCTGTGGGGTTTTTTTCCTACCCCCATGGAATGTAAGTTTCCTACAGCAGGCTTGGTGTAGCAGCTTGTGAGCTCAAAACTGGATAAAAGCGTTCTCAAATTTGGGCTCACAATTACAATAAACAATAGGGAAATAGAAAGCTTTGCAGCAGTAGGTGATGACTATTCATGACTTAAGAAGCACAAGGAAGTCCTACATCTATTAGAATGTGAAGTAGATTAATTGTTCACAACATAATGTTAGAAAAAACTAACCAGCCTGACCTCTGAATCAGCTTTGAGTGTTATTTAGCAGCAGTGCACTAGTTAAACTCTCAAGCAGTTAATTAACAGAAACTTTATTTTCCTGTTCAGTGAAATCTAGGATGCTACCATGGAAAAGAAATAAATTTGAACTCAATTTTAGTCTTTCTTGTTTCAGCTGATAACTCAGTGTCTCAAAATTGGTTCTTGATTGTTTTAATCAAGGTTACTTTTTTGATTTCTCCAGGAAATTGCTTTTGGTCCTGGCATTAAACTGTCAGTGATGTGCTACTTTAGCACTTCATAAAGGAAGTAAACATTTGTCTTGCAATAAGTAGTGAGAGTTTGTGAGTGCCAGCTGGCTCTTCTGGGCCTTTCTCAGAAAGGAAAGGGAGCTTGAAAAAAACAAATGTCTTTTTTTTTTTTTTTTTTTTACCTCTTTACCCAAGATGTACCAGTAACACATCCATCAGTAATTAGAGCAATGTAATGATCTGAGAACTTTGCTACTTTCCCTGACTGCTGAAGCTGACAAGCACGTGAGGTATCTTAGAGTTATTCCGTGGTTATGGGAGCCAGCAGTATATTGACCAATTATACTGAAATGCAAATGCTGAAACAGTTAAAAAGAAAAATTGCCAATTGCACACACAGTAAACATGTGGTACAGGAGATGTTCAGCTGTCCATGTGAGATTATTTTTTGGGTTATTGACCAAAATATGTGGAGTAAGGAGAGTAGAGGTGCTTGGAGGAGCTACAACTACCTCATGCTGCCTACAGTGTCTGAATTTGTGACTGTCTGCTATCAATTCATGTTTCCCCACTCCCTGTGTATGGTCTTATTCCACAGCAAAATTGAGGGAACTTGTGCTGATACATCACAGAAAGCAGGACCCATCCTGCCAAGCTGCTCTGGCTCTGGAGGCTCCTCAGCTGATAAAGGCTCCTCAGATCTGTCAGATGGGATGGGGTCAGGGGCGGTGTGGAACAGGGGCCGTGAAGTATATTGACCAAGTGGAACAGGGGCGGTGTGGAATTGGGACAGTGTGGAAGGAGGGCAGTGTGGGACAGGGGCGGTGTGGAACAGGGACCGTGAGGAACGGGGCAGGTGGGAACAGGGGCGGTGTGGAATTGGGACAGTGTGGAAGGAGGGCAGTGTGGGACGGGGACAGTGTGGAATTGGGACAGTGTGGAACAGGGGCAGTGTGGGACAAGGGCAGTGTGGAACGGGGGCAGTGTGGAACGGGGACAGTGTGGAAC
>VZRO01001448.1:518643-535854 GCA_013397915.1 Daphoenositta chrysoptera | reverse complement strand
GTTTGGGACAGGGGCAGTGTGGAATTGGGACAGTGTGGAAGGAGGGCGGTGTGGAATGAGGCCAGTGTGGAACAAGGACAGTGTGGAATGGGGGCAGTGTGGGACAAGGGCAATGTGTCCCCGGGCAGCTGCACCAGCTGGGGATGGGAATAAAATGGTTTGAGCCAGGTGACAAGGGCAGGCTCACCTGCGGGGCCTCGCAGCCCTCAGCTCTGTGTGCAGGGGCTGTAGGATGTGTTTTGTTAGCAGAAAGTTCTGCTTCTGCCGGATAAGAGTGTGGTTTCACTCCTTGCCACCCTGCAGGGACTGCAGGGGCAGGCCCAGAGGGTCTGGTTTGCTCTGGGGCAGTGCCAGGCCCGGGTCAGGCCCAGACACAAACCAGCGGCCACCCTTGGGACACTGTCACCCCCTGCAGCCCCGCTGCTCCAGCAGCAACGGTGTGGAAAAAAAGGAAATCTAGGCCCAGCCTTTCTGGAGCTTCTTCCATGATTGGAGCAGCACAATTCAGATGGAATAGTTGGAGACACTGACTTACAATGTCACTTGTAGGAGCTGAATGACAATCCACGCTCTTGAAGCAATAGTTCTTGCTGTCACTTTCCTCTGCAATCTTCTGGGATAATTTCTCATGCCCAGACTACTGTATAAACATTTTTGATGGGAACATCCATCACTCATTGCTTGTTTAGGTGTCACCAGACACTAAAAAAAGGCAATCTATTTATCCTAGTAATTAATTAGAATCGACTTAAATCTTAAAACATTGGAACTTTAATAATGTTAGTGTATATCCTGCAATGTGATATGGTAGTATGGGCTTTACCAGCATTTTCCAGCCTATAATAATCCAACTGGTTTTAATTTTAAATTGCAATTTTACTCTATTTCAACTTTGAAGTATAGCTTTAGGAGTCTTTTTCTAGAGTTCTTGTAAGAAGTAATTCCACATGCAGTGTGTCTCCACGAATAACACCAGTGATTCTATTAAATATTTAGATTGCATAAAGTGTCATCATTTGGCCCTAAATTCAATAAGCACACTGAGTGTTTTTCAGTGTGGGAAGGGACAGATATTTTTAAGGAACACTTAGCACAGTTTTACCCTGTGTGTTCTTCAGTAACATCATTAACAAGTAATTTTTTTTCAGTAACACAAGAACTCTTATTTGTTAACAAGAAAAAATGAGAATAGTATAAGCATTCTTGTAGGGTGTTTTATTGTTAAAGTTTTTTTCCCAAAATGAGAATTCTGGATTAGCTCTTAAGTGTATGATGTTTACAATTCCAGATAGTAATTTTTGACTTTAGATGTAGTTTAAGGCTAGGACATGTGGAAGATAAGCCATATTTTCCATCCTTAGTTCTTTTTAATAACAAAACTGAAGACAATACAAACATGGTTTCTATTTAAACATTCTTCTTGCTGACTGGTTTTGAAGTAGCTGCTTTAGGGGGTGAGGCTGGATACCTTAGTGACTTAACAACTGGCTTCAAAAGGAAACTCAAAATATTCTGACAAGTCTGTCCTCTCTCCAGTAAGTGTGTGAACCTTGTTCATCCTGTTAGTGTACGTTTTCTGTCTACTCCAGTGAGGGTGTTTCTGGAATATTTCCCAGTCTTGTCATTCTGATATGTTTGTGCATTGTTAATAACCACTGTTTGAGATTTCATGTAGGTATTTAAGTCTTATCAGAAATCATGCTTTTATTATGCCAAATACTTGTTTATGACTACAAGAAATTCACATTTGAAACTGGAGGTAAAAATTGTCAAGTCAGGAAGTCCATGAAGACAGGCTGGCAGCTTTTGGCTGGAGCATATCAGGGAATTAGCAGGTCCAGTTTCTGGTGGCCAGAATCAGCATGGGACAGCCCTGTATACCAGGAGAGCAGAGAAGCAGGACTCTTCCAACTCTGATTAGGTGGTTCAGTTTAAGAGTCAAGTAGAATTGTCTTTGTTTGACAGGAGAATAAATGGACTACAGTAACCACAAGAGAGTGCTGGTTTTAGTTTGACATTTCCAACACCTATTCTGCCAAGTTCAATGCCGTTAAATGATAGTTTAGTAATACCTAGTTCCTTCTCCAGGCAGGTTTTTCTTAAGGGGTAAGTTAATACATCTGAAGACATCAGATCCTCAGCTGAAAGATGTGTGTGTGAATAATGAATGCAGAGCATGTACCCAATCTAGTTTGAATTGAGTATTTTGGAAGAAAGCACCTTTACCATAAACAGGTTGTGGGGTTTTTTTGCAATAATTAACCATATAAATGTTCTCTTTCAGAATGAAAATATCATTATTTGGTTTTGGTGGGGTTGCTATTACAGAAGGTGTGGCCTAAGTAATCTATTCAATTAATTTTACTGTGGGGCAGAATTTAGTGCTAAAGCTGAGCCTTTCAGTAGCTGTTTTGTCATTGCATTGTAAGAATCGTGCTGTTCTGGGGGGTCTCTCCTTGTTTGATAGATTTTCTTTCCATGGCAGTTGCAACAGGGAACTGATGCACAAAGCTCTGCTCTGTGTTTCTTGAATTTGTCCTTCTGCATCAGCACTCAGTGATCATCACTCTGCTCTTCCACCAGTTCATCTTGAGGCATCTCTTCTTCCTAGGTCTCACTTTACTGCTGTGCTGCTCAGTGAAAGTGTTGAGATGACAACAGCAGATGACTGTTGATCAGGACAGATTATATTAATTTAAACAGCATTTATGTATTAAGGCAGTTTAGAATCAGGATCTTTCTATACCAGCTGTCCCCTGAACATGAACTCACGTGAGGCTGTGTGTAAGAGCTCTGTGCTATTGTAACACGTGCAGCTCTCCAAGGAGAAGCTGGAGGGATCTAAGAAGACATCAAACAGCCTGTGCTGGTGATGTTGTTCTGGGAGCAGCCTAAAGCTCCAGAGAGGGGATGCACACAGCAGCACAAATCCCACCCTTCACTTGAGGCAGGAAATACTGAGTCACATCCAGGACTTTGCCTGTCTTGCAGCATATTGAGCTGTTACAGCTAATTCCTAGAAATTTCCTGTTCCAGAAGTGGGTTTGTACAATCTGAATTCACAGTGTGCAGCTGAGGGCTTTGGGTCTGAAGTGTGCTGGTGTCTGAGCAGCGCAGAGGAGCTGCAGGGGCTCCACACTCAGGCGGGTGGGATCTGTGTGTGCTCACACTGAGGCTGCAGGACGGGTCCCAGCCACTGGGACCTCACAGCAGTGTACTAGTGACACAGTGACTAACCCTGGCGTTTCTGAATTCAGAATGGAGAGCCAGCTGCAGTGAAATGAGTCTTAAGAAGGTTTGTGGCATGTGACTTAAAAAATAGCAAATGTAGGCAGAGAACTGCTGTTGGCAGTATATCAAATGCTGAATTAATTCCTGGACTTCGTGTTCATCAAAATGCTCCAAAGGGAACAAACCTGAGCTGGGAGGGCCCTCTGTGGTGGTGAGAGTAGCAATTGGAGGCAGGGATTGAAAGGGATTTTGAAAAATTATGTTTTTCAAAAGTACAGTGAGCATTGTTGATAACCTGAAATGGATTACTAAAGATCTGTGAAAGGGGGTGGTGGTTCACTATTAGTGAACCTTGTCATTCCCTCCATAAGCCTTTAAAGGTAAATTCCATGTGATTTTAGCCTATATGGCTTCCTGAATGTTTTGGGTAAAGAAAAATAATCTTAAATATCTTATATTGCATTACTGTGATGAGCACTGATCACGAACGCTCTGGACAGAACACAATAGAGTAGATGGAAATGATCATTGGGCTCATGATCACTCCGGGCAGTGAGAGCATTAAATTCAGGAACAAGTTGCTATTTCTGCCCTGTTTCCCCTCATCATATTGGATGAAAATAACTTGGAGGAATGTGTGAAAATATCTAGTTAAGGTATTGATTTCTATTCTTATAGGTGATGCATTGTTTTTATTTTTACAATGAGTCTGAGGGCTTTTTTTTTTTTACAAAACAAAGGGAATATATAAAAGGTAAATATCTAAAAGGTAGTTTAGCAAGAGACAGTGAAAATTACATTATATTTTTCACTCATGAAGGCTTCAAAAGCTAATCCAGATGGGTGCTGAAATAACTCTGCAGAATTTATTGGTTAGTGCATTAAATGGGCTGAGCTTCCTCTGCAGTTCTGTAGCACCCTTAAGTGATTGTGATTCAATTTTGGAAACCACTTTAAGTTGAGTAACGTTTCAAGATTTATTCTTTTTGTATGTATAGATAAATAACGTGCACACACAGGTGTTCATTAGTTTGATCTTAAATTTTTCAAAGTCGATGTAGTTACAAAGCAGGTAATTTAGATGCAGTGAACTTTGAATATCTTGTTCAAGGAAAGCTTTGGGTACCCATTATCTGAAAAGCAATTTGTAGCAATGCATTTAATTTGACAGATGAATGTTGAACTGGTAGCAAAATTATGATAATGGAACTTTAACAAAGTAAGACACAACTTTAATAGTTAAAAAATAAAGCTGAAAACTGCCACGAAAAAAAAGATCCCCAGAAAGCCACAAACTTCCCCATGACTTTTATAAAATACTTTTTTGGTTCCTGAAAGTATTTGCAGTCTGAATAAAGGCAGTCTTAGGGATGTTAGAGCTCTTTTAAAGAAGTTGAAGGAAAATGTCTCCAAGATCTGAAAAAAAGAGTGAAGTAATCAATAATTACAACCAAAATATTTGCATTAAGCAGATCCAGAACACTTAAAGATTTTGGCAATAATTCTATGGAATGGGTCAAGAGGCCTACTACAAAATCTGGGTATTTCTGTGTCTGTATACACAAGTAATACCCAAAATATACAGCTTAACATATTTCCTCATGGTTGCATTTTTTCTTAGTCTGCATTTTTAACTCTGCTGCTCTCTTAAAACATTCTTTGTCATTTCTTGGAATAGTTCTATTATTGCCAGGGTACTTGGGAATTTTAAATGAGACTTTATGTGTAATAAACTTCAGCAGGAAGAACAAATCTTTTCCTTGATTGTAACACCAGAAACTTAACGGCTGAGGAAGAAAAATTCCTACAATTCTAATGCATGTTTATTTAGATGAGTGATTTCAGAAGTTTATTTTGCACAATTAAAGATCTCTTTCCACAAAATATTTTTTAGGCAACAATAAGATGGTTGAGCAATATTTCAAACATTGAATATAAATTTAGTCTTTGTACAGCTGTCCAGGTTTAAGGGGAGGATTGTCTCAGTTCCTTCTTTGGGAGATGATGATCAGGATGGTAAAAAGAAAACTGAATCTGTGGTACCTCCTGAACTTAGCCATGGTCTCTCTTGCAGTTGCTGTTTAGTTGATTCCTCTTTAAAACTTGTACATACAGAAGATAATGCTCAGTTGTCATTTAAGTTTCTGAGTTTTCCATGTTTTCTTTTTATCTTGACAAATGGTCTGTGCAGTCAGAGCATAACGAACTCCTTGGTATTTAGTTTTGCAGCAGCGTAGAAGGCGGCACGGGAGTTACTTTCAGAGGTGAAAGTTCCAGCTCTAATTGCATTGAATTCAACCTTGCTCATCTCTTGGAGCTCAGCAGCATCTCCAGATGCCTGTCCTGAACCTATTGAAAGAATTGCAGGTCGGTTCAGAGCTGCCACTCTCAGTGATGCTGAAAATTCATTGTGGCTCCTTGTTATATTGGGGGTCATCGTTTTCAGTAACTCCTCTGTCTAGGTGGCAGTGAATGTGAAAATGAGCCAGATGTTACAATGCCTAAAGCCTGTTCTGGAGGTCAGATAAAAATAACTCCCAAGTGCACCATGATGAAAAGCCTAGGGAAACTGATGTTCAGATGTGAAAGAATGGCTTTGTGGCAGCAATGTTTGGTGTCAGCATGGGTGATTTTGTGAAACTTGATTTCAAATACAGCAGTTTTAGTTCATGTATGGTGGGTTGAATGTGCATGGGAAATCCTTTGCTCTGGGCGTTCCCCTCTACCTGTTCCTCCCTGTGTAACTTTGGTATAGAAATGCTTTGCTTTTTTTGAGAGATTTAATATTTTCTATGGAAAAAAATGAAGTAGAGCAGGGCATTATAATCAGCACACATCTCCCTAAAAGCGTACTAAATGTGCCTTTCATATGAGTTTTCAGAAACCTTTTTTCCCACTCAGTCCAGCCTCCAATAATGTTTTTTTCATCACATCAATCAAATCACAGAAACACAGGATGAAACAATGCATTGGCAACAGCCCAGAATTCCAGACCAGCCTGTTCTAGTGGGGCACTGATGTCAGCCCAGGAGAGCTGGACTGGGGGTGAGCCCCTGCCTACCCGGGCTCAGGCTCTTGCTTTGAATGCCCAGCCTGTGGAGCAGGGCTGGCAGTGGCAGCAGGGGTGACCCAGCTGCAGGAGGCAGATTGGCCAAGTATTTGGTGAGTGGGGATGCAGAGATGCTCTGGCATTGCTGGGAATGTCCTGGAATGTCAGTGAAATAAGGACCTCGGAATGGCAGTGAGATAAAGGTGAGCCCCTGGAGGGGACCTTGCTGTCTAACCTGGCTGAGTGCTGTCTCGCAGCTCACAGAACCACAGAGGCACGTTCCCTGTTGTCTTTATGTGGACGTGGGAAATTTGATGTCACTAAAAGGTGATGGTACTAAATTCTGATGCCAGGCTCTGCAGAAGCGTTTGTGATTGTGATGCCTTGAGTGGTTACCTGGAAACAGAGACTGGACAGGAAAAAGGGAATAAAGATTGGTATTTATTTGAAAGGCCTTCAAAGGTGCACCCTGGGAGCCAAAGCCTACATCAAAAAATGGACCCCAAGACAGACAACAAGTCACGAGTTCTTCACACTTTTATAGGTTTGGTCCATTTGCATATCAGCATTAATTCTCCAATTAAAGCTTCAGTTAATGATGTAATTTCCCCAAGCTCACCCCCCTTCTAAGATGTTGGTTTACACTTTTTTGGGCCCAGGACAGCCTGGGTGTCCTTGGAGGGCAGGCCCGGAGAGGCTTTGTTATGTCTGGAGAACAGAAGTGAGCAGGCTACAAGGAACTTCAGAGTTACACACCGGGCAATACAGGATTTGAAAAATGGAAAAGTTAAAACCGAAGGCATCAATTGTAATGGCTCAAGCTGGCTTGCCCAAAAGCTGCCTTGAGAAAGAGCTACTGCCACAATACCCACCAGGCTGGATGGGCAATTGAATGTGTCTGGCCTCAAGTGTAATTTTGAACTCAGTATGTATTTTGCACATGTTTTAGGAGTTGAAATTAGCTGAACACTGGAAAGTGGCATGAGAGAGAGAAGTGAATCTAATGTTGAGTTTGAATAATGGGAGCCAATGCCATAATATGGAAACAGCCAGAGTTCTTGGCCTTTTACACTTGGGCAGTAGTAATTTATGTCCCGAGGAAGAGACTTAAGGTGTCAGTAAGCAGTGATGTTATTCATAACTGTAGTCAAAATACTTGACTATAGTCCCATTGGATATGTTGTTCTGATTAAAAAAACCCTCAAACCAAATCAAACCCAACACCCTTTTCTGTTCCATGAGTTTCCTTTGACCCTGCATAAATATTCTGCCTAATTACACTGGAAAGATTTCCAATCCAAAATGCTGGGTCAAAAAAAATCTTACTTGTGTGAAATGCAGAAGTGAACAGTTAAGCTTCCAATTGAAACTTCAAAGCCTCTGTTTGGCATTTTCTAAATCTGTCTTCTGGCTGTTTTAGGCTCTAAAAATGTTACTTCAATAATTAGATTGCCAGAAAAATTCCCACTAACCAGATAAATTTGCACTTGATGCACTTGGACCCATTCCAGGTCGCCTGTTCACAAAAGACAAATTCTGTCCTAATTCCTGGAATTGCTTCTTACATTTTGGCACAAGGAAGCTGTTGTATGACAATAAACTGGTGGAGAAATGTTCATCAAAAATTCAAACTGATCAGGAGCGAGCAGGAATCCAGGCTTCCTACAGCAATTACTTTCCACTTTTTAAATTCATTGTAAGGTCCAGTAACAGAATAATTCTGTTGATTTCTTTTTGTGGTCATATATTTTGGATTTAGTTCCCTCAGATCTTCAACTGCTTAATGCTTGTTTAGTCACTTGTCTTGATTACTGTCTCCTGTTCCATCTCCTTCAGGAGAGTTAAATCCAAGCCCAAGTGGCCCAGCTGGTGTTCTGTGCTCACCACCTGGTGCAGAATGAAGGCAAAGCTGTTACAGCACAAACGGCCCTGGTTTGGGAGCTGTGTCCCCTCCCAGCCCGGCTCAGTGCTGAGCTGAGCTCCCTGAAACACAGAACGGGGATGGTGGGGGAGGCAGGGGCCATGGATCCTCCAGTGTCACCAAAATTCCACTGGCCAAGCTAAAATGAGAGAGAAGAGGAATTAAATACCATACTAACAATGCAAGTGAAAATAATGGTTGGAAGTTGTAAGTAATTGTGTTTGACAGTGGTTATGGAGGAAAAATGCTGTTGCCAGATATTTACCAGTTGTATTGAAGTTTCAAATACACTTTCTGCACAGCATCTTGGAAAAGAATTCCGTCTGTGATGTGAATTTTGCTTTTCTCTGTGCTTAAAGGTAGATAATTGTATATGACAGACAGTAAAGGTAAAAGTTCCAGTAAAAGACATTTTAAAGAAAGGGAATAATAAAGTTAAATCTTTTAGACTATTCATAATGAGATAGTAACCTACAATAGCAGTAGAATAATTTTAATGGTATAGAGTGGGTTTCTAAGGCGTAAAACCTCAAGCTTAGAAATCATTCTGGCTATGAAGCCAGGTTTTAGAGTCACTATAGGGTAAATTGGTATTTTGACATTCAGAGACTATTTTTTTCAAGAAGTAAAAGGTTAATAGCATGAGGCCTTTTCTTTTGTAAATTGTATTCTCTGTGAAGAGGGTTGTTGAGGGTGAATCATAAAATGCTTCAGTACTTTGTGAAGAGAAGATGATAGAAAAGCAATTAGATTATGGAATCCTGAGAGTTCACATATAAAGTTACATAACTTCAGAATTTCTCTCCTATTTCTTTTGCAGTGACAGTGAATGATGTCGTAAAACTAAACTGTATTTGAAATCAGGCCTATCAGTCGCCACCAGAAAGAGAAGCTTTATTTTCCAACTTTGTTCTTTTGTTTCCATATGTTGCAGGTTCATTAAAAGAAACACAGTTGCCCTTTTAATCTCGATGTTTCTAGACAATTTCTCTTGAGAAAAGACAACCAGGATCACAAGAAGTTTTCTTTCAAGGCCCAACACATTATTTGCCAATGTTTTTAACGAGGAACACAGTTAACATTTAAGGCTTTCATTAGTACTTTTAAAATGTTTAAACTCTCTTAATTCTTGAAAAGTCTGAGCAGATCAGTCTTTTTGTGCCTGAAAGTGGAAACGAGATTTGAAGTAACGCTTTTGAGACTTTTGTGCCCATCAACTTCATTAAATCAACAGCATCTGGTTTCCAATTAGGAGCCACATTGGATACAGACTGCTCCCATTCCAATGGGTTTTACTAATTCTCTATAGCAAGAGCAAGACTGAACTTGAAATCTTCAATTCCAAAGCCTTGGAATAACCATTACGGAGTCTTGCAGTTTTCTTTCCAAGTGTTGACTTGGAGTAAATTATGTGAGGAAGCCTGTGCAACCCAGAGAGCAGACAAATCCTTTTTGCTCCATGCAGCGTGGCTGGTCACAGCATTGTCCTGATGATTGTGGTTTCATTGGGAAATTTCTTGTACTTTTTTTTCCCACTGGTTGTTGGGAATGTGAAATTAGAAAGCCCAAACATGCAGAAATCTACAAAATGTATTAATTAGATATGCAAATCTTTTGAAGTGGAAAATTCCATAAAACACTCTCAGATCCTTCATTCTTTGGATTTCCATGCCTTTCATACAACATGCAGAGCAGATATTGAAGAGTACTGTTCAAAATACAGTTCCACAGCCTTCCAGATCAATGTACATACATATGTAAGCACTTACAGGGAAAAGTTGGAATTTTCTACAGTACTTTGCTTTCAATTACCATATCCATTAAAGACATTCATAAGGGAAAAAAATTTTTCTACTGTCAAAGACCACGAAATGTTCACATTAATAAAACATTGCATATTTACAAAATACTTTTAGTTCTTTATATTTAATGTAGACTTCAACTTAGACGGAAAAAATAATTCTTGAAACATGCTTTGAAAAGCTCAGACTGCTCTATAACCTGGTGTGTATTATAAATCTTTACAAACTACTAAATGGAGGCCAGAAGGCTGACTTGCCAAGGTCATAGCCCCTAAGTAACACAAAAACAAAATCCAGGTTTTCTGGTTCCTGCTTTAAGCACTAGATATTTCCTCTCTGTACTCAGAAGAATGTTTAATGTGAGTGTGTTGGCAAAACGGGGATTTAGCTGCCTAAGCTTAGCACTGAACAGATTTTTTAACTTCTGACGTTACTGAACTTTTCAAGTCAATAGTAGGAAACCACTGAGTAGGTGAAGACCTGAACCCCCGATGCCTGCACATGCTAAATGATATTTTAACTTCTCTTGCTGCACCTTTTGAAGCAAGCATTCTAGGAAGGCACTTATGCTTCAAAATGAGACAGTTCTGCTGCACACATTGATCATGTGAACCGTCCGTGTGAGGTAATGGAACATTTCACACTGTGGCAGTGGCACTGCTCTAAGTGCAAGTGCTAATAACATTCAATCACAATACACACGTGATTTATAACAGCTTTGAATGCTTTATTTTCTCCAAAGATGCCAAGACTTGCAGTTTAGTTTTGTCCTCCAAGACAATGCAAGGTAATAAACACTTTTTCCATGTGAAAAGGCCTTATTTAGGGTACATCTTGCCCCATTTTCTGATTTGGTTTCCAAACAGAGAAACAAGTCAAATATTGAAAACTTTAAGCATTTGGGTTATAAAGCTGATAGTCTCTATCCAAAGGACTACTTGGTCTCAGAGCATGGAGTTGTTAGCTCTTGTCCAAGAGAAGTGTTCACTTCTGGGCCTACAGTTCTGAAAACTTCTGCATTTAATACACTTCAGTGGTGGAGCCAGAAGCCTGTATTTAAATTTCTAGCCATGATTTGTGCCCCTCTAACTGTTTGGGGGTTTTAACAACTGCTGGTGTAGACAGCCATGAATAATGAATTATTATGCCTTGAATTAAAAAACCAAAATAGACAACAACAAAACAAACCCTAAATGTCCTCTGATGCAGAATCTCTCAAAATTGCTCAGTGACAATTTCTACCTGAGGCAGAACGAGCTGGAGATAAGGAAACACTGACTCAGGTGGTGGTGAAGGTCGTGGGTTGTACCCTTTGACTCTCCAGTCTCTCCTGGAGCCATTGTCAAGCCCGCTGTGCCCTGCACCAAAAGTAACACCCTCAAGCCTGAAAGGATGCCATGCTGTGACCCCCTCAGCCTTTTATATATTCCATAAGTATCGAAGCTATTTATATTTTCCAACTAATTTGGTACCTCATTGCAGGACTATTATATGCCCTGTAAACAGAATGAAATGTCTTGACTGTTGCCTGCTTTATGCAAGCCATGTTCTTATTGATTGCAGACTTTAGGAACAAAATGCTCATCTATTAGGAGGCTTTCCTGTGGTAAAAGCATATAATAATAGGCTTTGCTTCCTGTCTTTTCCTCTTTTTGTCATTCATTTACTTAAATGCTGAGCATGAAGCAGAAAAAGCTGTAGCGAGTTGTTTATGCACGGGAACTGTGAGGGACAGGTAACTCAATAGTTAATGCTCTATAGCTGATGGAATGATAGCAGAGGGGATATAATGTGGAAGGCTGGTTTCTGATATAGGATACAAATCTAATACAGGAAAACCTAATTTAATTTACTTAAGCTTTTAGTGGAACTACTTTTTATTTACTTCATAAGCTGTAATTTAAAATTCTTTAACACATTTAAAACATTTTCTGCAGCTGTGAAGGTGCATGATCCCATCTCAGTGTTGGCTTTCTGGTACTTCCCACTGACTACTTGAGCAATAGCAGATTAGGAACTGTAATAAGGAGCAAGTGAATTCAATACCATCCATTATTAGAATTAAACTGACAGAATAAACTAATTCCAAATTTCAAGGACAATTGCAATTTAGTCTCTGAATCTAAGCAAGAGAGAAAATAGATGGTTTAAGTTTCATTCATGATCTCCTACATAATTACTGTGCATGGGAGTTCTGTTCTAAGTGAAGAAATCCCATTTAAATTCTTTGCCTAAAGTTACCCCACTTTTTGTGTACTACGTGGTGAATCCTGGTGTGCCAGGGGACAAAGTGGCAAAACCCTTCTGGCATGGAGTCATCTTCCCTCTTACCACATCTCCCAGTGGGAGTGGATTTATCAGCAAAGATGTGCAAGCTGCTGATATTCATGGTTTTAACCTCTTTGAGGGGTATATAATGCTTCTTTCCTTGGCTAGACTTTCTAATCTCTTTGCTGTTTCAGAGCAAATAGTAACTTTCAGTAGTGTCTTGGATGTGATGACTGTTTTCATTTTCTAGTTGGAGTAGCTTAAGAGCAGCACACACTTATTTCAATAGGCACAATATTTAAAAACAAAGGCCCAGGTGCAAACACTGTTTGCTCAGCTTAACTAATTCTTAACAAAGAAAACAAAACAATGTTTTCTTGGTTAACAAGAAGAACGATCATGAAAATATCCTTACAAAACCTATTATTCGGTATTTAATTGCTGATTATTTTTTCTTTTGAAATGGGAATAGAAAATGCTGATATATTTATGAAACGTGTGTCATCCAACTTCCGTGGGCTCAGATAATTGAGGAAAAACAACGATTTGGCATCAACCGAATTTATTTTCTTGTGCTGCCATCATCTTCCCGTTGGGTATACCGGCTGTCCTTCTGCATTTGCAATTTAAAATGTCACGGGTTCGAAGAGCCCTTACCCTTTCCTGGTGCCGCTGGGTGGGGTTGGCTGTACCCGGAGTGGGGTAGCTGTGCCCCCGGGTGGGGTGGCTGTGCCCCGGGGTGGGCTGGCTGTGCCCGGAGTGGGGTGGCTGTACCCCTGGGTGGGTGGCTGTACCCCAAGGTGGGGTGGCTGTGCCCCAAGATGGGGTGGCGGTGCCCCAAGATGGGGTGGCTGTGCCCTGTGTGGGCTGGCTGTGCCCCGGGGTGGGGTGGCGGTGCCCCTGGGTGGGTGGCTGTGCCCNGAACCCGCTCTGCTCCGAGCTTCTAGTGAAAACCCAGTTCGGATTCCTCGGCATTGACGGGGTTCCCCAGCGTTTGCTGTATGTCCTTTTTAGGCAATGTGCTCGGAGACTTTATTTAACTCGGTGTATGTCACTGCTTCCCCGATGGTTGCATCAGCGGCTTTAAAATCAGGCGGGGTTTGAACTGAGCTCGCTTGAAATGCACACATCAGCTTGGTCATGTGAGGAAGCATTAAGTGATGTGTCTGATGTGCTTGAGAGCTCCTCTTTGAGCTGTTCAGAGAGCCTTGTGACTTAGGATAAGATTCAAGGCTTGATTCCTTTGAAGAGATCAAAATTAGTCGTTTCCTCCCCACCCTCCTGGTCACAGCTGCTGGTGCAGGCTCTGCTCTGTTGTGCAGGTAGTCCTGCAGCGCGGGCTGCTGGGATGGTCTGCTCTTCAACCACAGTGCCACATGCTTGGACTCCTTTAATGGGTCTTACTTTTTGCCCTTAAACTTTGAGATTTCAGGACTTCATCCAGCTGACCAGTTTCCATCAAGCCTCTAGAAAACTAACTATTGTGCATGCAAAACTACGAGCATTTGGGAGCCATCAGCTGTCCTGCACATGTGCAGGCCACATGCACAGCACCAGTGCAGCGAGTTCTCAGACATGTCACACTTGCTGCACAGGGTGTGTGTGCACAACCACCCAGGAAGTCCCCAACAAGGCACACGGTGACGTTATGTATGACACACCATGTAATTTATCTTAAAATTAACTGCAAACACTTGTGCTTGTGTGTTTCGGGAAGAATGTGTTGGAAGTTCAAAATTGTCTAGAGAAGGGATTTTTATTTTTTTTTCCCGCTTACCTCTCCCCAGGCAGCTGCTGTGATGGTCTGGTTCTGCCCACCCTGCTCCCAGAGCTCGGCTTTCCTAGGCTGTCAGTGGTATTGAGGGTGCTGTTGCAAGGTGCAGGTAGTGGTGATGTTGATGGCAGATTCTCGAGAGAAAGCAGCTACAGAAGTACTTAGGTGGCAGCACTGCTTGAATGTAGATATACTCTGAACATCTGCTTAGCAAATATCATCCCATGCTAAGGGAAAAACAAATACTTGAAAACAAATATTTATGTACTAGTAGTTTCCAAAATGACATAAAGATGTTCTAAGTAGTGAACTACTAATTTACTAACAGAAACTTTATTTCTTTGTTCTGTATTTCTTGTTGCAGGAGCAGCAGGCAAGATTTAAATCCCTGCTGAGCAGACAGCACACCTTTGATAGTAATCTTGTTTGTAAGGGGTTTTACATATATGGAGATGTTGGTGGTGTCTAATACTTGAGGAAATAGTATAGATAAAAGCTGTCCAGCTTTAGATGACTCCTAAAAATAACTTGCCTAAATTTGTACTTATACTAGGAAGAAACACTTTATGTATTCAAATTATCCAATAATTTGTAGTTTTGTGCAGTTTCATGTAGCACATGCTGTGCTGACCTCTGCCAGTGCCCTAGAAAGAGAATGAAGAGTGACTTGTTTGCCAGCTTGTAGCAATTGCTGTGAGCCAGAAGCCATGGGATGTGTGTGAAGGAAAACCAACAGAGTTAGCACTCTGCTTTATTGTTCCATGTCTTGAGATTGTGGCCATCTCTCTTTAAGAGCTATTTTAACTGGAATGCAGGAAAATGTGCCTCTTTTTCTTTATAAAAATTAATTATATTTCAAGGATAGGCATGGCTTTTGGCTCATCAATTTTTTTGCCCTTTAATCAGGTTCACTTGTGTTCCAGGGAAATTTTGTTGTGAGGGATTACCACTGAAGCATTGACTATGTCAACTGCCTTGGATGATAGCATTGAAGAGGTTTTAGGGATTTTGTTTTTCATTGTTTCTCAGAACTTGAAATTCATCACAGATAAACAGTTACAAAAAAATTCCATCAGACTATGATGTCTGCATTACCTATAATGTTATTTACTGAGCATCCAACTGCTTCTGCATCCCCATCCTGGGGCGAGGGGTGTGTGCCTCTCCTTGGGGGCATCTTCAGAGCCGGGGAGATGATTGCCAGAGAACTAGAACAGAAGAGCCTTTCCTTGGAATGATGTTGCCTGGCTGCCAAGGAAAGTTAGGTTCCAACAAAAGTATTTTCACTGTCAGAATGAGCTAAGGGCGTACACCATCAGTCTGTGTGGAGAGACTTCAGAGCTTTCCGAGTACTTTGTCTTCCTAAGCAGAGCGATTTCTGCCTTGCCTGGTCTGAACCAGCTGTTCTGCGTTGCAGAGCTGATCCCTTGTGGGCTCACCCTTGTCGGAGGGTGCTTGCCTCGGAATAGATAGCGCTGAGTGTTGGTGACGTGCCTGGAGCTGGCTGTGCTTGCGTTTCTCGGGAGGGAGAGGGAGAGGGAGGTGGTTCGGGCCCCTCTGGTTATCGCTGCCCTTTGGGCACCATGAGCCTGGAGGGGGCTCTGTGGCTTTGCCCCTCACTTGCTCTGTTCATGCTGGTGGGCAAAGTCATTCTCCTCTGCCTTTTGATCCAGGACAGGAGAGGTTAATTTGGGAACCCGGGCAGAATGACACACACCTTCCCAAGCTTTTGGTTTTGTGGGTTTGGGAGAGATGGGGGATAGCCTTTCTAAATCTTTTCTGAAGCAGTATAAAGCAAGCACTTGAAGGGGTGACAGCTGAGTTCCTCTGGGCATTTTCAAACCTTGTGTCACCTGCCACTGAGCCTTCTTGGGTTGGATACTGCTGCAGAAGGACCACTTCACTGAGCTTTGAGTTCTCAGGTAAGGGGCTCAATCTCGAGGCTTGATTAAAGTGGTTTCTATAAACAAATACAATTTGTCATGCGAATAATTCACTATTATATGGGAATAACAACTTTTTTGCTTTTTCAGACAAAGACTGGGAGAGTTGAAGGTTAATTTGTGGTCTTGCTTGTGGTCTTTTACAAATTTGCCTTCACAGGGAAACACTCGAGTGTCAAGTCTTTGCTTGTTAGAGAAGGCAGTAGTCTAGTAGCTGCTTTGCTGGCTGTGAAGGAGGACACTTCACTGGTTTGGGCAAAAGCAGCTATCCAGGAGGGCCGGAATGCCTCTGGTAATTCTCCAAAACATGAAGAAAACTTTGCCAGAAATGAACAGGTATTTAGGATGTGCTCCTGCACATCGGAAGGCCATGTCCATAGCTTGTGGTGGACATCTTACAGTGGTATTTTTCCTACATGCCCTTCACTTAAAATAGTAAATGTTTGTAGAAAAAAACCTGAGAACATATTTTGGGTGCAACCTGAGAACCTGAGTCCTCATGTAACTTAGCCGTGTCAAATCTTTGGAGCATTGTGAGGGTTTTGTGGTAATGCTGGCCATGATCCTTGTTGAAAACTTCCTTACCCACAGGATCAGAGCCCAGACTCCATAGTCATGGACCACAAGTTTGTGACGTAGATGAAGAACCGATTATCTGTGTTCCAAAGTAAGCTAGTAATAAACCTGTCTTTTGAACTATTTTTAAGTCTGCGAAATAAGAAACAAGGTTTATTGAAACAGGCAGATGTTCATGATGTGCATACACCAGCTTTATTTTGGGTCAGGAGGTCACTGTGTGTATGGGGTACTACACGGAGACCCTTTCTGCCAAGGGGCCAAGACTTACCTTAAAATAATGCCTTGTGGCAGGACGTGCCATTTTCCCAGTGCTCTAGGATTTTCAAGGTGTGCCGACCTTTTTGGCCCTCTTTAGGTGAAATATCTGAGCCTTAAACAGCACCAAATCGGAACATGCACAGGGACCCTGCTTTATCTTGTCTAGCAAAATTCCCTAAGTTTCAATTTGGTGCTGAACTTCAGCGCTCGAAGCCCAGCAGTGGCCCCAGCGGAGTCCCGGGGCGGGAGGAAGGACAGTGCCGGTGTGCGGGGCAGCAGCAGCAGCCCGGCTGTCCCGGCGGTGTGCGGGGAGCAGCAGCAGCCCGGCTGTCCCGGCGGTGTGCGGGGCAGGAGCAGCCCGGCTGTCCCGGCGGTGTGCGGGGCAG
>VZRO01001448.1:386939-517754 GCA_013397915.1 Daphoenositta chrysoptera | reverse complement strand
GCACAGCCCCGCGCAGCCCCGGCACAGCCCGCGGCGGGGGCGGGCCCGCGGCGGAGGGGGCGCTGCGCAGCCCCGGCCGTCCCCTCCGCGGGTTACCTGCCCGGCCCAGGTGGGGCGGTGCAGAGCGGAGGAGGCTGTTTTGGAGGTTGCCGCCGCTTCTGATGGATGTTTTGTGTGTGTTTGCCTCCGCTCCCGGGTTCTCTTTCATCTGAGGACGCATCTGGCTCCAGCTCAGTTAAACTATCTGCCTTCTGGTACCGTTCGTAGATAACAGAAAGAAACCTGAGCCCGAAAGGCAATTCCCCACCTTCTTCCACCTAACGTGACCTTCTCGGGCGCCTTTGAAGCTTTGCTGGTGCTCCGGCGATGATGGCAGTGGTGGGTTCCCTTGGGCTGTACTAAGAGCCTCTTGTTTTCTTTTCCCTTTCTTCTTAGAGGCATTTCATCTTTAAGGGCCGGCTGCTCGCGCTCACTTTTATACCCACTGAAGTGATCAAGAACCATGTTGTCTGGTGGAAGAAGTGCGTTTCTGTGCCTTGGAACGATCCTGAGCTTTTGGAGCTCCGTGAGTTGGATGCCTGTTGGAGGATGCCCGCATAAGTGTACGTGTATCGCTTCCAACGTGGATTGTCATGGACTGGGACTCAAAACTGTACCGAGGGATATTCCCAGGAATGCCGAGAGACTGTAAGTAAAACCCGTTAAGGGCTTCTCGAGCACTTGTAGGAACACCTGGGACGAGTTTCCCAACACCTGCCTATCAGTGCAGAGTACTTGGTAACAGGAGTTTCAGCAATCCAACACGGATTAATGTTTTCAGGAGGGAAGGGGAGGAGCTTTTCAGGAGTTCCAGCGGTCCTGCCGCTGTGCCTTTGTACAAACGATCGCTTTCAGAGTTTCACGTTAAGTTTCAGCTGCCGCCTGATCGGGTTTTGCAGTGACTTGCTTGAAATGGAGTTCGGAGCTGTACCTGGAGTGCTCCCGGCTGTAATCACTGTCAGTGCAAACACCAATTTAATATGCAATTAGAAACCTGGATGTTTTCACCTGGCGGCTGGTAGCAGTTTCTCCTTACTTTCTCAGCATGGTGATTTCATCACCATGGAAAACCGACTGCTTCCATAAACTAATTCAAATGGAGAAGTCACATTAAACAGCCTCTAATTTCTGTTTTAAACTGCTGCGGGGAAGCTGGTTATTCAATTTTTAATCTGCTTCAGGGTTTATGATAGCAATGTAACGCTGTGGGGAGCACGGAGAATAATGAATGCGTTCATAGCAAATCCTCTGTATTGTAAGTTCTCGGCAGCTTTTTAGCTGACTGTTTTTACTCGCTCGGTGAGTTCCTAGGGAGAAAGCTGAAAGCAAACTTGAGTTTTCTGATAGAGTTCTGGCACTGGCCCGGTGCAGGGGACGGCGTCTCTGACGTGTGTTAATGCATAGCAGATGGCAGAGCTCAGCGAGTGCCCGGTGCTAGACAGGGACATGTCCGAGAGGAATGTGAACACAGCTCCAGCCGGGCTCCGCCGGCGCTCCGGGGCTGACCCCGCGGAGTGCGGGCAGTTCTGCCTTATGTGGATCAGCCCATAACTTCAAATGTTTTTGAACTTGTAAGCAAATGCTGTAGATTGTATGGCCTGACTTCCTGTTTTATTTCCTTCTGGGTCATAGACTTGGGGAAACTTCAAATTCTCAGGCAGTTTTTCCTCCGAGAAGAAAGCTGGATGAGGTTACTAAGCAAACAAAGTCTCTGTGCAAAGAGCACTCCTAAAGGCTAAGTTCTGTCCCAGAATGAAATTTTATAGAATCCTTGGCTGTTTCTAAATGCATTTTATAGTGCTGAAAGCTCTTAAATGATAGCAATATGCAGCTTTCTTACTACACTGTTCTACAGCCTTTAATGTTCTGTGGCCGTATCAGCCCTCCTTTTAACCTCAGCTGTGTGAGCAATGGCTTTCAGATGTCAGTGCTACAGGAACCTCGACTTCTGTGCCTGAAACTGTGTACTCTAAAATTGATGGGTAGCAACCTGGCATTTCAGAGCCAAAACACCCCCAGCCCTGAAAGGACAAACCCCAAAACGAAGCAGTGCCAGGGGAGCGTGCCAAGCCCGTCGGGGTGTGTGATAACACGGGAGGTTCGTGTGCTTCACTGGTGTTTGAGTGGTTTAAAGAGTTAAAGGCTAGAATTCAACTTCTAAATTACAAGTTAAAGTGATTCACAAGCACAAGGTTAGTTGGCCACCTGAGAATCATTTCATAAATGGTAATTTGTTGGAGCTGAAGTGTTAGGGGGACTGAGTTCATGTAGTTACTGGGTTTCGTTTGCGAGAACGAACATCACTGAGATGGGAACTTTCCTTGCCTTCTACAGAAAGCTGAGCCAGAAGAAGAAGGCTCTTGGTCTTGGCAGGTTAAGTGTTAAAAAGGATGAAGGAGACTGTAATCACTGTCTTGGTCTTGTTCTTTTTGGTGTTATTTACAGATTTAAATTCTAGATTAATGGCTGCAAAAAGAACAATGGTAGCGATTTCTCAATATTCAGTTTGAACATTTAACCTCAGAGATACCACCACTGATAAGTATGAAATGTAGCTGTGTTGGGTGGTTTGTTTGGTTTTTTTACATATATAAATAGTGTATTGTTGGATCATTCAGTGGCCGAAACCTTGTGGAAATAGGATATAGAAGGTCATGTAGTAACACTTTAAACCATATTTTAAATACTGTTTTCAGTTCTCCTTCTGCCAGTCCATTGTGAGCCTTTCACTGTTTTTATAGTGTTCACCAACATCTTCATTTTACAACTGTATTTTAAAGCTTCTATCAGTTCCTTCAAGTCTAGATTTCTACTAATTGCACTAACTTGGTTTTTCTAATGTAAGCACTAGAGAGAAAAGGACTCTGTTCCTCTGAGTGTGAATTCTGCTCGTAGGTGAAACATCAGTCAGCCACAGGATATATCAGAGTATCTCATTTTTCCCTGTGGTCCACAGCAACCTGTAACTATTTATGACATAACAGTGGGTTGATGAGTAATCTTCTTACTCGTATGTTTAGCTTGTAAATAAGATCAAATTGATTGTATCTGAAATAAAATGACAAAAATATTTTTAATCTCGGAGAAATGTTTTTATGTTGGGAAAATAATTTTAACAAGTTTCTTGATGGCCACACACGAAGTGCCTCTTTAAAATGTTGTGCTCTGGAAAGGTATTTATTTCTCTCTGCATTCTCCTGAGCTAAAAATTCCACATACCTGTTCAAGTCGGAAACTTTTTGCTTTAATTAGCAAGAGATCTAATGGCACCACTTAAAATATTTTGCCACCAAGCTTTTAGAGTTATGTTTGGACAAATGTTACAGATTGTTTGGGCTAGTGGAGCCAAGTTAAATATTATTCAAATTTGTGTTAATATGAAACCCAGGAAAACTGAAAATATAACATTAAGGAAACAATGGGAAATATCTTTAGGGGAGAAAGAATTTCTTATTGAGAAGTTCTATTAAATGAACTAGCTTTGATTACTGATTCTTCATGAGAAATGAGATGCATGCTTTCTTTTTTTTTTCCCTGAAGACTTTGAAGGTGTAGGTTTGTACCTGTGATTTCTACCTTGAAGGAAATCCGCAGATTAACCAGTGATCACAGAAACGAAATTATAAAACAATCCCATACTTTTTTTTTTTACACAGATTCATCTTTAATAGTAGCTTTGCAAATATAGCAAGTAGTGCTAGGTTTGTGTTGCAGTTTTTACCTTGTTATTACATTCTATGATAGTCTTCTAATTGTGTGGTTGAGACGGAAGCTTTGGCTCAGCTTTCACGAGGGGCTAAAAAGAGGTGGAAACTGTCCTGCTGCACAATGGAATTATTCAGTCTGGAGAAAATAAGTGGTGAAGCAAATCCTTGTCACTTCCAGGAGTAACTTCCAATTATCTTTATTCTGGAGAAGGAACCCTCGGGATAGCCATCCTCTCACACAGGAGGAGAGACATGAAAATGAAGACTTTTCCTCAAATTGATGAATGTGATGCTCCACAGAGGCCCTTGAGCAGGATGCTGGAGCTGACCTTGTGGTTGTTGGATTATTGATCCATTCCACACCTGTGAAGCAACTTAGCACCTTACCAAAAATAGAAGTTGATAGAATTTTTGTGTTCTGGAGAAAAACTAGTAATTTATTAGATAACTTCTGGGGTGGGCACAGCGATTCTATTATTTTAGCTGTGCAACTGATAAGACATTTTGGCCTAATAAAGGAAGAAGATTTAAGGATATGTAAATACATCCATGCAAATCGCAAATATTTTACCTTTCTGAAATGTTCCTTGGGATTGCTTCCTCAAACTCCATTAATCCTGCAGTTCTCAGATGTGATTATTTCTAAAATTTCCTTCAGTGGAAATGTTTTCTATATATGTAAAATAATATACACGTGGCTTTTTATGACACTTAATAATGCTGATAATCACGTTTAGTTTGAGATGATGCATAAATGCAGTGAGCAGATCAAAGCCACCTGCATGCCAGTTGTGTTCCCCAGCTCTGAAAGGAACAAGTGAAGTCAGAATTCTTCTGGGTCAGTGTCTGCTTTCTGTTTGAAGGTGAAGCATGAGCCTTTGTGCTTTTCCTCCCATTCATGCCTGGTTATCTCCCTGTCTGTTAGCAGCACATTATATATGTATGAAAGCTTCTTCGGAGAATTTAACCGTGTTTGAGTTCTTGATGAGTTTATGTTTGGTGGCTTAGAGTCTTGTTTAATTGATAGCTCTCCTCTGTTAGTCATTGCTTTGTTTTGTCTTTCATTTGAGGGATTCTTTACCTTGCTAAATTGATAAAGCTTGCAAGACTAATCTGTTCTGTGCTTTGTCTGAGCAGCTAAATTGAGTGTGTCCACATTTAGGTGCAATTTAGAAGCTTAGTCATCTGCTTACTCCTGAGTTTTCATGTGGTCTGGGGTTTCTGCTACACAAATATATTATTATGGTGGTTTTGGCCTAGGTGCATGTAGCTGCTGAAGTTGCACTGGCTTGTAATAAGTCTTCAACTTCCTCAATTCTGTCTCCAAATTAAATCTAAGCTCCTGTCTTGAATGCTTCCATATTCCTGCAGAAGGCAATGTTAAACACATGCAAATATAATTATACAACTCCTCCATTGCCATTCTGCCTTTCTAGAGCTCCTCCCAGTAGGGATTACCACTCATTTGTTTGTAGTAATAGTCTCCAAAACCTCGCACGGAGCATTTCTCAGATATTTTTTTCCCTAGGTCACGTGTCAGTAAGGGATGTACATGGCTTTGGCTTGGAAAATCTTGCTTTTGGAGGGACTGACCCCAGGAAAACTTGACTGAATTCCCTAATTTCATGAGGATACTTCCCTTTGCTAATGCAACTCTGACTCGTAGTGCTTGAGTGGACGTTGGCATGAACTTGGGTAGGATCAGTCTGGTACTATTAAAATTGTTACATGGTTTTGAAGTGATGGGAGCAGGAAGGAGGATGAAATTAGCTGTTGTAAATTGGTAGCTACAGAAGCAAGTAGTGGCCGTTGTCATGTTGCCTGTATTTATTTGCACAAATTTGGATTAGATTTTGAGATTAAAGAGACCAGACTACTTCCTGCAGGACTTTTTAATGAGCTTCTCTGAGACTATTTACTTTTTATTCATATTCTTACTTTTGCAGCTGAGTATTGATTCATGCAAAAGAACTAGGCCAAAGGAAAATTGCCCCTCTAAAGAGCAGCTGTTGTCTTTTAGGAAGTCCTAAAATACAGATGATGAGTGTTGTTTTTATATCCCTGGATTTTGAGCATTGTATGGGTTTGGGGAAGCATGTAGCCAAGAATACAGGTATTGCTTACCTGTAGGGATGTGAGGCCAAAAATCAGTAAATCCTAATACCCTTTTATTGGTATAGTAATTGTATAAAACTCCTTGTGTTGTACACTGTCATTTGGCCTTTATAGTGAGAATTACCTGTAATCTTTTGGAAAGTCACTGCTGGTGTACAAGCACTTCCAGTTGTGTTTAAAACAAAATTAACTTGTCTTGTATGGACCCTGACTTCTGATATTTGTTTTCTGTCTTTCCAGGAGTATTTAGGCTATTCCTCAACTTCCACAGAGCAGAGAAAAAGGATTTTTCTCACAGAAATCCCAAGATGCTTGGGGATAATGATAATAGGGGGAAAGAACTTTGCTCTAATAAGGTGTTCAGTGAGTAATTTCAGTGACTGCATGTCAAGAAGTGAGCTTGTTCACTGGAGAGCCTATTCAGAAGGCTTAAATCAGGATGTGTTCTCTCCCAGGGACTAACAGCTCCAATGACTTGAAGCTTAATTTTCCCAAAACTGTTGATAAAGTTTGTGTGGTGCCCCTCGTGCTTGATTTCCCTCAGTGTGGCTGGGAGCACCTGTAGGAATCCACTCCCACATCCCACGGCTCTCTGAAGGGGCTTTTCTTTTCCTCTTGGGCTTCTTTTCCACTCCTGCAAGACAAAACAGCGATGTTTGTCCTCCTCGGGGTGAGACAGCAAGTTTCTAACTTCAGGTGAGGAAGGAAGAGAAGTTGGGGGAGCAAAGCTAAAGTGAGCCTCAAAGCACAAAGCTTTTTCAAGAAAAATAATGTTGGCAATATCACGGAGAAAGACAATGACCTGAAGAAACCTTTGGCACACGTCCCTTGTGGTCGGTCTGTACATTCCTGTTACAGGCGTGTGGAGGGGAGCAGCGGTGGTCAGAAAATGTTGTAATAGAGGTCAGTTTTATCCCCATCCTCTTGTGAGATCTGAGGGACAGGCTGGTGGAAATGAGCTCCTGTCCTTGGCTCCTTTCTGCTGCTGAGGTCACAGGAAGCTTCTAGAAGTTCTCGTTGATCCAAGAGCTTTAGCATAACATGATGTGGATTTTGATCTAGGGCTACTGTTGTGACTCCCATCCCTCTTATGTTCACTAACAGGTGGTTTTTTTGCCAGTGTAAAGCTGTGTCAATTCTACTTTTTTATTTAAGTAATTTTCAGGATAAGAAAAGCCTGGATTCCAGTCATATTTGGGTTGCAATATGGCCCTAGCTGCTCTGTTTTCGGTATTTTTCAAGTCTTTTCTCCAGAGATCTGTAATGCTTTCTTTCCAAATCTGTTTTCAGTGTTTTCCAGTCAGACATATCATCATTTGAGATCTTGAATGGATCTCATCAATGGCAAGAACTGCTTCTTCCCCATTAGCAAATGGCCTTGTAAGCAACTGACAGTTTGTCTAATGGTATTAAATACATCCAAGATAAGGGGAACAGGTCTGTGCTCTGTACTCAGTAAATTTTAAATTAAGTTGAAGGCTATCTCCATAGAAAAGAAAATTTAAGAGGCTGATTCTTACCTCTGCCAGTTATTTTCAGCTTTTTTTTTTTTCCTTGCAGCTGAATCTGGTCTGACAGTTGTCTCTGTCAGAATAAATTTTTGTATTTCACTTTTACACCATCTGTTTGATGGCTGCAATATATGTTTTTAATCTTATGATTGATAGATTTCTGGAGCTTTTAATTAGATTTTTACCTTTCTATTTGTGATCTACTTCTTTTTCCAAGACCCTAATTTTGTCTCTCAGGTAGAAATAAGGATGTAGCCATCGGTTCAAATCTCCTTTGCTGTCACCGGTGAAGGGAGCATTTTCAGTAAATATGAATGTAGTTAAAATGAGGCAGAAAACTGAGTGTTTTAAAGCTGGTCTTGTCTTGACTTTCCATTGATCAATCTTCAAAATCTATCTGAAATTTGCTTCTAAGTTGATTATAGAATTGGTGTTGCCCACCAGTTCATTTTTACCTCTGTTTTCCTCAAAAACTGCAGTACTGCTGCAGAAATGATTCTTAACTTGCTGAAAAGGGAATCCTCAGGAATCCTGTGTGCTTCCTGCCTGGAGGATGCTGTGCCTTTCTCCTTGCTCCAGCTGTGAGGAGAGGGATCAGCCTGGTGCAATTAGTCCCAGGGACTGACGAGGACTCTCAAACACCTGGTAAATGTATTTGGGGTCCAGGCAGAGCTGAGGATTTTGGGACACATCATCCCTGTTGGTACCTCACTGGCTGCTGTGGCACCCATGGTCGGTCTGGTTTGGGGCAGCAACGTTGTTTTTAGGACTTTAAGAGGAGAGACTTTGGTCCTGTGGTGTGGGGACACAGCAGTGACGTTGTGCTGTGTCTGCAGCCAGGCACCCCAGGAGCAGGGCACAGGAGCTGCCTGCAGCTTTTCAGGATGCTTTTAGGATGTTTCAGGATGTTTTCTCTGTGCACCTTAACAGAGTCTACAGAGAGACAGGACTGGTGGTTCTGTTTCAGCCAGGGCTCCTTGCAAGGGGAGGGATAAGCTGCTCTGGAGGTTCATGATTTGGAGATCAGTAACCCATTTTTAACAGCCTGTCAGCATGCTTGTAGAACGTGTGGGGAGGATGGTGAGGAACTCTATTTCTGATAGATTTATTCTTCTTTTTGCTTCCATTCTGATGCTGTTTCTTGGGAGGATCTGTCCTTGTTTAAAAAAACCCCAACAGTTTGTTTTACAAAACTTTAAATTAACTGTAATTTTGATATCAGTTAAAAATACAGAGTGGAACTTAGGCCGTGTTGGAGTTGAGGACAGTGCCTGCTGTACTCATCACTTCTGTTTCATCTGCTTGTCTTCATCCCTTTGCTCTCTTTTCTTTGCAGAAAATCCTTTGGGAAATCTTTGTTTGCACAGTGCTCAACATGAAGAAATCTTGAGCTATTGTAAGGGTGCTTCTAGGCATGATAACAGAAATGGTAATAAATTTTATATTAGTGAAGCTGAGGTTCTGATCTCCAAAATCACAGCACTATCAAATGCAGCTTTTAATGTCTGTCTCCAAACATTTTTTTCAAGAGCTGCATTCTGTCAAGGTTTCCTACTTTACTGAGGGGAGAGAGAGGCACAGAGTGGAGGGGAAGAGTGTGGGAATCAACTTTCTCATGAAATATGTCAAAAGATAAGCATTTAACTATTAAGAAAATAACATTTTGATAGCACAGGCAAGGTGCATGCTTGTGCATGCTAATAGTTAGAGGACTGTTCCTGAATCCTTGGGCTTTTTTTTTCTTTCTCTTTTTCCTTTACTCCTGTGGCAGGTGAGGAATGTGATAATTAACTGGTACAAAATACAAGTGTTGGTAGACTGGGAGGTTTTGCTGGTGTACATTGCTGTGGGACCTAATAAATAACCCTGAAAGTTTCAAAAGATCCCATGAGTTGTGAGCCTTCCTCACTTTCTCAGGTCAGAGTAAAACCAGGTATTTTATGGCAGTTTAGCAAAACTGTCCTACTGAATTGTCATCTCTGACATTTTCTCTGGGTATGCACTGGCCAATATTGGGCACTTCTTCAAATATTTTAGTGCTTTTTAAGTTGAAGTAGTACTCGATTGTCTGTCTGCCTAAAAGGGTTTTCAGAGTTGGCATTAAATGCAGTGTCATGTTACAAGATACTGACCTAATACCAAAGTTTGACTTGACTGGGAATAGTTTCTTCCACAAACTATTTGTCCCAAAGTAGAAAATATTCCAATTCCAAACTTCAGTTTTCCTTTGAAGATTACAGAAAGCTTGTCCAGAAATGGAAGACACTTCTGTTGAATTTTATTATCGTATTCCTTGGGAGGTGCTGTCTTATCCAAGGTGAATGAACAAAGAAATTCTGCATTTTTACACATTCCCTCTGTAAGAATATAATTTAGCTTTACATTAATGATTTTTCTGCCCTTCCAATAAGGAAATAGCAAAGAGCAGTTTGCCCATTCTCTCTGGCTTAGGATAGAGTGTGTAGCATATCGAGTTCACATAACAGATGTGATCTCAGGACATCCAGCCCATTAATGTAATCCTGCATATGCATGTACTGGTTGTCCACAGCTATGGAGACAGCAATGTTTAATTAAAAGAGTTGTGTTGTTTAAATATGACTCTGAGAAATTTCAGCAAGGAAAAGATGCATCCAAAAGCAGTTTACGTGTCCTGTGCCTTCCTGTTTGTCCCAAAACATGTTTTGCCTGGACTTTAGTGGGAACTTAACTTATGGATTTTCTCCAGTTTTGTCTTTTGTCTGTTGATGGGTTTGTTTAGACTGGGGAGGCATAATATTAGGAATGTTTTTGAAACGCTGATTTTGGCAAAACCTGGATGAAACATCTTTGTGTGGGGAGGGCAGCAGTGGTTACAGCATCACTGAGCAATGTGGGAGCCTCTGGGTCACAAGCTTGTGTGAAATAGTTGTAGAGGGGTGAGAAGAGGCACTGGCAGCCTCATCCCCTTGAAGTGGCAGAGCTGGTTAGAGATGGTGTTTGGAGAATACAGCTGGGGAGCAAAAAAGAGAATTCATTGTAAGGGAACGGTGCAGGGAAGCAATTGTGCATTTCTGTAATGGCTAAATAAATGCAGCAGGGAGCTTAGCTGGAGACCAGAAAAAAGGGGTGAGAAAAAAAGTGATGGAAATGGAATTCTTGAGCAAAGAGAACTTGTTTTCCAGAAGTGGAAATAGATACTGGGAAATAAAGCCCTAAGGGAAAGGCTGGTTCTTCAGAGAGATGAAAACACACATCTGGATATAAATTTCTCAGATAAGAATGCGAAAGTGTAAGAAACAGCCCAATGATCCTTTGGAGTTTTGAGTTTTAATAGATAACATATGAAAAGGCAGCAGAAGATAAGGAGCAATCAGGAGTGTTTTATGGATTTTTTGGGGGGTTTGTTTGGCATTGGTTTTGGTTTTATGTTAGTTTTTCCCCCTTGGAAACTTCTTTAGCTAATTGCTTATGAAGTTTTTTAGAAGATGAAAATAGATTATTCCCAGTTGATGTAAACTTCATTTTATAGAATAAATAACTTCCAAGGTTGTTCTTCCATGGCCCCCATGTATGCAGCAGGGTTAGTGCAAAGTGGTTTTATAAGCATGTGGAGTTTCAGTAACTTCAAACATCAGATTTCTGTGCAAAGGCTTTAGGAAAACTTGAGTTTTGTGTTCATTTAGCAAACATTGTGAAATCAATTCAGCTTTACTGCAGCAAGTAAAAAACCAAAAGTGGGATGAGGATGGGGGACAAGGAAGGTGGGAATCTACTTGAGAGTGAAGAAAATTGCTTGTAAATTGGTTGCAACATCTGGTTGCTAACTTCAAGTCAATACACCCCTTCCTTCAAAATTCATTTTACATATTAAAACTGTCCTGGGCATTTTGTTGCAACTTCTTGGCTTCCTCTGCTCCTCAGTGGCCTCTGTAGATGTGTTACACTCAGTGTGGTGGTGCTAGGAATGAATAGAGTTGGTGAAACTAGATGCTTTTTACATTGAAAAAACAAAACCCTGAACAGCAACAAAAAGAAAAACCCCAAACATAAACAGAGATCTCTCTTACCTTTCCAGGAAAAGATCTGGGAAGGGCTTCCAGTCTGTGCATGTCTGAAAGTGAGCAGGGTGAAATCAAGGCTTGATTTTCATGCCAGGCTTCACTAAAATAATTTATTTGTTCATAGAATGTCTTTCCAAGTTATCAGGAGTTTCCAGCAGTCAGAAGCAGGTGTGAAATATTGCAAGTCTGACATATCAGGTTGTCTGTATTAGTGCAGAGCACCCAAACACTGCAGTTTCTTCACTGTGATCCCTTCAGTCTCATCCCACACTGTTAAGTGGAATAAAGAATTAAAGCAAGGTGTGTCCTGCTGAAGTTTGCAGCAATACTTTTTGCCCAGACGAGTCCAAAAGTGTCCAGCACTGAAGCACAGGCACATCTCTGTTCATATCCTGGTGAGATTGTCCCTTTGGTAGCCAAGCGAAAATATGGCCCAAAGAATGCTTGACATGGTCTGATTTCTGCCTTTGTGACTGTCTGAGCTTTGGAATAGCACTGGGCTGATCTGACCACCTGAAATCCATGTAGCCAGCTGGTCATGACAGAAGAGCTACAGTTGTAGGAGTTGAGTAGGAATGGCTAACCAAGATCAAGAATTGAAAAGAAATAAGTAAAATAGTGACATTTTTGTATGTGCAGTTGTTAACCCTGGGGTTTGTTTTTTTAATATGAATTAAAATGATGCTTGAGCTTATCTGACACAGAACTGTACTTCTTTATCTTTATAATGTGCACATCCTGCCTTCTTCATATTAAACCATGTTTCTGTAGCAACTGTATTTTAAAGTATTTTCTATTTTTTTTATGCCTCGTATTTAAAGTTTTCTGCTATTCCCTGAACTCTCCCCAAAACAAAAGACAACGGATACTTGTTTTGCCCTTTCCTTTGCAGAAAATGCGAATCACAGAGTCGTCAAGTTTGGAAGGGAGTTCAGGAGGTCTCCTGGTTCAGCCTCTGCTCAAAGCAGAAGGTGGAATTCAGACAGGAAATGCTCAGTTCGGTCTTGAAAACCAGAAATTGCCTCCTATAATATTTGCAGTGGCTGTCCCAGTACCAGACTGAGGCAGCTGCTGGCCAGCCTGCCCTCTGCCATGTTGTGCTTTTAAAGCTTTTCAAGGCAAAGTTGGCATTTGCCAGTGCTGGAGGTGCCAGGGCGAGGCTGGGCTGTACCAGCCCGAGCTCTGCACCGACAGATGGGTCCTGTCTCCCTGCAGGCTTGCACGGGTCAGGAGCTCTCAAGTGATGTTTGACTTGATCCTCTGCCACTGCTGGCTGTTCCTCTCCTCCTTGAACACAAGAACATGGGAGACTGTGTTGCTGAAGGCTTTGAGCACCTCTGTCACTGAACCATCACATCTTGTTTATTATTTTATGGCTAATGCGCTGCTAAGAGCTTTTCTTGATGACCCTTGCCAGCTCCAGCTGAGCTCTGACTTAGCTCAGACCATCACTTGAGGCTTGGGCAGCGTTTCTGCACCCCTGGGTGCTGTTTGTCCCCTCCCTCCTGTGCTGGAGCTCCATCCCCCGGTGCCCCTTCAGCCCAGGTGTGCACTGGCACACGAGGAAGTGCCAGGACAACCTCCACCCCTTTTATTCTTCCTGCAGGGTGTTGTTATCTTTCACCAGGGCACAGGTGACACTGCCAAATGAGATCTGGAACACATCAAGAGCAAGTACAGAGCTCTGGGGACAGAGGTGAAGGACACAGGAGTGTAAAATGTACTGTTGAACATTATGCTGTCAGCATAACAATTCCTTTATGTGTATAATAAAACCTGTACACTATAATAATTAGTCTGGAATTCCTGCAGGCTGAGACAAACGTATTTCCTTGGAAGAAGTGGAATACTTGAATTACTCAATCCATTATGCTGCTTTCTGTCAGCCTTGGGTATGACTTCCACTGCAGCCTGCTGTGGGGAATTCAGCCACTGCACAAGTTGCAAAAAGTTCAGTTGGTTTTTTTTTTCTGGATGTTTCTTAACATTTTTAGTTTGCCAAATAATTTTTTTTCTTATTTTTATAAGGATGAGGGTAGAAGTGTGTTGCCTGCAAGCAGTTTCAGATCATTTGGACACTTAATGTATGTTATTAACCAAGCACTGCTTTAATGGGGTTAAGAATGGACAGCTTATTCACAAAATTAGGGCACTTAACCTCGAAGGTCCATTTTTCTCATTGTTCAGACAGAAAGAAAACAGTCTGACTCATACCCGAAAGCCTTCTGTAATCAGAATAAAGGATCTAACCTTTTTTGAATTAAAAGCTGTCGTGTAGGTGTGTTACAAAAATATGATGGACTGCAGCCTGGGCTTTGCACACTCCAACTATTGTGTGGCTGTTTAATTACTATTTAAATTTTCCTGAGGGCTAAAACTATCCAGTGTCACACATGTGGTATCCAACAACTACAGCACAAATGATGGAATGTTGAACTGTGAGTTGGTTGTTACTCTTGTATGAGATATTCTGGATCCTGGATCACTGCTGGATCCCAGCATTGCTGTGTGGATACACTGCAGTTCTTGTTGCTGTGATGCCTTTCCCTGGTCTTAAAATGAAGAGCCACACACGGTTAGAAGGGAAAAAGGTTTTTTTCCCTGGGTATTTATTGCAGCCCCTCAGGTGCAGCACAGGCAGGGGCAATGCCCCAGAGCACACAGAATGCCACCCACGGGCACTCGGGATCACATCCTGGGCCTCACAAATGAGCACATCCAGCAAAGATTCCCCAGGGAGAGGCTCCAGGGAACCCCGCCCCAGGAACCTTCCCCTGGCTGGGCCCAGCTCAGGGTACAGGATGTGTTCTGGAGAGGCCCTTGGTGTCTGGGGCTGCCAAGATGTTCAGTCTCTTGGCTTAACAAAATATTGGGTCTAAGAACGTGGGCTAGAAGCACTAAGAATATAGAAAAGGGGTATAGAAGAAAAGGCAAAAAATCATCATGGCATCAGCTGAAGCTATGCAGAATATTTAGAAAGAGCTGGTGGTTGTGGCAGGGCTTGTTTTCTCTTCATGTTTCTCCACCTGTGATTTGTTGTTACTGCAGGTCAGGCAAGGGGGTCTGTAGCCTCCAAACTGCTGGCTGTAGTTTGCAGTAGGATCTCCCCTTAACCTTTAATTTCACTTCAGCAAACCCAGGTGTCTCAGCCTCTGTTCAAATGTCATCAAACAGCTCCCTGATGGTCTTTCCTATCCAGGAGAGCCTGTGCCGACCCAGTATTGCAGATGGACTGGCAAAAATCCAGAGGACAAGACAGCAGTGAATTCTTTCAAGTTCTTGAACCCCTCTGGATATGCTGGCACAGTGTGGTCGAGGTGGCCTTTGCTGCTTCAAGGGACTCTGCTGGAGTTCTGGGGCACAGTGGGACTCCAGGAGGCTTTGCTGCAAAACATCTCCTGCTCACGCAGTGCCCCGCCCGTGATTCTTGCATGGGCTCATTTCCTCTGAGGTGGAGGGCTTTGAATACTTTTCTTCTATTGAACTAAACGATGTGAAGTGTTCAGAGAGTGCCAGTCTTTCTAGAGCTCAGTAGAAATAAAAATAAATTCTCATGCTCCTTTGCAAAGTCAGCTGTTTAGAAGAAAAAATAACTTGAGTTCTATAGAGATGAAATGTATTATTTTAAAAAAAATTGAAATTACTTCAGCTGAATATGATTTTGAAGTTTTTTGTCTTTCTTTAGAAGTGATGTTCATACTTGCCCATGTGATTTGGAAACTAGTGGAATTTGTGTATTTCATAAAATCCAGTCCCAGGAATTCATTTCCTGCATTGCAAAACTTGAGATGAAAATATGTTCAATCTGAAGATATGCAGATTGTGCTGCCAGAGGGCTTCAGGATAGTGTTATAATTGAGTAGTTTATCACAGTAACTTTGAAGTTCTTGGATTGAAGGCAAAAGAGAGAATTGCCAAGTGCTTTCTGATGGGAATTATGGTCATTTAAGGTTAAGCGGCTGGTGGCAGTTCATACCCGTTAAAGAAAATTAGCTGCACAGCAGAAATCCTGGAAAATGGTTAAAATAATAAAACAGATACTGGGTGTGTTGAAGACTGGAAAGGGCAGCCAGAATCTGCTGTGTGGGTACATTCACATATGGGAGTGGATTTTTGTCCCTTGCCTGGTCCTGGTTTGAGCATGTTCCCAAACTGAGAACTAAAGCACTCGTAAAGAGGAGAAGCTTTACTGAGCAGCTTTTTGCCTCCAGCCCTACAGGTAGCTGTCCTAAAAATCAAGAAGGTTTTCCTCATGGCTTTTAAGTTTCTGGAGTGCAAGAGGTGGCCGGGTCAATGGTGAAAAAATGCATTGCTGTGGAAAATGCAGGTTTCTTCCAGCTCAGGTGCTGCGTGTTTGTGATCGTGGTTACCTGGGGTGGTGACTGGGGATGGGGAGAACAAAGCACAGAGAAACTTCCAAGGGATGACTCAGCTCGGGCTGCTTTGGGCTGACAAAGTCCTTTAACAGTGCAGTGGCACAGAAAAAGCCTTGTTTCTCAGCAATGAGGGCTGCTTTAGTTATTTGGAGGAATTGGGCTAATGAAAAACATCAGCAACTGCTTAGATCCAGGAATCTGGATTCATTCATTATCACTTGAATTTTAGCTCCCACATTTTCAATGTTGATTTACCATTTAAAATAAACCCTTTGGAATGTAGTACAAATGAATCATAGCAAAGGATGTGTGCTATCACTTCAAAACAGGTGCTCTTAAATTTCCTGGAAAATTATTTTTCTTCTGTTCTTCATGAACATTTGGAAGTTCCATGAATTGTGTTCCAGGCGAGGTTTGCTTTGATGGGAATTTTAGATGGTGTGTTGGATCCTGACCTGTTTTTTAGGGGGAGCAAGAGAGATTTTTGTCCTAAGCTTTGTTCTGTGACATATAAATTTTATGCATTCCTTCTTGGAAACTAGCAAAAATAAGATGAAGATAAATGCATCTTCCCTGTAGATTGTGGGGTGTTGGTTGAATAAAGATTCCTTTCAGAGTTTTGGGCTCTGGGCTGGTTTTTGTCCCTACTGTGACACAAACCTGTAGCTCTGAACTGGTGTGTGGTAACCACTTGGAAAACGTAACAGGAACAGAAACCAAACTTTGTGTTTGAGGTTCTATGACTAGAAATGAATATTTACCTTACTTAGGAAGCAGCTGGACAGGAAAGAATCCTAGTGCTGTTTAACTTGGGTCAGAGCTGTTTTTTGAAGTGTATGGCAGTTAATTTTTCCTTAAATACAGTTTCCCTACTGCTCTTATTGAGATGAGTTTCTCTACTGCTCTTATTGAATTCTTTATTAATGTAAATGAAGAAATATCTGAGGACTGGTGCTCCTTCTCCTTCAATACCAGGTTATTTTTGCTTTCCATGAATTTTCATTTTGTGTAATGTTGTTTTAGGTTAAAGACAAATAATATTAATTAGGCAATTAATAAGTATTTTCCAAAATACTGCCCATCTAGGTCTTGTGCTTGTCATTGAAATGTAAAATCAGCTACTGCCATGAACTTTCTGGGCATCAGGGATCTTCAGTTTTGTTGTTAGGAATGTCACCGTGTTTGCCAGATGGGCACCTGAGAGTTCTCTGAAACAGAGGAAAATTTGTTGCTCTTGAGAACTTGTGGGATAATAAATGATTTTAACCAAATGCAGCAATTTTGTTCTTTCTAGAAAGGGAACTAAATTTAGGCAATTTCTTTTCTGACCAAAAGGTAACAGAATTAGGCCTGAAGTTTGGTAGTTTTTCAGATCAGAAAAAAATTGTTGTGGTTTTGTTTTTTAAAGTATGAAATAGAACCTTGTCTTAAAGCAAATACAGCACTTGCAGTAAGAACATCAGACTGTGTTTTGTGTGCCCATGAACTTGTTCAGTGCCCATTTATCAGAGGCTTCAAAACCAAACCATTACAGAGTTATAGAGAGAAAACTGCTTTACGTGCTTAGTAAGACTTTTTAATTTGGTTTCTATGTGCCTGGAAAAGCAGAACTGGGCAACCAGAGCTCTAAAACGAGCAGTTGATTAAAAGACCCCAAACCTGTAGTCCTGGAAATGCTGAGGAATTAAGTTAGGGATTGACCTGGGTGTGTTTAGGATTCACAACTGTGACGAGGGCCCAGACTTGATTATCCAGATTATCTTGGATATTGTAATACAGAGAGGGTTCAGGTGGTAGCAAAGTAATATTTGACTGTAATAGGAACTTGCTACAGTCTGCTAGCGTTGCTTTGAATTTTTGCATCCTTGTACATAAAAGGACTTGAATGTTGTGTAAGGTATTTTATTTGTACGTAACTACTGAATTATCGAGCTGAAGATTGTGCAAGACTTCAGCATCTGATTGCTGTTGTTATTGGCTCTTCTGTGAGACCTGCATGCTCATTGTGGGGGTGAGGTGGAGTCAGGCTCAATCCTCATCTCATGCATCAGAGAGGAGAAGCTCAGAGCTGTCCAGGATGAGGGGCTGGGTTTGCCAAGGCTGGAGAGCCCGGAAGGCTGAAGCACAAAGTGTGAAGAGACAAGTGGATTTACTTCTCAAGTCATAAACTTTATCTAGTCCAAGGAAGAGGGTGGGGGCTGAAACAGCATCCGGATGTTTTGGAAGAGTTGAGCGGCTGAACAGAATAATTATCAACTGAAATTTAAGTAATGTAGCAGAGGAAATCTGTGCACTCCAGGCATGCTCCTGGGAATGCTGGTGCTTTAAAACATGGAAAAGTCTGACTTAAATTCACTTGATTGTCTTTAGAGAAGAATGAAAGATGAAGCAATTCAGAGGAATTGTTGCAATGAAGCAGGAATTGCTCCAGTTGCTCCAAGCATCCCTGTTTGTAATAAGTGTGTACATTGTGTGACTCAGTCTTCAGCATCTACAAAATATGTGTTGAATTAAATTGTTATTAGAACATAGCAGGACATGTTTATGAGTAAAGCTCCCTTAATAGCTCATCTGAACTCACTTTCACGATGTCTTGTACCATTCTAGTCCAATTCATGTTTCTATTCTCCCTGAAATCATTACTTCCACATCTGTTTTCTTAAAGTTACCACTGTAGCTGCACTGTCCTTAGCATGCTTTATCCTACACGTTATTCTCAAAAAATTAGTAAGTTGAAAAGAGACCTAATACCAAGAGCTTTACCAAAGCTGGTATAATGTAATTTCTGATTTCTTTTTAATGGAGTGATAATCAACTTTGCTGCTGACACTCCAGAAGGGACCTGTATTCCTTGATGGAGTTTTATTAGATGTTTTTAATTGATGAGACAATCCTATCTGAATGTGACATGACCAAGAGCAGTAGCTGGTGCTGTGGGTGAGACAGATGTGTTGAGGAGGATTCAAGATCTGCTTGGCCCCACATGCTGCCCTAAATGCAGGAGCTCTGCACAATAAGAATGTTATGTAGAATTATTTCATCTGGATATAGATACGTGTTGAAGTGAAATATAAATGAAATTTGCCTTTATGGTATTATTTTCCTCATGTCTTCGACCCAGATGATTTCTTTTCCAAGAAATCTGTTTGGTTCCAAGAGTCCTTTTGAACACTGATGTGTTTGAAAGCCAACCAAGATTACATGTTAAGGTTTAGCTCTTTGTAGTTGAAACCCACTAGTGAGCCCATAATCAGCTGCCAAACTTTATAAGGGAAACATAAAATATTATGTTGCCCACAAATACCAGCTGTAAACCACTAATGTCTGCATTAGTTCAGTAACTTCACAGTCACAAAGTTTAATTGACTAATGGGGTAACCTGTGGCAATCTGCTGCTTTGCAGCAGTGTTAGACCTACTGTGAACAGGAGGAGGAAATTTTACATACTTCATCACAGTTTTAGTCTGCTTTTCTTCAAATGGCAGATAAGCCTTGAGGCAGATCATGCTGGAAAAGGCAAATGTTCAGAAGGTAAACACTGGTTTTTAAAGCAGACAGAGTCTGCAGTCATGGTTTGAGGAAAATGAACTTCATGAGGAATGTTTCTCTTAAGGTTAGGGCATTGTGCAAGTAATTAGAATAACAGAAATGGAAACCTTTCACTTAGACACTAAACTTTGTAAGTGATTAATAGGATGATTGATACTGTGTATACAGGATAGGCTGTGCCAATCTGCAGGAGTAGAGGAAAAAGCAATCTCAAGATGTGTGTTGATCAAGGAATGTTGAAGTCTTTCAGAACAGAGAGCTGCAGATTTCCCCAGGGGAGGAATGTTGAGTGTTCTTGGGGCTGGGAGCAGAGAGGAATTGTGCTGGTGTGTGGGGCTGGTGTCCCAGACAGGGTGTGGGGGTGTGGTGGAGAGGCTGCTGTGGGGATGGCAGGAGTGCTGGTTCTGCATGCACTTGTTCAAGCCAAGCAAAGCTGTGCTGGGATCAAATAGAACCAAAATACACAAAAACTGGGGCCATGGACATTGTGTTGCTCCATGTCCCTTGGCTGGCTCCTCTCTGCCTTGGGGGATTCCAACCAGCTTAATGCTGTGTTTTGCTAGAGCTTCTCTGAGATAAAGGGAAAACTTGTGATGGAATGCCATGAAAAGCAGATGGGGAACAACGTGCAAGTCAAACACAAGCTATTTTCGCGTTGCTTACTCCAGATGTAATTCTTTCCAATGTTTCTTGCAATCAGCTCACTGGCACACCAGTGAGTAGTTAATGATGCACCAGGGTAGAAGAACTGAGCTGAGAACAGACGAGGAAATTAGGCTGGAAAATCTGAAAAATGTAGGCAGTGATTCAAAGGTATTCTTGGGGAAAAGCATGAGTCAATTGACAGGATAAAGACAAATGGAAGAGAATGGCTGGTACAGGCAATGAAAGTGCCCTGTGCAGGCTTTGTGGTTTCTTTTCTTTGGTGAACCTCTTAAAATACAGCTGACATAAGTCAAGGAGGGATACTGGCTGTCTTGTTCATATAGCTGAAACATAGGAACTGTTTTCCCCTAATTTTCTTATCTTTATCCTTACGTTCCATCTGTGCTTTCCTGACAGGAGAATCTTTCTTGTATTGTATGAATGTCTCGTGTTAAGATGCATGAACTAACTCTTACAGTTTGTAAAATCTCTTTATTATCCATTTTATGACTTAAGGATTTTACTAGTATTATTTTGATGTCTGTCAATAACCATTCGAAGTAGATTCCAATATTCCTAAACACTTATTTCTGTGCTCTAGTGCATCACACACTGCTTCAATCCTGTTAAGGTCTTGCTTGTATCTTAAACTCACTGAAAGATTAATATCAAATGTTTGAAAAAGTTATGCCAAAAATATGATACATTCTGTGTCTACATGCCATATTTTTTATGGCATGAGGACTAGAAAGGAAGATGAGCTGTTTGTCTTGTCCCTAGGTCAGGGAGAACAGTGTGGGCAGGACTAAAAACCATGGAACGTCTAAGGACGTTCTCAACTGGCAGAACTTTAGGAGTTCTTGGCAAAGGCAGGTCTAGAGGGGAGAAAATGGCAAGCCAGGTCCTATAGCACCAGTAAATATTCCAGTCATCTGGGTAGGTAAGTGACACTTAGGAGTCACTGAACGGAGTTGAGCTCCTCAGGCTCTGTGTGGCCAAAGCTTCTGCAGAAACTTTGGGTTTAGAATAAAAATTTTGGGGGCCTGGACTCTTGTTTCAGCTGTACCAGCTGGGTCTTGGATACACAAAACCTCTTAGAGCATTTTAGTCTGAGGGAGAAAGAAGCTTATAGTGAGCACTGATACTAGAACTAAAAATGGGAGAAACTTCATCTGTGAGAACAATGTAGAGGAGGAGGAGGCAAAATGCATCAGGATCGATGACTTGCTTTTTGAGATTTTAATGGAAATGTTTGTTTGTACAGATTGAGCAGCTGGGGGATGCTCCAGTGATGCAGATACTTCCTGCTAATGGAATTTTGGGTGTCAGTTATAGTGTCTGAATGCTGCTTTCTTTTTCCTCTGCAGGGATCTAGAAAAAAATAACATCACGAGAATCACAAAGACGGACTTCACGGGGCTGAAGAATCTTCGTGTCTTGTGAGTATAACACAAAACTTGTCTGTTTTTTATGAGACTCTTTTAGGGTGCTACTGCTTAGAATGTCCATAATTCCAGAGATCAAATTCTAGTGATTTTGGCACATTATGCAGTTGTTGGTATTCTTTTAAACCAGGCAACTGGAACAGTTTGTCATGTGAAACAGTAAATTTTAGTTCTGCACTAAATGACTGTAGTTTCAGAGCTTTTTAATTGTTTCTTACTGGCTTTGAATAAATCCTGAGGTAAAGATTTTGGTCTGCTTTGCAATCACTTATACGTAAATCAATTATATTGAAACACTAGCAAATATAACTTTCAGATTTTGGCCACTTTAAGGTACAGTTCCATTAATAGCATTTTGCATAGTATTAAGTAGAAGTTGATTAAGAATGGCTGTAGAAGTTGTACACAAGGAAGGTGGTGAGGTTTTTTGGTCTAGTATGTAGTCATAAGTACACAGATTTCAGGTGATGCTGTCTCATGATCTCAGAGTATCTGTCAAGAGCTTAACCAATCCTCTAGATAGGTCTTGAACATCAGTCTGCAGACTTTGTCATCCCTGGTTTCCTGTTTTCTCTACAAGAACCTCAAACAGCACCACGGAGTTAGTGATGAAAACTTTTCCTCTGAGGATCGTCTAAAACAAGCCCTTAAAACTGCAACTGATGAACTGTTACAGTTCGTTAGTGATAATCCAAATAATTATTCAGGTTCTGCTAAGGAAAAGGTGATTCTTTTCTCCTGCTACCTTAACATTTGTGAACAAGTTGTCATATACTAAGGAAACACCTCAAATCTAGGGGAAGACTTCTTGTTCTTGTGATGTTTCTCTCATCTCTAGCAGAGGAATTGTTTAGATTTCCTTGGCTCCCATCCCAGCTGTCAATACCATTTTGAGAGTCTATTAAAATACATGTTCTCTACTATATTAACATCAGTAGTTGTTTCAGTTGGTTGGGTTTTTATAGTGTCAGACATTGCCTAATGCTGCTGCAGTCTTTTGTGCCTTTAGGAATAACCAAAATGTACAACTGCCATCTTTATGTGGAGCTTTTGTCCCGTGTTTGTTCCAGGTTTATGTAACTCATTTGCTCAGACTTTGAGTAGTTTGGTGTCTGCCACAGAAGTCATTGGAATAAAACATCCTTCATATTTTTCTTAACTTTTCTTTGGTTTCTCTTACGGTCTCTTCATAATTCTGCCACTAAACCCCTATTTTTCCCATTTTCCTCCCTGCCTGTTTCCTGGGGGGTACAGTGAGAAGACAGAAACCTGCAGCCTGTCCCAGTGTTCCTAGAAAGGCAGCCCAGTCCTGCTTGCACACATCAGAGTGAGGACTAGGAACAAGTGACCTGGAAACTCGTAGCCCTGTACAGCAGAAAAAAATCTTCCAGTCTCAAGCATACACCACACATGCAAAATGCTCCTTTGTGCACCTTTTCCTTTTATCCCTTGTAGCTCCATCCTCTTTCCTTTTCCTCACAAGTATTTCCTCCCTGTCCTTTAAGCCACCTGACTCTCTAGCTCACATGCCTGAGTTTTGTAGTCTTGTATTTTCATCTTCTTGGTCTTCTCTGTGGAATACTCTCGTGCTGTGTGTGCCCTGAGCTCCTACCCAGTCGAGCAGCTCTGAGCATCCTCAGAGGATTGAGGGCAGAGGATTGGCTGTTGAACAGGCAGGAATCGTGCTTTTCCCTGGTCTTTCTGAGCCCAGACTCACTGGGTGCTGAGTTCTTCCCCTCTCTGTTTTAGCTCAAGCCACACAGAATATTCAGAGGTGTTTAGTCCCTGCATCCGAGTGCTCTTACAGAAACAGGAATGGGGATGTGCTGAAGGCATTGCTGAAGGAGGGAACAGGTCACCTCACATGGGACTGTTGGAATATTTGTTCCTTGGCTTCCACTTCAGCTCTCAAGAGCATTTCTGCTGTGTGAACGGAGTCATCCCCTGCACGCTGTGAATCAGAGAGAACTCAGTCTCCTTTGTAACTTATCCTGGTGTTGGGGGGAACAAGAGCAGGATCAGACTCAGTGGGAAGCTGGGACCTGTCCCGAGTGTTTTTGCACCCTGTGGCACAGTGGGACTGCAGAGAGTTGTGTCCCACAGCTGCTGCTCCGGGGGATGCAGCCCCTTTGCACTGACAGAGGGTTTGCTCCAGAGCAATTCTGAAATCTGTGCAGAACAATTGGGACAAAAGCAAACGGTGCCATTGAGGGGGGTCCTGGTGGGGCTGTAGAGATCAGTTACCTCCATGGTGGGACTTAAATACCCCAGAAAGGTTAGGAATGCACCAGGGATGTGACACCCTCCGGACCAACACCTTTCTGAGCAAAAAGGTTGTGGTTACAGAAGTTTAGGAACATAAATATTTACCAAATGTGGAGGTCAGGTGGCAAATTTGGAGTCAATTTCCTGTTAGTGACCAAGAGTGCTCCTCTGCCCCAATTATTTTAATAATCTCCAATTAAAACTGGTATTGATACTGAGGTGAAAAGCATTTTGATAATGTTTGAAGGGAAGTGAGGATGCTTTTATATTGTGTTAAAATTAACTGGTATTTCTGGAATTGCAGACACTTGGAAGAAAATCAGATCAGTGTGATAGAACGTGGAGCTTTTCAGGATCTGAAACAACTTGAGCGGCTGTAAGTATCTTTATTTGTACCTATGGAAAAGCTACAGATTTTCTACCTCTCTGTTAATGGTCATCCATAATATATAATGATAATAAAATTAACTTTCTTTAAGTAAGAGAGAGATGAGTACCTGCCTAAATTAAAGTCTGCTCTTAAACACAGCTGAATTTATATTACATGATAGCTAATACTTGAAATAAAATGTAGAGTGGCTGCCAAGAAAATAGAACTGGCAGTGAAACCAGAGTCACAATAACATTATCAAAAGGACATTATCTGGGCAAGTCTTAAAATTGATATGTGGGTGAAAAGATTTTTTTATAATAATTTTGTATTATTGTAGGTTTTTGTATTTTATATATGTCTATACAGATGGAAATTGCAATTGTCTCCTTTGAGAACCACAATATTTCTAAAACTGCCTTGATATTGGTTTTCTGATTAGCTTCATTTCCTCTGAAGCAGCATAATGCCAGTGATAGCAGTGGCTTCTGGGGTATCATGGAAGACTTACTGGAGGACAGATTGTAGATTTCCTCTGCTTTTGATAGAAATAAAGTTAATTTCTTTTTTTTTTTTGGAGAAAGTGAATATAAGATGTCTCTTAATCTGGAATCGGTTTATAGAAACCTCCTGGCCTGGCAGGAGTATAAACTTAAATATCAAAAAGGACAAAATTAATTCTACATCCAATTGCTGCTCTTGGCTGGGTGTGCTCCTTGGCATTGTCATGAATTCTGTCTGGTTATGGTGGGAGCAGAACAAAATCTCTGAAAAACTGAAATAACTTGGGGAATTATTCTTTGTTAGAGGTAGGTGACTAGAACAATATCACAAGCTGGTTTGGAATGCAGGCTTTTTATGCTTGATTGGTAAGTGTTATCTGCAAGGCATTTCTTGTAGGACTTGTTATTTTCCCATTGATATTTTCTAAAGCAGCTTTCAAGAGTTAAGTGCCCACTTGCAATTGTTCAGGAGAAGTCTGGAGTATTGAGCTAATGCTGTACTAAAGCTGTTTCAGATGATCTCAGGGTTAGATTTGCATTTGAGTTGTTTAACGAGTGCACTGAACATTTAAAATTAATTTACTCAGTAGTTTTGTCATGAATCAGAAAGCTCCATCCATGGCAATAAGGGAGATGAATTTTAAATTCTAACAGATTTTCACCTATATTCAATTAGAAAGTACTTTTAGGTGCAGGGTTTTGTCATAGCTGATTTATTTCAGAAAAAAAAAATCCAGCTTACTTTTCTAAAATTAAACAAAACCTGACATTGTAGAATACAGTTTTTTCACATTATAGCTCATCTTGAAGAGTCCGTATCCTAACTACCAAGTCCTAGTTTAAGCTAATTTTATGTACATGTGTATAAACACATAAATAAATCTTTCTCATATCTATACTTAGATAAAGATTCACGTACTTTAATTTTGAAAGAGTTTTGAAAAAAATTCCAGGAGAAGGGCTGGCTATCAGTAGCCAGAAACAAAACTCAAGTGTCGTCTGTGTGTTCTGTTTCTGCAAAGCCTGCTCTGCCAGCAAATGAAAACAATATATATTGTGAAAGCAGAAGTCAGGAAATATGATACCTTTAATGATGTCTCTTAAAGTCTGTGATGTTTGAAAGTCTCAACTTTTTTTTTCCCTGTACGAACTCTTAACTTGGCCTGTTAACCATACTGCATCTCTGCTTCTCTTTTAGGATTGCCTGTCATTAAAATATTTCCTAAATTAATGTAGTATGAAAGGGAGGCCTGGAAACTTGCAAATTTTCGGTATTTTAGCTTAAATCATTTTTAGGACAAAACTATAAATCTGGATTTTTTACTATGAGTCAGTAGGCTTTGGAGAATGGACTGTGGAAAGTTTGGCGTAACTTATAAAGGCTAAATTGCAACATTTTAGGTAATATTAAAGCCATTTTATTAAGTATTGTCAAACATTGCAAAATGTTAATGAAGAAAGTATGTTGGTTGCATTTTAAAAAAACCTGGCTTTTTTCCATTTAATTTCTTTCAAATAACAAATAAAAATCACTTATATTGCTTCGATTTTTGAAATAATGTTCTTTTTTGATCTATTGAAGTGGATGCAAAAGTAATCATTAACTTATTTTTAAACAAAGCAGCTGCACTGGGTCAAACTTAAAAGAACAGGAGTAATTTCTATTCCTGGCAAAATACCATGTATTAAGGTTTTTCATTCAAAGGAACAGTGGAAGTATGTTGTTCCACTCCTCATGGTAATCATTCAAAGGACATAAGCTCAGGTGACTGTTGTAGCTCTTTTTATTTTCACTTCTCTGATTATTGAAGCACTTCCATCATTACTATCTGATTAAATTAGCAGAATTTTGTTTGACATGTCACCCCAGGACACCTGTATAAGTAAACTTTAAATAAAATGTCTTTAGAGCTGGTACCTGCTGCTGCCAAATATCCCGTGGGGATGACCTTCCAGTGATTTGGATCTTACTCTGATTTTTTTTTTTTTTTTTTTGTGGGACATTACTGCTCAGGATGCCAGTGAAGGAGGATAATATTGTCAGAGCTGGATATTGGCTCAATAAAATTTGGCCATATCTTGAAGAAAGAACATCATGCAAGGGATCTTAAAGTGACAGCAAAAGGCTGAGAAATGAAGTGTTGTGGAAGGTAGAAGCCACTTCTTATTTTGGCATGTTTGTACTCAACACTTGACAAACTCAGGAATCTCACCCGTTGTCTCTTAGCAAAATTCAGTTTGTTCAGTGTAAGTTCTGCTGAGTCCCAAGATCCCAAATCCTGAGAATGACCAGTGGTACCCACCACAGTGGAAAAGCCAAAATGTTTCCAGTGCTTTTTTTGCAGCAAGGTTGTATAGCTTTGTTGCAGAACATAAAGATTAGTGGTGAGGTAGCTGACCCCTCCTTTGGATTTCAGCATTTCGATTTTATGATTTGCTATTAACACCGTGTGTGACTTTGAGATAAAATGATTATGAAATTTCACACGCCAAGAGGGTCGAGAGGCGAATTGGTGGGGCTGAAAGATGAGCTGACATTTCTTCAGAGCCAGATGGATGTCACACGTTTATGTGAAAAATGAGGCAGGATATAAGACACCAACAGATCCTGACTTTTCCACGGCCAACTGCCAGAAATTGTCACGTAGCTCTATAATCTTCAAAAGGCTGGACTTTGGCTGATGGCTGCTTCTTTCTACTCAAATTAGTGTCTTTAGCAAGCATAAAAGATCTCAACATCTGAAAGCACTAAAACTGTGTTTTTGTTGTTTAGGGGAGGGGGGAAAAATGTATAAGCATGGCCAAATCAAATCTTCTCAAAGTTGGGAAAAATAATTAGCTCTAAGAAAACAGCAAAAAGCTAGAATCCGAATTTTAACCCGAGCATATACATGTATGGTTTTGGTTTGGTGTGTGTGAAGACAGAGGTTAAAATGGAAATTGTTTGATTTTTAACTGCAGTGATGCTACTGTGCATTGAGTCTTCATAAGCAGCTTCCCAAATGCTTGATTAAGGTATTAAAGTAGATTTATTTGGCACAGTGTACTGCAAAATTGCTATTAGTGACCCAAGATGCTAAGGAAAAGAATAAATTGTTATGTGGTGCTTCACAATCTGGATTTCATAAATTGAGATTGAACAGGCTTTAAATAAATCATGTAATACAAAAAGCATTTTCCACAATTACCATGCTGAGTGGAGAGATTGGTGGGTGCTTCAGAGTAGTGGGGAAGCAATAAAAGCCCTGGGCAGCTCTTGGCTGTTGCAAACAGAAGCCAATCCCAGCAGCACGGGCCATCCACAGTGTTTACACAAGCTCTGCAGTGTGTGCAGTTTGGATGGTTTTGCTGGAGCTGCATGCACGACACATTTCAGAAGCCTCATGGATCTATAAAGATGTCACACAGTTCGAATGTGACCTTTCAGGAAAAAAGCTTTATTGTTTTCTGTCCCCATTTTCCTATGACATGGTGGGTAACACGCCCAGTTGGAAATCCGTGCTCATAAAATGCTTATCTGGAAATGCAGGAGAACAAAGACACCCTAAAATGGATTTAGAGCTGTGACTGGATATTTAATCAATTTTACTAATTGCATATTTCCCTCTTGCTGCTCCAGCTCCCTCAGGTGAGTTTAGTACCAGGGCTGCTGCCAGACTGCCCAGGGGCTGCTGAAGGTGTCTCTGCACGTTGGACTGGTGGATTTTTCTGCAGTCACACCAAAGACAGCAGCATCCCCATGGCTCCTGAGGAGCTGGGTGTAGGATATGTCAGAACTTGAGCTACACTTTCCTGCTGGGCAGAATTACTGCTGCAGCAGCCACCTTCCTGGGGGCAAAGCAGTCAGGGGTGTCTAAGCCCAGTCACAGGCTGGGTGTCAGTGGTGCCATCTTTTGTAAATGGGGGAAAACAGTTTCCATCAGAGACCAGTAGTAAACTTAACCACTCTTTGTGGGAGCTGGCAAAGAATATACAAAACTAAAATTCAGTTTGTGACACTTGGAGGTGTGGGCTTGGTCTCCTGGTTAGAAGGATAGATTAGTACTTGGTTCTTGTGCTGCCTGCATCTCGAGCTAAGCAATGAAAAGCTCCTTGTTGCATTGGCTGATGCCTGCAAATTTAGGTAATATTTATTGATATTGGTTAATATTTAATTAATATTGTTAATAACTTTTGTCCCACGTCCTCAGAGGAATTATTCCAGTGATAAATCAAAAAAGAATCCTGTAACCAATGTCTGACAAAGCAGTCTCTCTTACCTTGCATTTTCAAGAACATTTAGCATTGCTTTTCAAATGAGTGTCTGTGTGACTGTTTACATTGTGAGAAGTCCAACATGATGAGCCAGAATGTTTTGGGTGGGAGTATCTGACAGGGTGTTATTGGTTTTATTCCTGGATGCTGAGGGGACAATCATGGAGAAGGAGCACTCGGTGCAGCAGAATTTTTATAGTATTATTTGAGTCCCTTCTATTCCTTTTTACTCTCAAGTCTGGGGTTTACCCAAGGCTTCCCTTTCAGACAGTTTTTCTGAAAATATGAGGTAAAGTTAGGAATTTATTTGGAGGGATTAATTGTTTTAACTTGCAGGGGTACACTCTGACTACTTTGTTCAAGAACTGTGTTGTTTCAGAGTGTGGGTCTGCAGTTTCTAGGGGCTGTAATGCAGTTTTTACTGCTGTGAGTTTGACCATGTTATCATCACCACTTCATCTGCTTGGTGTTCTGACCCTGATAGCAATAGAACAGCAGCAACAGCCTCGTGTAGCAGCTTTCCATGCTCACGAGTTCCTTCCTCCTATTACTGCCCAGAGTGGCCCAGTTTGATGCTGCTGCTGGCTCAGAACCAGGAGTCTGGAGGGAAGGCTCCATCTCCTCTCAGTTGTACCCTGCAGGGGCATTCACTTGCCCTTCCCACAGAGTGCACAAATCAAACTCATCAAAGTCTTCCCCACCGGGGGCTATTGAACACAGCAACCCCTCATCCAGCTGAGAAATCCAGGTGGAAAAGGTGGGAAGCTGGCAGAGGTGTAGAGGAGGATGAGCCATCCTTGCCCTGTGTACAGCTGGTATTGGCACTGCTGGAAATGGGAAATGGAGCTGCTGGGCTGTCAGTCAGTCCCAGAAATGGAGATTCTCTCATTTTCACCTGTCAAAAGAAACTGAACAGCTTATCTTTTCCAAATCTACTTCTGCCCCTGCTGAACTAGCTGACCACCTTTTAGGTATCAGGGATATGCTGTCCTTTTCGTGGAGAGGGCTGAGATGCTTTGGAAATGCTTCATCGTGCTTGGAGCAGAGGTATTCATGGACTTGCAGCTGCCCTTCAGCCCTGCAGGAGCTCATGCTGGGTATCTGACTTCAGAGGAGACCTGTCAAGTCACCAGTAAGGAACTGGTTAACAAAAACCCAGGCAAAATCAGTATCTTCCCTGAGGGATGTGAGTTATAACAGGAAGATAAAATAATAAATACCAATTTTATTCATGAGATGTGATGGAAACCACTATGCAAGGTGCAAATGGTGGATTGCTGAGCTGTGTGGTCTTTACATTTACTTTATTTTCATTTTCATCTTTTCATTTACTTTACATTCAGAATCACACAGGGCAAAACCAGCAACAAGAACAGAGTAGCTCTTGGTGGATCTATGTTGGGGGGGAAGTCTACAAACAAAAGGATAAAATAGTAAAATAGATATTGACAGGTTGAGTGTGAATATTGACTTCAGGCAACCACTGGGGAGGAAGGCAAGTCCCACATTGTATCGAGCCCCACCTTGGCTCAGGCTGACAGCTCACCCTTGTTAATTCTTGGAGGGAAGAAGGAAGCTCATTAATTTTGCACTGCTTTTGATTCAGCATTATGTGCTGCTCTTGGCTCAAACAGCCAAAATAAATGTTCCCAAGATCTGGCTCACATGCTTCACCTATCTGTCAATACTGTGCACTGGCTGCTCTGGAAGATCTCACTGAGATGTATTTTTCTTACACTACTTAACTGTCAGTAATTTAGGGAAATGTTAGTCATTTGTGTGAATGATGTATCAGATACGAGCAGGAATGATTATTTTTCTTTTTTATTTAAAGGAGCTCTCGTGTTGCTGTTCCCACAATTCAGAGATACAGTCAATATCAAACTGGGAGAGGAGGGGAATTTGCAGCTATTAGTCCAAAAAGTCATTCTTTCTGGAAAGGAATGTTGCAAGATGCCTGGTACATACATTTCCATATAGAGTCAAGATTCTCACAACAGTTAAGGATGGGATAAAATACTCGAGTAAGACCTAGTTCATGCAGATACCCAGTTCATATGGTGAATAAAGTATTCTATCATTTATATTAATTTTTCAGAAAAAAACCATTCCTTTATTTTGGCTATAGTACAATGGTAGTGTCCCTGAAGGATAAATTGTTTTCCATATGTACTGTGAACAGTAAATGCACATCCCAAAATGAAGCATACTTAAAGCTTTAAGACTGTCTTAACATTTTTATAGTCCAAAATATGTGAATTTCCCTCTGAATTTTCTTGATTTCATATCTGTACTTGCCAGTTTAGTCAGGAATTATTCACAGCAACTCATTGAATTTTCTTCAAAAGATGTACCATAGGGCTGAGGTCACTAGAACCTTGAAACTAAAAAATTCATGTTATTTTTTAGAAAAGCAAAATATAAAATGGCTTTTGTTTTTTTTTTCACTAAAACTCTACTAAGATGTATTCTAGTCATGGTTAGAACTTAATGTTGTGTAGTATAAACGTGCAACATAGGAACCAAGCAGTATATATTCACACAGAGACACGTCTGTAATGTCCATGCCTCGGTATCTCAAGATTAATTAGTGTTTACCTTCTCCTCTCAATAGGGGCTTGCAGGTAGGACTTGTTTATTTTTTGGGAGACACAGTGGTTCGAGTGTAAGTATAGATCACTAGTGGAGTAAGACTGTGGTGAAACAAAAAAAAAGCTTGAAATGACTTCTAGAAGCAAAACCTGGGTCGTTTGCAGATGTACCCAGTCTGTGTTTTGCTTGTATAGAAAGTCACTCTCCTGTTTAGTGTCTTAATAAAGCTGTCTGTGGTTCTGCTCTAAGTATTGCAGTGGTTTAAACCACATTGTGAAAAGGTCAGGTAATTTTTAGAAGCATCACTGGGAACATGACTTACAGGAGAATAAGAAGAAGGTTAAACATGAAAAAAATATATTTGGGGCTTATTTTGGAGGCAGACTTTGTCATTCTGTGGGCACAGGTACTCGAAAGAGAGCAGTGCTCAGCTGTGCCATGTGCTCTGGTCAGGGTGGCACCTCAAATGAGAGGCATCTGTGGCTTGGATTTTGATGCTGGGGGGATTTTCCTTATATTAAAGCTCATAACTTTAGTTTTTATTGAAATTAGCCAAGCATTACTGCAAGCATTTAGCTATGTGTCTTTGTGCACAGATGAGTTGTTGTGATTCGAGTGCAGGTTATGTGCTTGGAAATATTTTATATTTCTTATGATCATTTGAGAAAAAACCTAAAATTTGCCTTGTCCTTTCCCCTATGACCCTGTTGAAATCATGGCAAACTGCCAATTTGCCTTGTAAATTCTGCATTTGCTGCACTTGAAGTTTCAGGACTGAGGCAATAAATCCCCAGCCAGCCTGGCAAAACTTGCTCTGTGTGTGTCAGCTGTAGGTTTGATAATGTGTGCTCCTGCACACCAGATGCTTTTGTTGGAGTTGTGCTGGGTGTGAGGGGCACAAATATTCTTAAACAGTGGAAATTTCACCCTTCTACTACTGATGAGTACCTTACAAGGGGTAGGTCTTGTCCACAAAATCTGGAGATAAAATGGAAAGAGGTAAAAAGGAACAAGAGAACAAGTGCACCTTGATCAGCTGATGGTTTGTGAGTCCCCTGCTGCTTTTTGGTTTCTATTGGAGCATCTTTATTTAGGAAATATAAAAAACCAAAACCAACCAAAGAAAAAAAACCCCACACCATAAAAACCCACCAAAAAAAATTAAACCTGTATTAGTTGTAAATTATTTCAAAGATGAATCCCTCCCACTCTTGCTTGTCCATGGGTCTTGTCCAAGAGCCCTATTTCTGTGTTTATTTTTATGGGACTCTTGTTGAAGTAAATTTTAAAATGTTACAGTAGCTGTCACTTTCTTGCCCTTTGGGGACTATTCAGTGAATGAAATAGTTCTAAGAAACCACTTATTCTTTGAAGATGTGTAGAGGTGATATTTTCTAATTGGGTATGTGCAGTTGGAAAAATGATAGTTCCTAATTACTGTGTTTATGTACTGTGCACTCCTAGAGGGCACTAATACCCTCAAATTTCAGAGCTTGCTCTGTCTGCAGCACATAATTATATAGTTACACATTACTCAGCCATTGCTGGACAGCCAAGCTCTTGGTTATGGCTGGTCCAAGAGTGAGCCTTTTATTTCTTTTGCAAACATTTAAAAAAATTTAAAAAATTAAGAATTGGCCCCTCTTTTGCAAGGGAAGCCATTAGCAGCTCTGTCAATAGGCCAGCACAGGAGGAGTCCAAACACAGGAAAAGTGCAGGAGAGGCCGAGGGCAGCAGCAAGGAGCAGGATGCAATGCTTCAGTGAAAGGATTTGGTTTGCATTAGTGCTTCTGACCAGGGCCACTAAACAAAGAAGTTTATTTTAACAACATGAAAATAAACGAACCTGATTTCATCAAAAACGTTTTTGTAATAGGTCACTGACCCACAAGAACTCATGGAAAAACAAATTTGGGTCTCATTTATGCAGACAAGAGGTTCTGTAACCACAGGATTCTTGAGCTTCTGGAAGCAGTGGTTACAAAGCAAGTGGAATAAGGACACTTCCACGGCAGTGAAGCCATAATTCAGCTGGAATAGCTGATCAGCACTGGACATTACATCAGAGCTTTTAAACATTATTCTTTTCTGGGGCTTGTTTGTTTGATTTTAGCAGGTTTTTTTTATACTTGATGAAGATTTATGAGAGTATTTGCTTAAGCAAAACACTTCAGGATTTAGCAGTCATTCCTTCCAGATCTGTAGGAAATGCTTAAGTATCTGTGTTACTGTTGGGTCAGAACTGCTGCATCAGTGGTCTGGAATTATTTGGGTGAACTTTATTTAGCTTAAGTAATTTCATCAAAAGGGTTTTGCTTCTTTGAGCTTCCTCATATTAGAAGGATTATGCTGCTTGCCATCCCAGAAATACCAGAAGTGTTGGCTGAATTTCATGCTGTGGAGCACAGCGATCCTTAAATAATCCTGCTCCTGAGTGAAATGATGATGAATTCAGAGCACTTAACCTCCTTTTGTTCTTGGAGAATACAAGAGTATGTAGGTCTTGAAGTCTCTCTGCCATGGATCAGATCAGCACTGTCTTGACTTTGCTTTTCCTCTGGCCCAGCTCCATTTTAGCTGTGTCTGTTGGACTGGAGCTGCCCTCAAGCTGCACCTTCCTTCCACATGGATCAGAACAAACCAGTTCATGCTGGCTCAGAGCTAACTTCATGTTAGTGTCACCTTCTCAGTTCCTTGGAGATAATCTCTTCTCTAGCTCTTTCTGCTTTGCCAAGGTGTTCTAGTATGAGGAGCCCAGAAAGAAGAGAGGATTTTAGGGTTCATGCACATGTCATGGACATTCCATGTACATTTTCAAACTTGTATTTGGTAACTGAGTGGGATAAATGTCCTGTAGTGTTTTAGGAATACAAGAGAGAAATGAGAACTGCTGGGTATTGAAACACTTCAGAACAGCTGACCCCTGCATTTGAAAACCTTCTGGGAAAGTGGAAGTGGATCAGAGTAATTATCACAGAAATTGGGTGCTCTCAGCTTTTAGACAAGGTGGATTTTGTGGCTTCCTTGGGACATGATGTCCTTTGGCTGAGTTGTGATAGGTAATTCCCACTGCTGGTAGAGCTGTTCCTGTTTGATCTGTTTGAATAAGGCAATACCTTACTGGTGTTGGCTTTTTGGTTGTCAAGCTGGGCTCAAGTGTGCAGTGTGCTCTTTGTTCCACTTCATCATTTCCTTCTAGACATTCCGTTGGCTCGGGAGGATGGACCCTTTTTTTAAGCATCCAGTTTGATTTCAGCAGGGGATGATCCTGCAAGTCTTCCTTTTTCACTGGTTCTGCTTGGCACAGATCCCTGGGAGAAGGAGCACCACAGTGCCCGAGCATTCCTTACTATATATGGATGGTGTGGGGAGCAGGGCTGGTACTGCCTTATTCAAACAGCAACAGGGTTCTGTTTCTTCTGCTAAAAATTGCAATAATCCTTGTACTTGCAAGTTTTCTTCCTAATTGCTCACAGCAATTTCTGAGTTCTGGAAATAGTTTGATTAATATAAATTTTTAAGGCTTGTCAACAGGGGAAGCATGGCTTGGAGATGTGAATGCTAAAATTTACTTTTTCCTTTCTTCATAGACTTTCAGCCCTGACCTGGAGAGATTACTCACTGGTGTAAAAAAACGGTTTAGCCATGTCTATTTTACTGTCTTTTCAAAAACTGATGAAATATTAAAAGTAGTGATGGATATTTAGAGGTACTCCAAGAGATTATGTTCCTTGGATAAAGTCCTGTTCTTTTCACAATAGTCAGTGGAGTAATGAAAAAGTAACCCTGTTTTTTATCGTTCCGTATGAGTGTTTTGAAGTTACAAAGTGTGAGTTCCTAATTTTTTCAGATCTGAAATTGGAGAACTTTGTAAAAGCTTTGCAGAAACTGAGAAGCAGCTTCAGCAGAGACCATCTCTGCTTGAGGGTTTATGGATCAAGCTTTTTTGACTTCTTTGAATGATAGTTAAAAGAAATTGTTAATTCTTGTACATTAAAGTCCTCTGCAGACAGGTATAAGCTACTATCCTGCATGTGTGTAACTCAGTTTATAAACCTACTACTGAGTTAAGAGACTGGGTGTACATCTCTGCTTGCCTCTTCTGGATTGAAAGGATTTTCTATTGTCTTTAATTAACACTGACACTTCAGAGTCTCTGTTCTCATATTCACTTAGGTTGGTACTAAGGTTTCTGTCCATTTCTGTATCACTTTAGGGCATTGATTGCAGTTTTTAATGGTTGTGGGAATGTTGTTACGACAACATTTTTGGTTTTTTGTGTTGGCTTTGGGAAAATGTTGACATTTAAACCTGTTCCTCATGCTTCCCTTGCCCATATTACTAGTTTGTTCCTAGCCAGAGACCATCTGTGTAGTTCCATCCTCCATCCTAATGTCAGATTTTTTCACATGAGGAGATACTTAGGAAAAAAAAAAAAAGATGGATTCTAATATTGAAAGCTATAAAGTGTTATAGAGCCCCAGTTCCTGTGCTGCTGAAATGCACAGACATGTACTCTGCACTTCTGAGAGGGGAGATAATCTTTCTCAGTCTAATGAGAAGTTGGTAATAAAGGTTATTACTTCTGACAGCTTTGAAAACGTGAACCAGGACCACCCAGCCTGCTAAGTCTGTAATAAGGGATCTCAAAGTTGTAACTACTATAAGCAGTTTTCCTTCAAAAAATGGTCCCTTAGCAACTTGCAGTGGTATCTCTCCCAGTTTTTTGGAAAAGCTTCTGAAATAACACATCACATGGATACAGAAGTTCATTTCTCCCACACCATAATCCTGTAATATGGTTGTCCTGGGCTTCCTCGAGGTGCCCTTATTGAAATTCCATTATATATCGTCTGGCTTTATTTCCTAGGGCAGTAATATAAAGAGGTGATGACAGAAGGTAATGGATAAGGTTGACTTTTTTTACTGGGTGCTGCATCTTGACTGTTTTTCCTTACGAAGAGGAAGTGATACGAAGCAAAGGAGAAGTCACATTAATGATCACAACGTATTTCTTGACTCTAATAGGATTTTCTGGAGAAGCCATTGCAGGCAATTGGCTCTGCTCCTGTTCCTGCTTCCCCAAGCCAGTGCTTCCAAAGAGAAGCTTAGTTACTCCTTGGAGTTCAGTAACTCCTCTCTTTCTCTTTGAGTCTTTTATGCATTAAGTCATTTTTATTGCTTGTTGGTTCTGCCCAAGCTTGTGATGTAACCACTTCTTCCTTAAAGTAACTTGTAGGAAATCCTTCAACTGCATCGTGTTCCCCGAGCCACATCTCCAAGGATGATGCTGTAGAGCTCTTAGCAAAGGATAAAAAGGGACCTTGCTTATTGCCACAAGTGAGACCCAGATGTTTTGAGTGTGAAATAAAATAAATGGCCAAGCTGGGGAGTGAACCCACAGTTACTTGGATAATTTCTGGATATTAAAGGCTGAAGTAGCAGGACTGCTCCTTTAAAGCTACCCATTACAAAAATTTAAAAGCACTGTAGTTTTGATTTTCCTGTTGGAGAATGAGTTGTGTGATAGGCAGCAATGTGAATATAAATGTTAAATCAAACTTGAAAGTTGTTCAACTTGTGTGGAAAGGAACTGAGTGCTACTTATTTCATGACAAATATGAAGTACTTTGATTTGGGTCAAAGCTGTCAGTGCTCAGTAGAAAGGCAGATAGGATTTTGAGGCTGATGGGTATCACACATTCATGGGGTTAAAACCAGATAATTGCCCTATTTGGAGACAATAATGAAACTGACAGTTTAAGACAGAGCCTGTGTATCAGCTTCAGTTTCTGGGTGGAATGTGTTCAGTAATATTAGTAGTATAATACTGCAAGATATTTTAAAGGAAAAGCAAAGATGTGCACAAGAGATTTTTGCTGTGAGATTGTCTAGCAGAGCCAGATCCTTTGCTTTTACCTCCACAGCCATGTAAATTTGGTGATTTCAGCTCAGACCTTATTATTTGCAGTTCTCATGAAGTAATTGGTGTTATGGTATTCTAAATTTTCAAACCAAGTCAGTGGCACAATGAGAAACAAATTGCATTGGAAAACTGCACAGTTTGCCAAGTTTGAATAAATAATACTTGCATTGCTTTTACATTGGGCTTTTATATTGATTCCATAGTCCATGGGAAGCAGGCGAGTGTCTCTTCGAAGGGACTTTGAAGGAGGAAATTTCTTGTGGTGTGAGTGGGCATCTGCTCACTGTAGAAAAGTGGGTTTGAGTTTTCTCTGATTTGTTTCTTACTCAGACTAAAACTGTCCTGCAGCTGTGAGAACAAAGCACGGAGCTGAAAATGCTCTGTCTCAAAATCCTGTATGCAATTATATTTGGGATGATCTGTTAATGTTGCTTCTCAGACCCATTCCTTGTACACCTCGTATGGAAATGAGTGAGAAGTCAAGGATTGTGATTGCACTGAAGCTTTTTCAGATTTCCAAATTAATTGTATAAGAAGCCCATTAGTCTGATATTTCAGATATTCTTTTACCTGCTTATTTGACTTCTGAATCCTGAAGTTCTTCTGAACCTTCTCAAGTCTTGCCCTGGCAGTATTAGCCCTGAGAAGGAAGGGATGTTCTGCATGTAAGGGTTGCAACACTGCAGGCTTGGTGGAATGTGTTCTCCTTCAGTTTGCAGTAGCAAAGGATCTGCTTTAGATTCTTCTTGAAAAAAGATTAAAATAGCTGCGAGTTGAGCAATGTTCTGGTTCTGCTTCCATATGCATTTTGTTCTTTTCCATCTATGCTGATCATGCCTTCAGTAGAGATTAAATTTAGCTTCTCTTTGCTCTTATTGTGAATGGAGCTCCATGAGACAACAGAACCAGAATTGGATGTGACCCTTCCAATGGTGTGAGCATGAGGGATACAGCTGAAATCAGTACCCACACAAAGTGTTTCCTCCAGGAAAACATGACCTCTGCCTTAAGAACAAATTGAAAATTTTCCTACTAATATTGAGGTTTTTCTACTCACTCAGAAGTTATCCAGAAGACAAGAAAAAGAACATAAAGTAAAAATTTAATTAGTATTAAAGTAACCTTTGTAAAGTGTAGGTCTTCTGCTCCATTTGTTTCAGAGAATGATCCTGATAAACATCGTCTGTCTTCCTCTAGTCTGGTAGTACTGTTTCTTTCCAGGCTTCAAAAGTTGTTTTTTACTCCGTGTTTGAATAATCAGGGGAATCTTAATAGTTAAGTTTCTCTCCTATCCCAGCTTCAGACAGAGGAAGGAATATGATTAGCCTGGTTGGAGCCAGGAAGGTAGGAATTTCACAGTTAATAACTTCTCCATTGTTTTTTTAAGGGCCCTTGATATTCTGTGATTGACACAGAGGTTGTTTCCCTCTATCCCTTTGCCTTCAGGACATAGGAACCCCCAGGTGGGCAGCAAGGGAGGGAGGAAGGGGAGAAACTGACACTTGTTGATATATATGAGCAAAATATTTTTGGGAGGTGAGAGGAAGTGTTTGTCCTGTGTAGGAACAGTGTATTTGATGCTGTATGGGGCTGCTCTAAAGAAAACATAATCAACCAGGGGACAGCATTGTTTGTATGGACTTAGAAAGGTCACAGATTCTGTAAGTCTGCATTTTAGGCCATTCCAGTAAAAAAGAAAGAAAATGGAGTTTGTAACATGATAAAGATGTGAAGTCCAGATATTTATGTACTAATTTATGTGAGAATAGAAGTCAACATCCAGTATTAAGAATCAGTAAGCAGCCATTATTAAGAATGTGCCAGTGGTTGATAATAGTTTCAGGAGTAGCAGTATTTGACTTTTGCACTGAATTCCTGCAGACAGAAGTATGGGCTTTTAGCTTTTATCCTGTGCAGCTCCCTAAACGTCTGCCAGCAGGCCCAGGGTGAATCTGAGCCCAGTGAGGGAGCAGTGTCCTGGTGAGGTGAGCTCCATGCATGTTTTGGAGGTGATGGATGCACTCCTGGAGACCCTTTGCCTACAAAGCGAGGACTTTGTGTGCAGTTGGTGCCTGGTCAGCTCTTTTGGGTCACTTCTGGGGACCTGAGGGGCAGACTGACAAAACAGAATATGCCAAGTGCTATTTCCTGTGCATAGCAGTGGTTAAAGCAGTCTGGAAGGTGGAGGGAGCTGCAGTGTGTGGGGATTGTTGACTGTACAGCCAGCATGTGTCTAATCAGAGTTAATAAATTTGACTCAATGCAGGTATTGCCAGAGCTGATATGACTCCTGGAGAGCCTCTCTGCACAGTTCTTCAGCTTCCAGGAGCCTTTATTAGTCTGGGCTCCATGCTGTGCACATCCAGAGCTGCTTCTGATCCAGCACTGGAGCTAATCTGTTCCGTGGCATCGGATGATTATGCATCATCCTGCCCAGTGCTCCGAATTCCCGGAATACTTTGCAGGTCTTATTAGCTGTAAAGCATCCAGTTCGAAATACATTGGAGACTGAGCAGCTGCATTCCCATCCAGCAGGCCCAGGTCAAATAATGTGGAGCAGACCTCTCCTGGCTCCGTGCCCCAGACTCCTCCCTGGGGCTGGGTGCTGGGTGGTGCCGGGTGTGCCAGCACCTCCTGCCTGCAGGCCTGGTGTGACTCCAGCTGAGGGAAGAGGTCAGTTCCGAGGATTTCTTTTTGTGCTGCATCCCAGGTGGCGTTCCCAGTCTGAACAGTCCCAGGGATTTAGTGTGATAATGATTTTTTTGTTTAATTGTAGTCTACTGTTCAGATTCACCACGCTGCCCTGTCATCCCTCCGTGATGTAGCTAGTTACAGCTGCAAAACTGGCTTGGATTTAAATTCATATTGCAGGCATTTCCTGATGTTAGTTCTATTTTAAGTCGCTAATTTAAAATCAGGGGTATCTATATTTTTTAATAAAGTACAGTCCCAGGAACAAGGTCCACAGCATCATTTTACAAGATTCTGGCTCACTTTGTTTATGAACTTTTTGCAGACCATTTTTATTTCACTGCTATATCACTTCACCATTTCCAATGTATTTGTTACGAAATCAAAAACACTGCTGTAATTTAAATTGGACAGCTGACAGGATTGGGATTTATGCAGTAATGGGATGGTAACAGGTCTAGGCAAGCAGGGGACATTTCTGTTCCTCTCTTAGGACCATTTGGTGTGGGAAGGGGCTGCAGCCCTGCAGATCCCTCACAGAGTGCCCAGCCTGTGCTTGTCTCCTCTCCTGAGGAGCAGCTGCATCCCTGTGCTGCCATTCCTGATGTTTGCACTGGAAGTTTCCCTTTCTGTCCTAGAACTGATACTGATAGGTGAGGATAAACTTCAGTTCTTGTCAAACGATGTGTTAGGAACTATTCCACTGCATTTCATCCGTGTTTGGCACTTCTTTGTCAAACCAGAGGAAACAGTGCTTATAAATGACCATTCAGAACATTTGGTCTTTTCATTAAATAATCTTTAAACACATCTCTGTCTCTTTTTTGGAATTTAAAAACATCCTGTCTGGTACTTTGATACTTCTATATTGAGGACTTTCTTAATGGCCTTTCTCTCAAGCCCAGGAAGAGAAATAAGAGGTGTAATTGGGATTTTTTCCTAGGCTATTGGTGGCTTTCTGGCACATAATAAATACGAGCATGTTAAATGTATCCTACATCAAGTATGTCTAAGTTTCTACGAGGTGATCTAGTCTTATATTTCAGTAAGTATTGCAGTAGAAGTTATAATACAGTAGGTGATGTTCAACAGAAACAGCCCCCTGTTCATTCCCTTAGTGCCCCTGAGAATCAAACTATGAATAAAATGACTTTTGGAGGAAGTTTCAACTTTAAATAAATCTTAGGAAGTGGTGGAAGGTTGTTTGGAGAGTCCCATAGCTTGGAACAAGACATGGCTAAAGCATGGACTCTTCAAGTGTTTGTTGTTGTATTAATTTGCTTTGTTATCAATTAATAACATAACCTGGCCTTAGAGAGCTGCAAGCTCTGGTTTGTGGCAGAACTAAAGCTCACCTGAAGCTTCTGCAGGATGGTGTCTGGGCAGGAGCACTAACCAGGGCTGCTGGGGGAGTTTGAAAATCAAATTTACATAAATTAAAGCAAAGGCAGAATGTCATTGAGTTCTTGGCCTTGATACATGGATTCAGTTTGCTTTCTGCTGCAGTGTAAAAAGAACTTCATTTATAACAATATCATATTAAAAATATTAAGTACATTTAGACCCATACAAAACGTTTAGTTCTACTGAAGAGCAGGTCTCAATGTGAGCTTTGCAAGTGTCCCTGTGTGGACTTTACTTCGTATAACCTTTGAAAGAAAATCAATAGGGAGGGAATGTCAGATGGAAATCTTAACATGCCTAGAAGAATTTAAAAGGGCAGCTGAGAACTTGGTCCTTGTGCTATCACAGGTAGGAGAGTGCTGGCCCATACAAATAACAGGAAATAATTTAAAATGTTTAATCTTCTGGATTAATTTGATAGTAAATTAGAGAAAAACCCTTGATGTTAGGGGTTTTTTTCCCCTTCTGAGTTGTGTCATTCCAAATTGTAAATGTTTGACTTCTTGGGTTGCAAGCTCACTAACCTGGAAATACGATTTCTTGTTACTACATATATTTTCTGGTTGTTGGTGTGAAACCTTCTGTTCTAGAACCTTAATCTGATTTGGATTAGTTTCTTTGGCTTAGAACAATAAGCATAAGCTCAGCATTTGTGAAATCCTTGCAAGTAGAGAAAAGAATATTCTTAAAACGTATTCCTGGGATGTTGCTTTGAGATGAGTCAGATGACTTTGGGTTGACAGTGCATAATTATGTGTACATTGTGAGATCTGAAATGGTAATCAGACACAGGAATAAACATTTGACACCATGTGTAAAAGATGCATTTCCCTGGCACAATTTCATTTGGAATGATAAATAAGTTGATTTTGTTCAGTGTTTCTCAATGACTAGCGGTAGCTGCTAAGCCCTGTAAAAGTAACTTTTTTGTTGTTATATTTTATCCTGTTATTCTAAAGATAAACATGCTTAACTGAAGTAATGAATTTGATGAGGGTTAAGTAGCACATTGCTATCAACCTTGCATTAAATAAGATTAAGTTTACTCAGGTACAAAATTGTGAAATGTCACGTGGGTGTAAGGGAATCCAGTTTCAAATCTTCCCATGTATTTTCTGAAATGCAAAACGAGCATCTCTCATATTTTTTCATGTTTAATGTGCTGTTTTGTTCATTTATCTCAAAAATGTCATTGAGTAGTTGGTAGAAGCTGTCGGAAATAACTTCAGCAGATCCAAATATTGGTTATCCTGTGGTGTGTGTAATGCACGGTGCTCAGGCTCTGTGAGCTTGCAGACACAGCCTTTGATCTGCTCTAGGTGTCAGAAAGAGAAGTTAAAATTCCCCTCTCCTCCATCACCCCTTTATCTTGCAAGACACGTTCATATGGTGGCCATGTGAAAACTCTGCCATATGAAACCCCACAATGTTAGTTTGATCTCAGGAAGGCCTCTCAATTCCAAAAATTCTTGAATTCTGATAGTGAAATTACTCAGCGTGCAAGAAAACTGGAAACCAGATATTCAGTGCTAAGTAGCAGTAGGTTTATAAAAGTTCCAGGTGTCTTTGGAGATCAAAACTTCAGCAAAACCAGATCTGCTGTCAGAGGGAACGTGGAAGGTAGGTTGGGAACAAAGTGGGCACAAAGACAAGCTCATGCAGGAACTTAGAGGACAAGTCAGCCTCCCCTTTATGGCAGAGGGGTTGTATGTAATTAGCTCAGGTCAACTCATTATGCAAATGGCATTCATTAGGACTGTGAGAGCAGGTGAGTGGTTTTATTGTCAGCAAGACACCAGAAAAAGGATTGAAGAACAAGTCTGTGTCTTACAAGCAGAAGTGCTTTTACATTTTGCAGGGCTGTCACACGTTTTGTGGAGAGGAGGCTGATGCTTTTTATAGTTACTGGGCTGGAATAGCTTGGAATGGTTGTTTTCTAAAAACTGGCAAGTTGTCATCAGAGTAAAACTCACATAGTGAGTGAGTAAAAGGGACTAATGTATAAACACTAATCTGTTCTCTAAAATGTTCCTGGAAGAATCTTCAGGACTAATATTCTATTTCAAATCACCATACAGTCATCTGGTTACCCATATGTTCATATTTTCTGCACCAGTGCTCAGGTTTTCCAAGTGAAGTTTCAAGAAAATTCTTTAAAAAAAGAAATTATGTATACTACAGAAATAATAACTAATCTGGGAATAATCTTGGTTGGTCAAGTTACTGAAATTACTGTGCCTACATTTTTTGAAGGAGAGTGAAAATCCAGATTCCTGCCAGTAGCTGTTCCTGAAGCAGAGTGAGCTGAATGTATGATTCTCTGGCAGTGGGCATCCAGAGGAAAATGTAAAAACTGTATTTGTGTTCTCATCCATAGTAACACTTGGTGGTGCCTGTCCCTCCAGTCCCCAGCTCGTGGGTGTGGCAGGTGCTCTACAATGGCACAGTTTGGCTCCTGTGTGAATGAAATGTCACAAGGCACCCAAGGGCAAGTTCATGAGGTTTAGGGCAATGGGAGCTTCATGTGTTTATGCATGATAGAATAAACTCCTAAGTTGGAAAATAATCTAATCTATTTTTTTTTTTTTTTATTCTAATTGTAACTGTTTAGGCGTCTGAACAAGAATAAATTGCAAGTTCTTCCCGAGCTGCTTTTTCAGAACACACAGAAGTTAACTAGGCTGTAAGTATAATCTGATTTATTTTTCTGTGGTGTGTTTCTATTTTATGTTCCTTATTGTGCAGATTCACATGTTTGTGTTTTGACTGTGGTGAGAGGTTTAATTTTTGTGATATTAAACTGCTAGTTAGTAAGGGTTTTTTAGGGGATGTGTTATGTTTTCTTGTGTGTAGTTGTAATTTGGTAGAGCATAAATATCAGAGGGAAGAGAAACCACAAATTTTTTCTGTTCCTCATTTATTCACTAGGATGACGTCAAGGTGACTTATTTTGAACTCTATGTAGAGCTACAGAAACCATGGAGAGTGTCAGGTTCACATATCTGGTTCAGTCTAGATGTCCACAAAAACAGATTGCATATACTTATTTTAAAATAATGGGGGTAGTTATAACTTCTTTAGTTTGGAAAATTATCTTTTTAACTAAATCAAGCCTTTGCTGGATAGACCAGCAAAGTTATGGCTGCTGCCTCATCAGGCAGGAAGAGGAGAAATTACAGGGAGGTAAACAATTTTGTTCCTTGAAATATAAAAACTGTTATAAAATGTTTAGATGGCATCAAGGCCCATTTCAGCAGCAAGAACAGGATATCATAAACTTGGCATTATTTGTTTCTGGTGGGAGGAGGGAGAGGGTGGTAGTAGAACAATAACTGGATGGTTTACAGAATATATTTTTTTAAAAAGTGCATACAAATAAAATGGATGAGCAGGTGCCTGCATAGTTACTATCAAGAAAAGACCCATCTGCCTTTTTAAAGGAGTAGTCAAAAGCTGTTTGAAATAATTTTCTGGATCTTGTCAAAGTTAAACTCATGATCCAGACTGGCTTTTTGAAATGGGTAAAATTTTTCTTTTAATGCTTGAGTTTTTTAATGGAAGATCAGATACCAAGACTTGTGATTTGGTTAGTGAAATTATAATGTTACTGCAGGGTGGCTGAAAAAGTTCTCCATTCATGTGCACTATTTATAATTGTTTTAATACATCTATGTGCAACCAAACAAACCATTTAGTCAGTGCAGTAAATTTTTCTTCCTGTGGAAATACAAACCACATGGTGATAGCACAGATTAATTTTGGAATCAGATGACTTTAAAACAGTAGGATCTTGGTTTATGCTTAAAAAAGGCAAGCTGAACAGCGTTGTGCAAGAAGTGATACTGATAGATTGGAGAAATCCTGTAACAAACTTTTAGTTTTGTCCAAACTTGCTCACGAAAAACTGTACAAGTAAGTCAATGTAATTCTGAAGATTTAAAAAATATAAAAAAAATTATAAGCTATAGCTGTCCTTAATATCTGCTTGGAAAAATCTTTGTTGGACGTGTTTTGCAAGCTTTGTCATGACTTTTGAGGGTACTAGGATATATTTGCTGAATGGATTTTCTTGAGCTGAGCAGTTTGGTTGCATTTCCTAATGTTCTTTGCATGGTTTTGAAACTTTGCATCTTGAAGCTCCTCTTGAGTATGAAGTGTGAGCTGGCACATAGTTGCAGATACCTTTATCTGGTCTCTGGAAGGTGCCAGTTGTATTTATTTCTTAGAAGAGTTGCTTCACGTGGGTTAATTGTCTAAGGATATGATGATGCTTTCAAGAGAAAAGCTTTTATAGAGTTTACCTGTATCTCTACAAATTCCAATTTAAAGTTTTGAAAACTGCTCTGTGAGTGGTCTGGACATCATGAGAGGAACTCTCTGGTAATCTGTGGGTTCAGTGGAAGGTTGTGTGTGTTGATAACTTGTGTGCATCTGTCCTCAGGAGCCTTGCACAAAGAAATGAAGTGAAGGGAGCTGAGTCTTTCAGTACCACAGAGTGTATTTTGCAGTGGGTCACGTAATCCTGATACATTATAGCCCTTAACAGCAAGGGCAATAATTTTGCTTTTAGAATATAAAGATTGTAATAAAGTTACATAGAATGGAATGATTAATCTGAATGCTGTGTTCTGTAATGCCTCCCAACGGATGCTGTCAGAACATTTGTCTTTATTCACTGACATCCATTCAGCCTTGCTTACTGTTTAACTCTGCATTAGACAGATCACTTTAACACTGTTTGTCAGAAGAAACTTGCTTTTTCTTTTGAAGATACAAGTGTTATATAAATAGAGTGTGTATTATAAGCAAATAAATCTTAGCTCAAGTGAACTCTTACAGTTCCAAGTGTAGTTTTGGTTGCGTGTTTTTCTGTCATGGGATAAGAATGAAAAATTTGCTTCCTACTAGAATTTATAAAAATGCACACACACACACATAGATATGGTTGCTCTCCATTGTTCCATGTTGCTGTCTTGGTCCCACTGCTGGTAGAGTCAGAGCTGCTCTTTCTTGCTTCTCTTCTGCCTTGTCTGAAATCCAGCAGTGCCCCTGTGCTCCCGACTGGCTCAGAGGCTCGGGTGCCAGGGCAGTGGTGCCTGCATTCCTCTCTGCAGCTGCTCCCACCCAGCCTCTCCAGAAGAAAGCAGAGCTGAGAAAGTGATGAAAGGGCATAAAAGCAGTGAAACAAAAATCAGTAGGACAGGCTGATGCAGGGGTGAGGTAGATTCTGTGGAATTTACGAGGAGTGAATTTAAATGAATGTTACAAAGTGTAGATAATGCTGGTCTTAATTTAAATTTTCCATGGTATAGCTATATTACTTTTGCTGCCATATTTTCCAACTCTTGACTGTGAGTTACTCAGATGTTACTCCATTATTTTCTTCTTAATAGTTATAATCCTCATAAAATAGAAAGTCTAAAATCGAATATTTTAATTGTGTAAGCTTGCTGCAGCTCAAACAAAGTAAAATTTTCAAGAACTAAATATTTCTGTGCAGTGTGTCCAAACTGTAAGATGTGGCTTTATTCATTGGAATGAAAAGCTCAGTCTGTGGAGGAAATAGAGATGAATTCTGTGATTGTTACAGCTGCCCTGTCCAGCAGGCCTGCAGTGAATGTAACAGTCCATGGCTTTGTGAATGCAGGTACAAGCTCAATTTTTAAAAAATTTTTTTTAAGATAAAGCTAAATAGAAAGATGCCATTCTAAGTTTGGTAGCTGGATGAGAGTTTGAAAATTGAGCATGTTTATTATCATGAATAAAATTTGGTGGAGATGGATTGACTGACCTGCTTAAGCATGCAGGAATTTTGTGTGCTGGAGGGTTTTGGGGAAGACCTGTTAATGTTTCAGGAGTATTTAAAGGCTGAAAAAGCAACTGAGGGCTTTTCTCAGTGTTCTGTCAGCCAGGCTGAAACCTGGGACTTTACTGGAGGAACCAAATTGTTTCTGTGGGTTGGTATTGACGCCATAATGATTTTTTGCCTTTTCTTTTATGCCTCTTTTGTATGCCTTTGTGGCCTTTTGTATTCTTGGTGTTTCTTTTAGCCTACATTCCCAGATTTGATGTTTTGTTGAGTTGGGAGACTGAACATCTTGGAGGCCTCAGGCACCAAGGTCCTCTCTGGACACATTTTGTAAACTCAAAGATGGGTCTGGCCGGGGGAGGGTTCTGGGGGGAGGGAGGGGGTGGACTGGGGCTATAATTCTATNCCTTCTAACCGTGTTGGGCTCTGACTTTAAGACCAGGGATAAGGCATCAGTGTCAGCAGAATCTCTTCAGCCTTGCTGCTGCTGGGAATCGGAGTGGGACACGGTTTGTGATGTGCTTGAGGAGCTGCAGGACAAACCTGGGGCCCCCGTGCTGCTCCATGTGCCCGTGGCTTGGGACAGCAGTGCTGCTGTCCCTGAGGGATTCCCTGGTGTCACCAGGGCATGCACAGTGCATTCCCACTGAAATCCACTTGCTGATAACTGATGAAATTGAATTTAGAATGCTTCTCAAATTATAGCTGTGCCCTCAACCCTCACTTCAACTCCAGGTACCTTTGGCTTTTTTCTCCAAGCCTCTCCTAAGTTCTGAGCTTCAGGATATCCTTGCATCTTTTACAGGGCTGCTTAGGCTTCGTTGTCACATCTGGTTGATATTACAAGCAGGAATATATAAAATGAAATAACCCTTAAATGGAATGTGAGGCGTCCCACAAAACGAGTTTCTCATAAGGCTTTGAGCCTTTTCTTCTAGAAAGGGTGGCTTTGAGACTCATGGATTTTGTTTGCTTTGGTTTAGATAAGGGTTTTAAGTTTAAGTTGGATGGTGAATGAACCCTTGATTGTACTCTACTCTCTAGTGGAAATGTTTCTCATTGCTCTGTTGCCTTCACTGCCTAGGTCTTAAAGCTTCTGAACCGTTTTATCTGGGATAATTATCTAATAATTCAAAATGCAGGCACTTTTAATGAGAAAACTGTATCCAGGAAAAGACATTTTTAATGAATTGAGAAATAAAAGCATGAAATTTTTATAGTTTCAGGTATTTACTAATATCTATTGATAAAGCAACAAGTATTTTTAAGACAGGTGATGAAATGCACAGAAAAAGTATAATAAAATGAAACATGTAATTTAACAGCTATAAAACTAGGTTTTGATTCTAAGGCAATTATTTTCTTAGATCCAAAACAACTCGTGAAATCTACCCACAAAGTTTGTAAGCAAAGATTTGTGCCTGCTGGAATCCTGTTTCCTCTGTGTGCAAAGCTAGTGTATAAAATGATTGTAGTGCATCTGCTTTTCACTAAAAAACAAGTATGCTAGGGGGGTCCATGAGATACTCATTCGTCTTTGAAAACACAACAAAAGGGGAAAACAAACCCATTCCCCCCAAACACCCTGTCATGTAAGAATATATTTGTTTCATTGTTGAAGCCTCTATACCTCAGGCTAGCTGCTAAGTAGTCATGGTAAAGCTCCTTTGTGTGTGTGAAAAAAACCTCTTAGAAGTGCTCTAAACTCAAGCCTTGCAGTGAGAATTAATACCTCTACCAAATTTATAGCCATGGACCATTTGTTGGGTCTATTTACTTTTAATGAACTGTCTTGGTTGTCACTTGACTGAACAAACCAGGCTCTGGAATCTTAGATACTGAAATCTGATACCCAAATATCAGAAGAGTGGAAGCATCCATAAGACTCTGAAATTAATTTGTTTACTTTTTAGAGTAGTATCAGAATCCAGATTTTATTCCAAAACTGGGTGTCTTAGTGTGGGAGCAGAGCTCTGTGATCCTGAACTGAGAGAGTTTGGGTCCGTGGCTGTGAGTGCACAGTATCTTTGTGTTTAAATTTTCTGGTCATGGTGTCCCAATGTTTTATCATCTTCATTTACAGTTATTTCTAAAGCAGGCTACAGTAGCACAATCAGCAGAATGGAGATATTGTAGGCAAGTTATTTGTTTTAATAAAATGGAATTTCCTCCCAGTATCAGGAACAGCCATTCTGTAACAAGCTGCTTGTTGTTAAGGTGGTGTAAGTATTTGTAGCACTGTGAGGTTTGTCAGAGCTGGATCAGTGGGATGCTTATTTCTTGTCTAGGGGAATATTTTGAAAGTTGATTGATAGATGGGTAAAATAGTGAGTAAGTACTTGCAGCACACAGCACAAATTCTATGAGTAGCCTTAAAAAGAGGCAGTATTCAGTTTTAGCAGAATCACAGAATGGCTGAGGTTGTGCTGGGCTGACCCTGGCTGGACACTGGTGCCCAAAGCTGCTCTGTCACTGCTCTTCTCAGCTGGGCAGGGAGAGAAAATGTAATGAAAGGCTTGTGGGGTGAGATAAGAGCAGGGAGAGATCCCTCACCAGTGACTGTCACGGGCAAAACAGACCTGACTCGGGGTTATTAACTTTACTGACAGTGAAATCACAGTAGGGCAGTGTTTTATTTTTAGAAATTGCTATTTGCCATCTCTTTTCTTGACTTGTTCACTTCCTTGTAATATCAATGCGTGTGCAGTGTGTATATTTGATTTTGTGCGGTATTTCCTTGGATAATTCCCGGTATGAGTAGCTGGAACTACTCAGTGCTTTCCGTAAGAAGCTGCCCTGGTTAAACATAAACATGAAGGTGTTCTCAGGTTCCCTGCGTGGCCCTGCTGTGCCAGGCAGGTGTTGGCCCAGGTGAGCCAGGGTGTCCTGCCTGGAACTGGACAAGTGCAGGGCGTGTTGGATTTTCCCAGTGTGTGCTTCCCTCCGGGTGCCCGTGCAGCTCAGATGTTTTATTGCAGCCAGGGCTTGCTGCACACGGCTGGGATTTGCCCAGGATTTGCTGCTGAAAGCCCTCTGAGAAGTGGCACTTGGAAACCCTCCTTCCCAGCCCATCTCAGCCAGCTCACAGCATCAAACATGACTCCTGCTCAAATTCAGACTCTTTCATCTTGGGGATGTCATTAGAAGCTGTGCTTGGAAAAGCAACCAGATCATAAATTTTCTTCGTGTCCTCTTTATTTCTCTGTTTGTTCTCTTTCTAGAAAGCAAGCTCTCCCAGATTGCTGCCTCAGAGCTCCATTATCATTTCCCATTAAAGCAGGATCCTGACAATTCAATTGTTGCAGGAGTTGAGTTACGGTGTTGCCATGACAAAAGAGCATGGGCTTGTAACAGGGTGTTTTTGTGGTTTTATCCACATCCAATAATTGTAGTTTTACTGTGTATAGATCACAGCAGGTCTTTTCAGGAGACAGTAAATAATTACAGTAAGTGTTTGCTGGTCTCAGGGGTGCACTTCTGGCTTGGGAAAGATGTGCATTAGGTCAGAGGCTTGTGCTGCAGATAGCTGGATGACATTTACACCATTTATCAAGCTGAAGTCATTCTAGATCTTCTTTTGGGCTCTGCTGGTAAATAATACATGTAGCCTTTTGGTTGTTTTTTTTTTTAATACAAATACACACCAATTTTATTTGAAGCTAATGATCTAAATGATCTAAAGATCATTTTCTGTCTAAATTAGTGCAGAAGAATAATTAAAAATATAATGAGGATTTTAAAAAATTATTATTATTTGAGAGTAAAAACCAAAGGAAAACATGTTGAAAAGCCAGAAGGCTTCCTCCTCAGTGCTGCTTTTTCCCCCGTGTGGAATTGGTTATTTGAAATGATAGTGTGCAGATCTCTTGTATCCCCTCTTAGGGGAAATAGGCACGACTGGGGAAGAAAGGGTGTTTCTTGTGAAAATTACTGCTGGGTTTTAGTGGCGTCTTCCTTCTAAGGAGGTTTCTATTGCCAACTTCTGTGATCAGGTCATCTTATTACAAAGCTATTTAAGGGAGTTTGTGGCAAGGATTATACATTTCCAGAAGAAATGCCACACATGCAGATTAAGCACAAATCTGCTTTGGAAATAAGTTGTTTTACTCTGTTAGCTGAGTAACTACTGCCTTGCATTTCCAATGTTTTTTCCTTTGCTATTTGAAGAGTGACATCTTTTCATTGATATTCAGCTCAAGAAAACAGGAGGCTCCAAATTAGTGGGATTAATTTGCCATTTAATTATTTGATAATTATTTGGTAGCCTTAGCCATGCTGCTGGGTGTCCATTTTCCTGAATGTTGGGGTTTTTAAAGTACTCTCAGATATATTCTACTTTCAAATCACATGGCTGGGAGATAGCACATTAAAAATACTGTAACTGGCTACTCAGAGCAATGCTGAACTGGAAAATGGTAACACCAGTAGTAGCCCTGTGAACTTACTAAGTCCAGTCCATGATTTTGCATCAACAAAGTTCTTGTAAATACTTCCTGATGCTTCTTAAAATTTGCCTTATTCTTAGTATCAAACAAGGAATACTGATAAATTCAGCATGTACGCACAATAAGACATTAATTCCATCAGAGTTCATTCTTTTCTCCCCAGCCAGGGCAGCTGAGAACATCCTGGAGGTGCTTAGCAAAATCAGGCTGTTCTGAACTTCTGCAGACTCTTGTGCTGCTTTGAGCGAGTCCCAGCAACGCCAGCGGAATGGGGACTCCATGGTCAGTCACCACCACGTGGGCTCCGAGGGTGGCTGTGTGCTCTGTGTGTGCTCTGCCAGCTCTGAAATGTGTCCTTACCGACTGCCTTCCACTTCAGAGTGACAAACCTAAATGGGGAGAAAAACACAGTGCCTCAGCTTCTGGTTGTGAGGGCTTTCACATGACTGAGAGCTGCTACAGAGGTCTCAAAACACAACAGTTGTGGGTGGGCATTATTGGCTTGCTGTTTTCTTACATTAGTCTTCAGAATCTGGGCTTTTTCGCTCCTGTGAGCAGCAGTCCAAGTGCTGTAGCTCCCTGCAGTGCTGGGTTCTGGTTCCTGGTGCTCGATTTGTGGTGGTGGCAGGGCTGGGGAGATGCTGGTGCTGGTGGCCTTGGCAGGGTGGGTTTGTCTGTGGCACCAGGGGCTGCTTTCAAGCTTGACAGAGGATTGAGTGGCTGTGGAGGTTGCAGCTGCAGATTGATGAGGTTGTATCACAGGTATATTGTTACTGAGGGATTCTGACCTGATGGTTTATAGGTGGTTTCCTTCCTGGAAGCTGGATAAGCCTGGTAGTCTGTGCAGCTCTGAGTTTGTCAGGGTCAGATTTGCTGCGTTGGCTGTGTTAATGTGGCAGAGCTAGTCAGCAAATGTCAGCACATCATGGTTACTTGCACACAGTGTATTGCTATGTGGATATTGCTTTTCTTGTTTGAAAACTTCCTTCTAATCAGTTAGTTCACATGTGAATGTTTTCTTGCTGTTCTCCTTCAGCCGTGCTCTGAAAGGAGCTGAAAAGTGTTTTCCTGAGTGTTCAGTGCTTCTGAGCTGCTGGAGTCTTGGCCATGGTTAGAATGAGCAGTGGGAAATTCACTTGTAAATTGTCATTACTGCAACTAGGAGACAATGCAGAGTGAATATAACTCTCTTTTCTTTTTGGTGAACAGGAGATTAGAATACATTTGGCATTATTTTCACACTGAGGCGGTTTCCTCACACAAAGTGAATGTAGGAACAGATTGAACTGATGACCTGAAGTGCAGACATCTCATCTATGCAGCAGGAAAAATATCATAATGATAATGTAAATATTTCTGCTGCTTTCCATAATAGACTGTCATCCTGAGGCCAAAGATGAGTTTACATTCATCGTCTTGTAAAAGTCCTTTCAAATACTTTGGAAATATGTTGCAGATAATGAGAATTTATTTTAGTGTGTGTGGATAGTAGAAGAGAGGACATGATCATTGGTGTAGAGATACTAATGAGGGTTAAATTACAAGTGCTGCAGATGAAGCCTTGATTTTCATCACTGTCTTCAGCAAGAAAAGGCCATTTCCCATTACCAGTTTTCTGGCTTCAGCTCTCCTGGTTGTTTCATGGCAGCAGAACCCTGCTTTACCTACAGAGATTTGTTGTACAGTCAGAGTGCCCCATGAGTTAAGGGTTTAGTGGGTAAAATGATGCAAGGCCAAATACTTCCTTGTTTTAATTATCTTTTGGTTTTCTTCTTGAAATCTGCAATGTGTAAAATGGGAAGCTTAAGTCAGGCTTTCTGGAGCTTTTCCATGTGTTTCACAGGGGTAATAGACCATGCCTGTTTAAAGTATTTCAGACACTTAAAGGTCTCCAAAATGAAAGCTGCTATTACTTTTAAATGCACTGTGTTTGCTTTTGAAATACAGTCATAAATGATCCAGGATTTCATTTTGATTCCAGTCCCTGCAGCTGAGGGAGCCGTGGGATTGTAGCCCGAGGCGTGTGTGTGCCTGTCAGAAGGGTCAGCGCCGAGCCGAGCCGGGGATTTTTTCTGGAGCCTGACACAGCTCCACGTCCCCAGTGCAGACTGCACTGTAAAACTTACAAGGGTAGAAAATATTCATGAAACAAAATTAAAATAACCCGTGCAAGCCATTAAATGTTACGGTGCTGCGAGAATAGATTGGCAAGGGTGGTTTATTATCATCTTGCTCTCATGAGTAAGGCAAGGATGTTGTACAAGGTGTGCCTTTGAACTGCTTTTATTTCTTCACTCATCATAACACACTGAAAACAAAAGGTTATGGCACCTTGTGTTACACAAAGTCCATGAGCTGATTTTTAATGTTTCCCTTTTATAATACTTTGGAACTTAGTGAGATTATTCAAATATTATACAGTAATTGCCACTGTTGAATATTGAGATTTTCTACAATGAAAATGCAAATAGTATTGAGAAAACTGACTGAAGCATATTTGAAATTAAGTACCTGCCTTTTGCTTTGCTCTGTTAAACTCCCTGATGGGCTGTTGCTAAAGACATCTATGAAATGTTTTCTTCAGAAAACAGCTGATATGAATTTACTCCATTCCTACTGATCTATGAAGGAATGTTAAGTTTAATGTTTTGAATGGTTTCCGTGCACGGTACAACATCAGTGCTCGGTGAACTGTGAGGGGAAAAATGCTGACAAGAAAGGCATCCGATATGAAACCAAACATTATGCTTATACAGTTAGTTTCTTTTGTTGAGAGAAATAATCTTGTGTCCTACCACACAGTCACAGGAACAGAACTCCCTGTAAGTTCTGATAATCATCCCGGGTCAGCCCTGCCTCTGTCCTTCCTGGGAGTGAGGAAGGGTTCACTGGAACATTTCAGTCTCTGAGCCCCAAACTGATTTCTTTACAACAAGCACATGCACAAATTGACTTTATCTTCAAAAGCACTGGATGGAATTTTTGCTTTTTCACCTTGAGTTTGTAGCATCCTGCTCTACTTTTTCCCAATAATTGCTCGATTTACCCCATACCTTAGTATCCCTCACTAGGAGCAGATCTGATGGTATGTTGTGCTAGGTTTTTTACTAGGACTTTTTCTGCAGAAGTGGCAGCATTTGCAGTGTCTGGTTGTTATTTGACCCAGGAGCTTGCTGGTCTATAGGAAGTATTTCACTTAATCCACTTCCCTCCTTGGCTGCAGAGGCCTCGCGCTGCCCCTGCTGTGTGCAGCGCTGGTGTGGCTGCGAGGGCTGCACTGGAAACGCCGTCCTGGGACGGCCCAGTGCCAACGGGCTGGCTGCAAGAAACCCTAAACCCGTGTCCTCTGCTGGCTTTGTTGGGAGGACACGATGGCTCATCCCAGTGGGAGCCAGGGTGCTGCCCCGAGGGCCCGGGCTCAGCGTGGGGAATCTCTGTGGGGTGCTCTGGTGTTGGCCTGAGGCTGGGAAATGCCCGGGGGTCCAGCGTGTCCCGTCCCACCAGCCTGCAGCACTCACGCCGGGCAAGGACTGTGCATGGCAGATGGAGAGGTGCAAAGACCTTCACTGTGCAGCTCAGGGTACCTAAATACCAGTGCACAACCAGGATAGAACCTCATAGAAACAGGAAGATCAAATCCCAGGATTTCACCCATTCACCTGGAGTATTCCCTAGATATTACCTATTATGGGAAGGTGTAAATAATCCCATATGAGGCCACTGACCACAATCTTCCCAGGCCATTGCTCAAGAAGGTCACTGACCCATGGTCCTCTTTTCCAGCCCATCTCAGGTGCCCTGGAAGTGTTTCCATGGTTACCACCGGGCCTAGGGAAGATGCTTTTGTGGGCCTTCAGGCCTGCTCTTCTGAAACACCCATGGTGGAACCCAACCCCAGCCCTTCCTGCCAGGAGCACAGTTACACTGACATTGCTCAGGTGGGCCGTCAGTTCAGACTTTCGAGGCAACATTCATCAAGTATTTTGATAAAGTGCAATTTACATCCATCAGTAATTACAGGCTCCAGAGGGACCGTGGTATTTTTTTTCCTGACACGACAGGAAGCAAATTTCCCATAAGCCTGGGGAACGCAACATGCCACTTGCCCCAGTTGGTGGTGAACTTCAAAGGAAAACAATGTTTCTTTTTACTGGCCTCGGGTTTTGCACTATTTTGTCTTCAAAATTGGTATTTCAATTGCTTGAAGGGAATTATTTTTCTTCGCTGCTTGTTACTCTTTTTCTCCCAAATGGCATTGCTGGTTTTTAAAAATGAGGACCACCTCACTCTTTTGCAGCTGGAGCTTATTCCAACTCCTCTTTAATGAGGTAAACCCATTTCATTGTGTTTAAATAAGCACATGAACAAAGGACCAGTTGCTGGGTTGGCCTGTGGATGGCTGTGGCTTACAACAGGCCATGTGTCAAACTTGGCAAAAATATGAGCTAGATTGTTTTTCACTTTGTAGTTAAGGTTTGTAAATAAATACAATTTTATGGCAAGTGTAAATGATATACCTTTAAAAGTTGAGACTCATTTATTACCAGTCTGTTTTTTCGTATCTCTTTATTAACTTCGGAGAGTCCTTCTTTTCTAAAGAATGAAATGAAAAGGGGAAAAGGATTTCCCTCTTCCTTTAGGGCACATTGAGCATACCATAAAATATGGAAAAGTGAGGACTTATCACTGTGGCTTGGCTCTGTAGCCTTGCCCTGAGAATGAGGAAGGAGTTCGGTTAGCAGAGGCTCTCTAAGGCGTTTTGTGTGTGTGCCCAGAGTTTGAGTGTCAGACTGGCAGGAGGAATGCCAGAGTGAGCTGCTCTTTGGGCTTTCAGCCCGGCCTCTCCCTTATGTACGGTGACCTGAAAGATTAACACAGTTAAAAACTGAGGGGAAGCAATTTTTATGTATGAAAATTTCTGATATTCATAAAGAAACAAGCTCTAGCAGTTCCCAGGAGCTAGAGGGCTGCTGGGGATGCTGCTGTGTTGACGGCCTGTGACAATGCTTCTGCATCACTTTAAACTGCACTTTTAAAATTATGCAACACTTAGATACTTCACTGAGGTTTTTTCTTAAGTAACTTTCCACAGCTGACTTCATCTGCTCAGGTTGGGGGGAGTAGTTGTAGAAAAAGTCAGTGGCTTGTCTTGGATCAGCAGTCACTGGGTTTTTAGGAGTTTTTTCCCCTCTAATGTGCCTGCTTTTTAAGGTTTTCATATTTAGTATTGTGGTGGCCAACCCATTTGTTTCTTTCTCCTGTAGAAGAAGATTTTTCTGGTTTTCTAGCCAGAAGTATAAGAATACATATACAATACAATATAAGAAAGAATGGAGCACATTAACCTCATCAGCATTTAACTGGCTGAGTGTTGAGTGGGAAGTTGAACCATATGACCTCAGAGGTCCCCTACAACCTGAAACATTCTGTGGTTAAATATGTTATTTATAGTATTTAATGCTAGGGCTTGGAAGCTTTTAGCTGGTTCAAGGTTTGGCAGATATTGTGGATGGAATACCAGACAGTGGAGTTTTCCTTTTTTTCCCCTCCTATTCAGAATGAAAGATTAAATGTAGTAGACAGGATTTTGGTGGGTGCTGGAAGATCCTGTGCTAAGAGGTGCAAGATTGTGCTCATCGTCAGGATTTAGAGTATGAGATGTTGGTTTTCAACTCCCACAACCCTGGGAAGTCATTAGGAACCAGAACTGATGAACTGCTGCTGAGGAAAGTAAATTTTAGCTGTCTCCTACCCTAAATTGTGCTGTTTGAATCCACTTGTAACGTTGACTTTGGTGTCCTTTTCAGAGGTGCCTTGGTGTTCAGTGTTTTTACATTTTATCATCTTGCATCTTACTGTGGGAGGAACTTACTGCTTTATCCCTTTCTTGAATGTGTCTTGATTCTGCTTTGCTTAAAAACAGCTTGCAAAACCAGAGTGGCTGATCTGGGAGGCCGTGGTGGGGTCATTGTGTAACAGAGGCGAAGAGGTGCTGCCCAGATTCTCTTGAAAATGGCATAAAAAAGGAAAAAGGGAGTATAGCATATAGTACAGATGGGTCCTGCTATTGGGGTTTTCTTCCCAAGGTCCTGTTTAAAGTGGACGTGGCATGGATGGAGGATCGAGGTGTTCCTACAGGAGGAGGCATTTTCAGGGTTTTTTTTTTTCTTTGGAGGACCCTTGTTTTCCTTCCTGCAGGAGGAAAAGTCAGGAGGCCCCAGAGGGTGAAGTTTGGGATCGGTGCCTCTGCTGTGGGTCTGTGTCAGCAATGTCAGTGTGCAGAACTCACACTGCTCACTCTGCCAGCCCTGGCACACTCTCTGCTCGTGTCCAGTGGTAAAATTTGAAAGGAGGGCACACTGGGCTCAACCTCCCATTATCTAAGAACGTAGCTTTTGAATTCAAATGTTATTAGTTTCAGGTTGCAGCTACAGAAAAAGGTTTGTTCTCTTTCTGGTCTTAATCTGATGATCTTGATTTAATTTTTGAATTTATTTCCAAACAGCCTCTAAGGTAATGTTACTACAATGTCAGCAATCTATTTAAATTACAGAAAAATCCCAACTATTTTTAAAAAAAGTGGTTAAAAGGAAATGTTGTCTTAATGTCCACTGGGTTATGGTGAATTTCAGGCATGTTTTAAGCTACTACAGCATTATGCCCATCTAACAAATGGGGTTTGTATGTGAAAATTCAAATATTCCCAAACAATCACTTCATGATTTTGAAACTTGTGGTAAAGATCCAGCTAAGGAAAATATAACACTATTTTTTGCATGATGATAGTGCTGATACTTCCCTCTGATACTGAAGGGAAGGACTTAACAGTGTCTTCAGAAAGGCTCAACTTGAGTCACTCAATTAAGTTACTGAATTACAAACTTCTACTTAAATGTGTAAATCAAGGTTTTTTTCAAGTAGTTTTTTTCTTTCAAAAAAAAGTTTTGGTGAGTTTTTCTGGCAGCCATCTGTATACGAAATAATAATAAAAAAAAAGCAAAATCTAACATTTGTGTTATGGAGATTAATTAGTTTAGAGTTCTCAGCTAGTCGGCCAAAGAAATGATTTATACTGTGCAGACTGGTGTGTCAGGGACAGGTAATATGTGAAGTAATTTTTAACTATGTGAATGAGACAAGTACTTCAATTTTAGGAAGGTTTTTTTCTGAAATAAAAACGAGATTTAGAATGTTTTTCTGTTTAAATTTTCTTTTTGTAATAAAAGTCAAAATCATTTTGTGAGTTGATGAAAAACCATGTAATATTATTTAATGGTTCCTCATTTTATATTTTCACAGACTGAAAATAAACATCACCTCATAGCCCTGTATCTTAAATAATTCCAGATAGCATAATTAACTGTAATTACTTAATTATTAAATTTTTCTCTACTTTGTTATTTTGAAGGGATTGCAAATAATTGAGTACACACTTTACACAGTAACTTCCCATGAATCCATACATCCCACTTGTTACCGTGTAGTGATGATGCTTATTGAAGCTGGTACATTAAAGTATTGATTAACATTTCACAGGGTTATACATTTATAATTCATCAGAAAAAAGGTAGAAATTACAGCTGATGTGCAGTGCTCTCATTCCTTTGAATCACCCCAAGGCACCTGAGTATTTGAATGAAAAGATGGGTAATGTGTTTTTTGCTTGTTTTCAACTATGAAACCCAAACTGGCAGCACAGGCTGTCATTACAAACCCCTGGGAAGAAATGCTGTCCTGAACTTCTGCTGACTGCTGAAACAAACCCCACCCAACCGAAAATACCTAAAGTCTGACAATTTAAAAAAAAATAAAAACAATAAAGTGCTGTCTTATGTTGTTGCCTTTGCACAGCAGAGTCCATATTCTAAATGTACCAAGTTCAGAGAGTCAGGAGAGCAGCTGGGGCTGAAATGCTGCACTTGTGCAGAGGTGGATTTGTACTGGTGGTTCCGTGTGTCTTTGCACTGAACTTGCTCAGGTGTGTGCAGAGTCCCTCTCCTCGAAATCTGACATTGTTCTGCTCAGCATTTCCAACTGTGTTAGGGAGTAACTTGGGGAAACAAAAATCCTGCATGGAAAAACATTTCTTCAGTAAATATGTTGAGTACATGGACTGATTTTTTAAAGTCATGTTGGAAAATATTAATTATTAGGTAATAAGGTAAAAAAATTACCTGATAAGGGCAAGGAATTTTGGAACGTGGTGAACAAGACTCGGTGTCCTGATTGGAATTTTCAGTTGTTGAATTAAGTATATTATTTAAACAGCTTGGATTCTAAAGGATTGGATGGCATTTTGAATAAAGTAACTTCGTGTGGGTTAGTTTACTGTTAGACAGCACTGGTGTTAAGAGCTGGTGATTTATTTTATTGTAGGTAGCCAAACATCTTTGTGGGATGGTTGTTTCACACACACATACATTTTACTCACCCTCTCGGTAGGTACTTTTTTCCATCACTGCTCTTGCATATGTTGTGCTGATGCTGAGTTGCTCTTGGAAACCATTTCTTAGTAGGGACATTGGGACTGTTCTTCAAGAAAATGCAGTGCTTAATAAAAGCAGCATGTCATGCAACAGCCCAAACACATTACCCGTGTGCACACTATTACAGATTCCACAGAAGTGTTACAGTAATGCTGCTCTTGGCCTTCAGCTTGTTGTCTTATTGGTATATTATATAAATAGCCAGCTATTGAGATACTTGGGAATTTTTGAATGAAAGCTTTTGTAGGATTAAAAATTGCTGGGTTTGGGTTTTAATGGGAATATTGGGAAAATCAGACACTACTTGAATTGTCTGAAGTTATTACAGAATAAGTAAATTCTAAAAAGACTGCATTGTGATCGTTCCTGTTCCTGAAATACTGATGTTTTTCCAGCAGTTGTAAATCAGTGCTTAAATAGTCTCTTGGTATAGAGACAGGACACAAAGGGTTTAGCTGTTCCTTGCCTTGAAAAGTCATGGAATTTTTTGGTTAAACACAATGAACTTGAAATGGTGAAATCTGAGTGAGTGATCTAAGTAATTTTTGTTGCAATTTTCTTCAACACTTACATTGCCCAATTTTTGTGGCATAATAGAAGGACACAGGCCAGAAATTGAGTGATGGTTCCTGACAAAATAGTTCCTGATATTAATAGAAAGGAATAAAATAAATTGGAGCCGTTTTTATGCACCACTGAAGAGAATGTGTGATGGTGAGCCTGGAACAGCAGCCAGGCTGGAACAGAAACAGGCCTTGAGTTTATGAACTTGAGATAAATATTTAAAAATGCCATTTCAGTATGTGCAGAGTGTATTTTTCACATTTCAGTTTGGTTTCCTTTTAAAGTGTGTGTCAGATAAGAGCACCTGCTGCTGCTGCTGGTGGGCAGGTCTGGAACCCCAGGCACGGCCAGAGCCTGCCCAGGGAACGGCTCCAGGGACGGCAGCGAGGAGACAGCAAATGGTTTCAGGGTGGGCTGGCCAGGGAAGTCGAGAGGGCAAGTTTTGGGGAATTTCAGCTATGTCATGGGAAATGGCCACAGCCAGACTTGTGATTAGCAGGAGAGAGCAAATCCTCTGGGTCATTGCCAGGGTTCAGGAGGGCAAAACACTGCTGGGCTATCAAATTGTTGCCATACTTTGTTTAAAAAAGAAAGCGAGGGCAAATGTAAGTGGGGGAAAAACCAAAACTAACAAAGAAGCAGATGACTTTTTTGGGTGTCAAATGTGCCACTGTTTTAGTGTTGCTGGCATGGACAGCCTGAGCAATGCAGGAGAACAGAGAACTGCTGGAACAAGTGCATTCAAATATTGAAGGTATTGAGGAAATCTGAAAATGTAATAGCTACTAAGTTTTTTGGGATTTTTTCCTTTGGATTAAAAGAATCTTCTCATAAATTGCACTGGTTTTTTTCTTATAAAATTTACCTACACTGAGGGTAGTTTTTGTGTATTGCTGATCCCAAAATGACTTTAAGCTGATTTTTCTGTATCCTAAATGGAAAGATATTGTGTAGCATATTGAGGGAATATGAAAAAGTATTTACCTTTTTTTTTTAACAAATAACAAAAGTATGTTCTGAAAGGACACTAATTAGAGCCAAAAGCAAAGTAGACAACTGAAACTGCTCTCAGTACACTAAAATTCACTGAATTTTTTTGATGAGAGGCAAGCTGTTGTAAATACCTGCTGTATTGGTCAGACCTGCTGAGTGTGATTTGTGAGAGCACTCAAGTAGGAGTTTCCTGGTTCTGGGATATTGCAGCTTTCCAAGTCAGACCTCTTTATTCATTCACCTCAGGTAAGTAAACAGAGGTGTTTTGTTTTGCCCTTCTGTGGTTGCTCCCAAACCACAGTTCCATGGCTCTTGGAACAGCTCTTTGGCCAGAGAGTGGAGTGAGGTTGTGCCACCGGTCCTTGAGACAGCTGGTGGCTGAACACAGTCAAACCCATTCATTTTCCCTCACCCCATCTCTGCAGCACTCCTGACTCCCTGCAGGAACGGGCTGTAGGATTGATTGTGCCAGCCCGGTTCAGTGGGAACACCCAGCCTGCGGAGCGAGGCTGCATCTCCCTGGATCCCTGCCCCAAACAGCAGTGGAATTGTGGGTGCTCGCTGCAGAGCACCCCGGAGGGATGTCGGGGCTCCAGCCTGGCTGCATTCCTCCTGCCGGGAGCCTTTGTCTCCATGGCAGCGATGCTGCCCCGACCCTCCTGGTGGCTGTGGTTGTGGAGTGTCAGGGTGCCCGTGGCTGGTGGTGGAACTTGCTGCTCTGGATGTTCAGCAGAGGGAGGAGGAATCCACTGGGGTGGCAGAAAAAACCCCAAGTCCTTTTACCTGGGTTAGCCCTGAAGTTCTCCAGCCTTGTTTCCTGATCACAGATGCGGGTACTTCCCGCTGCCAGCCGGGGCAGGGACAGCTCCACAGGTCAAAGCTGACCGTGCCAGAGCTGGAAGTGACAGGAATGCTGCCCAAACTCTTTCCAAAGAGCCCATGTGTCAGGCCTTATGTAGTGCTCTGGTTTATTTTCTGATCACTGGGCTTTTATTTATTTCTTGTTCCCTCACAATACTAATGACATTTCCAGTTAATCTTTCAGATTTTTCATTTCCTTACACGTTTCAACTTTCAGTAAATACAACTCCACATTCTTTACCCATGTGTAAGTTACAGAAAACTTACCCTAAAAGCCAGTCCCTGCAATTTACATGTCAGTAATTATATTTTGCTGTATTAATCTGATTGTTTGAATTAATCCATCCAACCTATTTCTTTAGTAAATGCAGAACACTTACAGGTTAGTGTTTCAAGAATAATACTGTAAATGAGCAGAGCTTTGCAGACTTCTATGCCAAACGCTGTCTAGATGTAGAGTTCTTTCCCACACAGAGCTGTCCTTCCCCCACTCCTCTGCAGCAGTGGGAAGCAGAAGCATTGTCCATGACTCGTGACAGCCTAATAGCTGCTGTGGAAGCTCAGAACTGGGTCTGCCTTGGCCCCAGATGTAAATGTGGCACTATTTGCTGGCCAGTTGAGAGTTTACGTGGAGCATTTGGCTGGAGGACAGCACTGTAAGTCTTCACAGTGGTAACACTGATGCATTTGGGTTGCCTGAAAACCCAAACCTAGGAAAGTGTAAATAGCGTATCAAAAGTTTTCAGAGTGAATCTGTGTTGATTTTGATGTATTTCTTTGCAAGGTTGGGTTGAATGTCAGCAGTCAAGTGGGCTCTTGTTAGTGCTTGAGATTGATGGGTTGTCTCTTAAAAAAACATCAATTTCCTAAATGAGACTTTGTTCACTAAGAAGTGGCTAAACCAGGTGTAGAAGTAATAGCCAGGAGTTGCCCTGAAATAAAGCTGTTTCCTTGAGGTGACATCTGAGTCTCTGGTTTGGCCTGAGACTTTAGATTTCAGATTTGTTTCATTCCTAAAGGATAAATGGCACAAAATGCATGTCTGGTTTGTGTTGTCAGCAGTGCCCTCCATTGAGGTCTCTGTTTGCACAGAGTGATATGCAGGGTCTGAAAGGTAGTTCTGAGGAAATCTTAACCTCTTAGCTGAGGGATTAAGAGGTCACCACAGGAACTTCTGGGCACGTAATCCTGGAGCCAGAGGCTGAGGCAGTGCTATGCTGTAGTGCTGGCTGTGTTCCAGTGCAGCCAGTGACAAAATGTACTGGTGCTTTTGGCAACTTTTGGGGTTGAAGTGGAGGGAGGAACAAGTATGAATTGTGGAACAATCTCCAGAGGATGGAGAGGTAACAGAGCTACCTGGAAACACATAGGAATTTCTCAAAGTTTGCAGCATTCTTAAAACCAGATGAAAGCCTAAAAATGCCCAGATGTGTAGAAGAGATTTGCAGTGTAAAGTGCATGGATAGCATAATGATTGACACACTCAGTGACTTTGAAGTATGTTTTTAATTATGTTGTTTTCGTGTAGTGCTGTGTGTGAAATGTTTTGATCTCACATAGGAAGAAGAGTTAGGTCTGTAAGAACCGCATGAATGGTGTGAGAGTGCTTTGCAGTGTGTTTCTGTGCCTGAAGAACTGGCATCTTGTTCCCTGTCATCAACTCAAGATGCGAAAAGGAAATGTACAACTGCTGAAAGTTGTGCAAAGAATCTGCTGAGGAATCTTCTGTCTTTGAAGATCTCCATATGTGAGGTATTCATGCATGTTTTGAAGATGATTTGGTTCTTGGGATTCCTGAAGGTATTGGGGAGGAATGGATGTAGCAGGCTTGTGTTTGGCAACAGTTTAACAGCACAAAACAAATCACAAATGCATAAATATGATGAGTTATTGTCTCTGTCAAAATTGAGCACAGTTAGAAAGCTCTGTCCAACTGTGATCTGTGTGGTCTGGCTCCTGGCAGTCAGCATACTGGAAGTGTAGAAGTTAAAGTTCCAGAAACTTATCTGTAAAGAGCTGCCTGAGCTCCTGACGGGCAGGGCTCGTGTTGTCAGAGCTCAGATCGTGTTGTTCTGATAGCAAACCATCCATCTTCCTATTGGCTGCCTTATTCGAGTGAGGCTGAATTTCCAGACTAATGTGCCTTCCAAGCACTGAGAGTACTGAGGTTCACTTGCTGGAGGGAAAGGTGTGCTCAAGGAACTATTTGATGTGAAAACACATGGCTTGAAAAATCATGAAAAGTTCCTAAAGGGAGAATGGGAAAGAGTAACTGGAGTTCAGAGAGAGACTATAAATTGCACCTTTAATGGAACTGCATGCTGGGCTCAGAACTAAACGGATAGAAAACAGATAGTGTACCCCTTAAAAGTAAGAAAAATCTGCTTTTGTTTCAATACAGTCTTTCTTTAGCTGTAGCCACCTTGCTGTAGTTGTAGTTGCACCCTGCAGTACCTCCCCATTGCTCAGCTGGGAGCTGTCGCTGTCCTCCAGACTCCTCCTGCAAACCCTGCTGTTTTATGGCACACTGATTCCAAATATTCACAGTTTTTAATCAATTCTGGAAATATACACAGCTGCATGGTGCAGTTCATGACCTACTTCCAATATCAAACTTGATAAAGGTAATTAATTTTCAATAGCAGTTGCTGCAAATCCTGGGAACTATTTTGTTTGTGTGGCTTTGAGAATATTCTCTGAGAACAGAAGCAGCGCATGGCAAAATGAAAGAGATTCCTCCCTTCTCCTGCAGGATAACAGTGTTAAAGGTGGAAAAAAGGACATTAAAAAGAGAAGCCAGAGTCAGCCTCCGTTCTGAGGCTGGTGGAGCAGGGCTGTTGAGTGACCACTGAGAAAAGCTCCACAGCTTTGAGAGTGGGTGATTTTCACAGGGCAGATCAACTCCTTAGTCAGGGAGTTGTGTTTGTGTAAATAGGATGCACTAGGTTTACTTTTTAGATATTTATTTTAGTACTCGTCTTCTAACCTTGCCTTGATTTCTCTGGGGCTGATTTGTTGCTGGGTTTTGCTTTGCACCTCACATCCTTATGTGGATTGCTGTGTAGCTTTTCTGTATTTCTTCTGAAATAAGGTCCCTGAGGGTGCCAGGTCAGAGCTGCTCTCCAAGTGACAACCAGCAGAAAGGGGGAGAGATGCTGGTAATGGACAAACTGGGGTCTGTGTGTGGGTGGTGTCTAAAAGCATCTGCCCACACTTTTATATCACGAGCTGCAAGTCAGTCATGTGCATTTCCAGTGACTTTATCCTGAATTAAGGTGAGCTGGTAGACAGGCAGATTTAGAGCCTAAATGGTTCTTAGCTACAGTGCTTCTGGTGAAGTTCTGCTGTTTTGCCACAAAACAGATGGAGCTTTACTAAGGTGTTTCATAAAAATTCTGGGGATGTCTTTGACAGACAAATCAGGAGGAGAATTTAGCACTCAGATGGCTCTAAGCTGTCCCAGGAAATTCTGAGCAGAATTTTCTCTCTCTGGTGATTAAAAAAATCTCCTGAGAGTAGGGACTGTGAATGTTGGATTCAGAGAAAAGTTTGCTGCTTCTATAGTAATGAGACATAATTGAATGTAGTATTTGATTCACAAGAATGTTTTCTGGGTGGTATTGGGGCCATAGGAAGAGAAACAGACTGTACCAATCCAGGTAGATATTTTCTGAGGAGTAAATTTGAATTTTCCTTTGATGTTGAGCATCAACATCAGCTAGGCTTGGCCTAGTGGTGAACTGTACTTATGGTTTTAGTCTTCTATTCAGACAAACAGAAAATGTACTCCACAGCTTGGCCATCTCTGCTTTTCCTGAGCGAAGCCAAGGTGAGTCAAGATCCTCATTTCAAGCGGTGGAAAACTTTTGGCTGTCTTTGAATGAAATGATTTTGTTAATTCCTCATCACTTTGTTTGGTTTGTTTGGTTTTTTTCTCATTTGACTTCTTGCTAGCAAAGATTGTCTCACAAGCCTATGTCCCGAGTGTCAGTAAATGTTGTGTGAAATTAGAGTTTTGTAAGCTCATAGTTTTCTTTGTCCCTTCCAATGTGTTCGGGTAATGAGAGTGTGATGCTGTTCCTCACTCTGAACTTGGAAAATCTTTTGAAGCAGAACTGTTGTGGCAGATTAGAAAATATTTCTCAGTAGGTGTAAAATCAGAGATAAGTTAACTTGAAATAACTGGTTAAGTGTGGGGAAGAATCTTTGGGAACCCGTGAGGAGTTTGGAGGTGAGTGACAGGAGGAAGAGAGGTGGATTTTGTGTAGAACCTCCCTTGCCTGGGTTGGGTTGTGGGGCTGACTCCTCGCAGGTGATGAAGAGTTCCTGTGGAGCATTTCCATCTGAGTTGTGATTGCTGTCTGTGGTTGCAGGGTTCAGGGCAGGATTTCACCCTGAAATGGCACATGGTGTTCCTTCAGCTCCACAGCCTGGGTGTGGCCTGAGGTGGTGACTTGTCAGTGGAGACTGACTGGAGGTGTCAGCATTCCTGGAGCTGGAATTACTCTGGAGCCTTGCAAGAATATCAAACATTGGTCTTCTCAAAATCATAGATAGATGTGGATTTGTTTTAACAGGCTGATTAAAGCATTAACCTCAATGGCTTTAGAATTTTTAAATTAACTTTAGCATTTTTTAAAAACTGCAACACTAAAATGAAGAATTACTTCTATAGTGTTAGAAGTGTTAGAATATTGATTAATGGCTTAAATCTAACTTGCTTTTAGAAATGTTCTCTAATATAAATGTGAAAATGGGAAAATATTTAGGTGATAAAAAAGGTGCTGTTCTCCCATGGAGCTTGTTCTGCCTGTTAAGGTTTAAGGCATAAGGGTTTATGTCTTTCAGAAATAAGAAATATATCTATTCTTTCAGCTGGGTGTATAAGTGTTATCTCTGCTATTTCCATTGTGAGTGTTGTTTAGCCTAACTTTGGCTTGGTTGTAATATTTATTTATTATTTTTCCCTGATGTTTGTTTGGACTCTTGATATGAAGTGTACATTGACTGTACACCACAGAAATACAAAGTCACAGGTGTAGTTACCATGGCATCTCTCTTCTGGCTTAGGGAGTGTGCAAATTTTACTTTGCTGCTTAATTTGTAAGTAATCTAAGCCCAGATAAACTTAACATTTTTCTTTGTATACCTTAGTGTAAATTTAGTTTCACATGTCTGTTTTATGAATTTTACAGACTATTTATAGATCTGTATCAAACAGGTTCTATGTACAAGTGTTGCTAGATTTGTCTGTTTTTTTCCCCATTTATTTTTTCAATTGTAATTTCATCTGATGGAAGGTAATCACTGCATTTTTAGATTCAGTCTATGTTAAAAATAACCCTCTTAGCTTGCTGCAAAAAGAGATTATGCAGAGAAATAGAAAAGTAAATATAAACTTAAAAAGGAGATGAGATTACATCTCTGACTTATGCTTAGGCATTTTAGGAGGAGGCCTGCTCATCAGCTTCACTTCAGAATGGATTTTTGCTATTAGTGAACTTGTGATGCAGAAAGCTTCAGTCAGTCTTTAAATAGAAAAGAGTGTACAGCTGTTTGGGGTTTTTTCTCAACCTAAAAAGGCAGACAGGCTGTAAAGCCTCGTTCTGCAGCTTCCCCCTTGTTTGCAGAATTATCAGGGGGACAGATAAGAACGAATTTTGTCTGTGCCCCTTATCAGTGACCCTCCCATAGCTGATATGCCCCCTGTGAAGAGCTGACAGACGATTTTCCTGCTGCAATCAAAACGGGAAGTATTGAGACAAACGACACAAGTACAGTCAGAGAACACTTCTGCAGGTGCCCGAGGCAGGGAATTCTTGCCTGTGCAGCTCCTGCCAGCCGAGCAGTGAGGCTGGGTGAGCTTGTCCTGGGAAGTGATGAACAAACCCAGCTGTCCGAACACCAGGGCTGTGCTGTGGTGTAAAACAGGGGCACCCGGCTGCTTCAGGTGGAGACGGGTGGTAAAATAATGACCATTCCTCAGGGGTGAGCAGGGACACAGAGCCTTGTAATGTAAATATTCGGAATGGTTGCTTTTGGAAACCTATGTGTGTTTTTCTTCTGGGCTTTTCAGAATCCAGTTAGCCAAATAACCCAAACAATTTTCTTGTATTTATTTAGGCGGGAAGCCAGCTGCTCAATTTGTCCATATTAACTATCTGAGAATTCAGAAGAATAAATATTCTATGTAGTTTTCATTCTCTTGAAGTACAAAGTACATTAAAAACCTTCCCTGTAAACGTCCACCTTACTTTTGTCTACAGATCAATAATTTCTAATTGCAAAACGGCCTCATTTCAGGACAATTAGTTTAGCAGCTTACAGCAAATTAATGGTAATTACAACCTTTGGACAAAAGGGTCTGATTAATCACAAGTATTTTGTGTGTAAAGATTCACAAACTTCTGCTGATTATAAAGTAGGAAAAAAAAAGTCAGTTTATTTGGCCGAAATTATTTTTGAAAGCTCTTCATTTAGTGCATCTCCCTTTCCTGTAAAAAAGCTGCTACTTCTGTCACCTTTTGACTTCATAAAAGTTTCCCAAATAAAGTAGCGGTGTTTATTTGGAAGGTAAATGTTTATTTTTGTGCTAAGGACAGGATGTGTTTGTGCCTCCTCTTTGCGCTCAGGAGGGGAAGGGGAAAAGAGCTCCTGAAGCCTGGCTTTGGCTTTTGAGAAGCCATCACAAGGTTTTCAGTCGCAGCAGAATTGCTGAAAAGGGGTGGCTGAGCCCAAGGAAGTCGGAGTTGTTACTGTGGCTGCCTGAGCCCAGGTGATAACTGGGGTGCCCTGCTGGGTGCTGTGTGACCTGGCAGAGGGGCACTGAGATGGACAAAGCTGCAGGGCACAGGCACCTCCGAGATCCTGCTTCTGATACAGGAGACAGCAGAATAAAAAACAGAGACACTCGGGATGCAGCAGATCTCGGTTCTCAAAGATTTCTTAGCTGGACAGAAAAGAACTTGAAAGAAGTTTGTGAAATAATACTTTTTATGCTAAATAGAAGCTTCTTGGTTTCAGTCTGGGTAATTTCTGCAAATGAGCAGCAGTTTGGCTGGTCAGCAGGAGATGCTGCCATTTGCAGAGTTACACCTCTGTTGGTGCCATGGGAGGCTGTTCCTGCTGCCCGTTTGGTACCCAGGGATGCCCAGGAGCGAGGGCAGTGCCCAGTTCTCACCCCTGAGCAGCAGCTCCGGGCCTGGGGCTGCCTCTGCTCCCAGAGCTTCGAGGAGATTCCAGACCCCTGCACAAACTGCCTGAGGCACGGAGAGCACGAAGAGTAGGGAGAGGAAATGCTGCTTGATTCGTTGGTTTCCCAATAGCAGAGTTATAAACGTGTGTGTGTGTATCTGACGGTCCTAAGTGTGAAGGTTCTTTGCAATCTTTAAAACTTGCATTAGCTGGAGGAGCTCAGGCAAGCACAGTCTTACCAGTGATTTTTTCAGTATAAACAGTAGTTGGGAGATCACTATTCATTACAGAATTTGCTGTAATAAAGCAGCTGGTTCCTCTGGACTTCTATTTCTTCCTGTTTCTATTATTTGGGTTTTTTCGGTGAGCGAAATTCCCGTTTCAGTTTGCTGTCCTGATGTGACACCCAGAGCTATGCAAGCCCCATTAAGAAGATTGGGTTCTTTCTGTATAACCTTCCATGAGCTGAAATGGAAACCAGCCACTTTAGTTGATTACATTCCATTTACATTTGTTGTTGGGTGATGTGACACCTGCAGCATTGATGTATAAAACCTCTTTAGGTAAAGCACAAAGAACAGTAATATCTGACTGCTCCAGCAAACTTTATTTACTGTTATCAGGCAACTTGTCTTTCTATTTATTTATTTATTGAGGCTGCATTTTATTGGCATTTTTGCTTGGTTAGGGCCTTGTGAATATTTCCAAAGCCATTTCTGTGATATTTGACAGATCTGAATTGTAAAGCCAGATATGTGTCACAAATAGCACAGAACAAATGTTTGCATTTCTAAATATTTATCAACATTTAAATGAAACTACCTGTCTTTGCACCTGTGGGCACAATTGTTACAGGATTCAGTTAAATCAGTAATACTATCAGTTCTCAGATATATCAAAAGATTTTGCAGAGTCAGTTCAACTGTAATGAAAAATCTTCCTTTTGCATAAGCTGCTAGTGAAATTCAAAATCTGGCAGTAATTCAAAGATGAACTGATGTGTAGGTTAGAGGTGAGGGAAAGTCGCCTTGAAAATGAGCTAATAAGCATCTGGTTCTAAATGGGAAATTAACTCTTGCATTTAGGAAATAGATCAGGCTGGTTAACAGGCCATTATCTGAATTCAGCCCTTGTTTGTAAATATACTTGTAATTCTATTGAAGACTAATTGTTGGGTGGTTTGTTTTGATTTTTTTTTTCTTTTCACACATAGAACCGTTTGATAACACTCTGATCCTACTTTGTTCTTTTATACAATCTTTAAACTTTTCTGAAAATGAAGAATTTGGTCTTAGTTCCTGTTGGGGAATTTTTCTTCCTATGATATTAACGGCCATTTAATTAAATATTTTAGTCTGTAGGTGAAGACCAACTTTTTTCAAGTAGTGAGAACCAGAAATGCATCGTAGGGTTTTGTAAGTTTGGATACACAGAAGGTGGTGCTTCCTTACAACAGCAGGTTGGATAATGGCACTTTTGTCCCTGCAGTAGAAGTTCTGGCACCTGATGTGCAGGACAGGACTTGAATTTAAGAAATTGCTGTGTTTTCAGCTATTGCTTGGCTGCTTGCTGAGAGAAGGGATATTCTGTATGAGTGGCTTCAACAACGGCATTTTCTTTCCTCGGAGGACTATGAACGTAGAGCTGTCATTTGCTATCTGGGAAATTTAAATTCTAACTGAATGAACAAAAACACACTTTGAGGTTTTTTCACTTCTGGTTATGTGTGGAAAAGTAGAAAGCAATAAAAGGTGTGGGAAGAAGAGATGCATGGAAGAGATGTTTTGTTTCATTCCTATCCTTTTTGAAATTACAGTAATTTGCAAAACGCTATTCTTAGCTATCAGAAATGATGCAATATGAGCAGAAGTGGCTCGTGACTTGCATTATCCAATATTGTGTTTGCAACCTTCAATTCAAACAAATAAAAAAATATAAATAGAAAAACAGTACAAATCAAAACAGCCCCCCACAAACCCCAAATCCCAGAACAGAAACCCATCTCTACAGGACTCTCTTTTAATGAAGTCCCTTTCTGCATGGATCTTCCTAATGGTTTGTGACTTTTTAATCTTCCCTATTATAGTTGTGGATGCTGCAATTGAAGAACATTTTTTAAAAATCTGTTCATTGGCTGGTCCTTCAAATATCCAATGCGAAATTTGAGAAATTAACTATGAGCTATGGGAAGAGTATATATGGATTCCAAAGATTTGTCTTTATTCTCCCTCTTTCTCAAGGAGTCATATAATCCTCCAAGAGGATTGTGAACATTGATGGTGTTTTAAAATGAATGGAAATTCAGTGTTTGTGACTATTTGCAATTAAATCTTGATAACGCTGTGAAACTTGTGCATGTGGCCATTGGCAACTGCAAGTCCCCTTCAGCCAATAACCTAAACTCAGCTGCCTAAAGCTGTGCACACCTATTCAAACACAGTGACAGTGAACTGCAGACGGGGGAGATCTCCCTGGTCTCTCTAAAACTTTGCATTTGTAGTACTTGGCTTCTTTTCTTGCCAGGTATCACATCCTCATAGAAAGTTATTGTCCAGAGGAGAAAATAGAAATATTGAGTGATTAAAATGAGCACTGTTGCCTGTGTGTCATCGATTCATGGCAGATTTGGAGGAGCTTATCTCCAATGCAGATTTAATGTCTGCTCTTCAAGGCTCTGCTCATTCGTAGGGACTTTCATGGGAAGTGCTTCTGATATTTGGTAACCAGTTTTAATAATACAAACATATTAAAGGAATTTTTGAAACATGATGTTACAAATTATCTTTAGAGACAGAGCAGTGGTCTCCTTAACTTCCATCTACTTAAGAAATTTAAGAATGGGGTGGTTTGTGTTGTTCTCTGAAGGAAACATGGTTATTCACTTTCAGGCTTTTTAATGCTAATGTGTAATAACAGCTCCTGAAGACAAACGGTGCTGTGAGGTTTTATTGACAGCTGTGGTGATGGTCTTGGCATCACCGTGACTCGCTTGTAGCCATGATCTCTGACTTTCTTTGCTGAAGCATTGTTAGGATGTCACCTCAGAGGAACAGTGATTGTTTCTGCATGTTTTCTTAGACTGAATTATTGGAGATTAAATGATTGCATTGGCATCACAGTTTGTGTCCAGTTAGCAAAGCTGACAGACTCTTGTTAATGGAAAAGGAGCTATAGTTAAATAAAAATACCCCAGGAACAAAACAAAACAACCCCCACAAACAGACAGCGAATCTTTATATTATATTTGAAGTTAAGCTAATCAGGTTTTATTTGTAATAATTTTTAAGGGAAATGCTCAAGTTGAGAAGCAAGAGGCTGAAGGAATCCTGGGGACTTTCATGGAGGCACCACTGAGCTGTACTCAGGGTTGATATATAGTTCCATAATGTGCAGGAAACGTGTCGTTTCACTCGGTGCTGCAGGATCAGGGGCATAATCCATCTCACTCACTGTAGTGTGACGAATCAAATCACTGTCTGACAAGATCTGCTGCTTGGGAGCTCTGCAGAGATGAAACGAGGTCTAAATTCAAGGGCATGTGAGAATAATACTTTAGAAAATACCTGGAGATGAGAATTAAATGTACCAGAAGAAGCTAAAATGCTTAATTTTTAAAGGCATATTTGCTGTGTATAGTTCAATAAGTTAATGCTTTCCATATTCTGTGCTCACAAAAAGAAAAAGCAGAATGTGTGTTCTTAAGCAGTTCCTCGACAAGGGCTAGTCCCATTTCTGTCATTAACGAAGGATAATGTCTGGAGTGGCAAATGTCCAGAAAAAGCAATCCACTATAAAGGCATATTTACTTCAGTCAGAGAATTTGAGCTGTGGTTAAAGTATCAATATTAGCTTAAGAAAGTATTTGGCAGAGAGAGAGCCCAAAACACAACTGGTTACCTTACGCTGTGCTGTGCTGCAGTGCCTTTCCCTGGCTGTCACAAAGCCACCGAGGAGCAAGGGGACACATCTGAACCCCTCCCGCTGCCAGGGCTGCGCTCAGCTGGGAAGGAGAGCTCGGGTAACAATTATTTCTGCAAAGCCCTGGTGTTCCGTGGCCGTGTGAGACACAGGTGGAGCGCAGAGCCCTGTCCTGCCCTGGAAGCGGTGTCTGGGTGAGGAGGAAGCCGGCTGGCAGGAATTTAACAGAGCCTGGTTTACCAGTTCCTTCCTCAAATCCGAAATGCCTGAGCCAGTGTGTCACTCGTGGTGCACCAGCTCACATTCTGGCTCTCTGGAACACTCCTCTTTGATGATTGTGGGTTTCCTGTGAATTCAAGGCTACGGCATCTGTGCATGAACTGTTTGCTGGAAGAATTCCTTCCCTTTTATTAGTATGCTTGTGTAACCAGTTTCAAGCTATCAACACTCCTTCACACCCTTCCCCCACGTAGATATTTAAAAATAAAAATGAACTCAGTCTTGAAGTGGGAAGCATAAGAACCTTTGTGGGTTATTCAAACTACGTGAATATATATGGGGCTAAGTATTGGTCAGATAGGAAGCCTAATTTTGAATGACTCCTTTGGGAATATCATTCTGGAGGGGAACAGTGCTCTGCTTGATTCAGCTAAGTCATGTTCACTGTCAGCATTGCTCATTTGCTGTAGATGTTTTTCAGGTTATTTTAATGTTTTGGCCAGGTTTTACCTCAGATATTCAGCTATGAGAGTCTTTATGCAGCTTCTGATACTGTAGAGCCGAAGTAATTTGTGTTCAGAATCAAAACATTTTCTGTCTTGTATAGAAAAGGACTGTTCTGACACACCCTTCAGTATTTTCTAATTAGAACTTAATGAAATGCAGAAATTCTCCCTTGTAAATAGATTATGTAGTCTGACAGGGCAATATAAGAGTAATTGGAAATGTGCTGTCACCTTTAACGGGATGTGTGAGTGTCCTGTGTCCATTCTCATGTTCTCATTCTCAAGAGCTGATTCTGTGGTGAAAAGTCAAGAAAGGTTAATCTTTTCTTAAATGAGATTAAGGCTAGGGAGCAATATGATTCACATTCCAAATATAATTAGCAATAAATGCATAAAATGCACAATTACTTCCTTTGACTGTGATGAAGATGATGGGGTTTGTTTTGTTTTGTTTTGTTTTGAAAGCAGCATCAATGCAAATTTTGGAACATAAGCTCATCCAGTAATGCCCTGAGTAAAGTTAAAACCAGGAAACTGCTAACTGGATTGCGTTTTCCATTAGTTAACAAAATTTTAATTTCTTTAGGGGTGTGGTAGTTTTGGTTTTGGTTTGTTCTTTATTTCTTGACTGAATCTTTATCCCTTGAAGTTTTTTTGCTTGAGTAAGAATTTCAGATATGGATTAAATTCAAGACCACTGGTACTTAATGCATCTTCTCTGAGCATAAGGGTCTTTATAGAAGTATTTCCTATTAATTAAGGGTGTTGGTATGAAATACTTTCATCTTGGATATTTAAAAAGTTCAGTTCTTGAGTGGCTTGGAGTAAAGAGTGTTTTCGTAATGCAAGAAGGTGGTATCTTGAACAGTATCAAGACCAGATTTCCCTTATATTTTCCACCTCCTTTTAAATGCCCACAGTGCAAAGGGTTTTGGGTAACCCAATTAAATTATTAATTTATCAAGTTCAGGATTTTATTTGCCGTTTTTTCCCTGTAGTTTTACCTCTCCTTAGGTGATTCTAATAGCAGAATGCATAGGCATTGCAGTGTTATCTTGACTTGATTATTTTGTGATAGACGGCTTTGGCATTTTCTAGTCTCATCCTTCCAAAGTATTTTGAAAGATTTTGTATTCGTAATAAACATCTTCTCTCAGAAACTGATAATAAAGGTCTGTTACGAGTAGGAATTAAAAATGTCAATTTGTTTGAACAGCTTGTGTTGTTTTAGTACAAATTGTTTGGTGAGTACACAAGGCTCCAGTTCCATCTGAATGGCACTAAATTATGCTGAACTAATTATATTCTTGCTTTATGTAGCCTGGCATTTAATTACAGAAATTAAATTCTCTGTGCACACCTCACCCCACGAGTGCATGACATGCAGCTCTTTCTTGTAGCTCTCTTTCACCTGCTTTATCTTCCCATCAACTTCTCATTTGCAATAAAAATGTATTTCCATGAGAGCTTTTGCCTGAGATGTTGCCTTCAAGTTGCAGATCGTAAGCCATGTAAGCAATTGGCATAGGCGCCATTCTTTAATTATTTTCAAAGGTGTGTATCAGTCTTAACTGATGGAGTTGAATTCTGTTCAATAAATTATGATTTGACCTTTTTTGTTCTCCATGGAAACCAGCCTTTTATTAACGCTACTGTTCTCCAGCAGCTCCTAAGATGTATCTGGATCTGTGAGCAGATATTAAAGGAGAACAATTCCACACAAACACTCCCTTCCTCCTCTAAAGAACACCATGTATTCTAAATTGCATTTTCAGGTATGAAAATTTGGATGAAGCATTAGATGAAATGGTGAATTGTAAAGCCAGATATGTGTCACAAATAGCACAGAACAAATGTTTGCATTTCTAAATATTTATCAACATTTAAATGAAACTACCTGTCTTTGTATCTGTGGGCACAATTGTTATATCAGCTGAATCCACTACAGAAGACAGGGATTGGTATGGCAGAATGGAGCATTCAGTTCCCAAAGGATTGCTCCTGAGGAGGAACATTCCAGGGTGTCCCTAAAGTGGAATTAGGACAGGGCACAGCTGTATCAAATGCATTTGCATTGTCTCACAACGCAGAAAAAAAGTCAATTTTCTATAAATATGTTAAAATACAAGCAGATCATCAGAAGACAAGTTTAGCACTTGAAACATTATATGTTGTGTTCAGCATGTGTTTTGTACTGTGGAAATCCCTGGATTGAAAAATCTCTCAGAAAATTAAAACCTAAAGTTTGTTATTATGTTGCACTTTCCAGTGCAGTGTTAACTTTCAATTAAATTTTGGAGCTAGAACAAAGCTGTGAAGTGTCTCTGGAGACCCCTGTGCCACATGATGTCCCCTGGTTCTACCTGGAGTCATTATAAAATGCTATCATGATCTTGTCAGATAAGTTTATTCTGACCTCATAATTATCAATCTTTGTGTTTCTGGGTGATGTTTCGCACTTTTGAGATGCCTCAGACTCTTCTGCAGACTTTCAGCGACCCTCATGTGTAATTATGCAAAAAAGACGATTTGGTTTTTTGGAGCAATGTCCAGGGAATTCTAAAACTGGTGTTGGTGAGAAAATAGCTCTGTTGCAGGTTCCTGGAGGCTGCAGGGAGATGAACAGGTATTTTCCCAAGGTGTCACTGCAGAGGGAAAGACGCTGAGGACTGAGCTGTTGGTGCAATCAACCAGCCTGTTAGCTTGTGACAATTTGATTGCTTCATTTACAGAATCATGAGCTTTATTTGGTTGTCAGTCAACACATCATTAGTATAAGATGCTCCAAAGCAGAGCTGTAGCTGCTAGAGAATATTAGCAGTGGGTGGCAAAGAAATGAAAACAGTACCTGCAATTTGGGGAACAGCTGAAGCATTTTAATCCCTTTTCAGTGTTCTTTTGCTTCAGAGAAGTTTTTAACACAATTTTTTCTGTTCAAAATCATTCTAATTACGGTCATCTGAGACAAAACACCAGAGTTGGTTTTTTTTTTTCTTTTTTTTAAATGCTGTTGTAGTATTAACAGCTTTTCCTTTTTCTCTGTGAACGTCAAAGAAAATGAAGTGTTCTGGGATCGAACATATTGCCTATTAAAAAAATCTGTATCATGTCACTGAGTACTTTGTCCAAATGTAGTTTTAGAAGACTGTACCATATTATGTCCAAATGTTGCTCTTTGGAGTGTATAAAATAGTGCTCTTCAAGCCTTTTTTTTTTTTGTAGATTCAAGATCTTCTACCTTTTGGAAGGACCTGTTGCACTGTCAGAAGTGACAAGCCTGGAAAGCACTTGTGTCAAAAGTCTGTTGTCATTAGGCTTTAGGAAGTTAGAGAATAACCTGAGACAAGGAGGGACAGCAAAAGCAGAGTGATTTGGGCCCGGCAGGTTTAATCTGTAACACGCATTGATTCCACAGGGCAGTGACCCCCTCGCGGAGCTGCTCCCTCCGTGGCTGACACAGGCCTAGAAAACCACGAAGCCTTTTTACCTCTGCTCATTAAACTTCATTTAACACTAACTTACTGTGCAACACAAAGCATCGAGAGGTGCTGGGGGTGCTGGGTGTGAGCAGAGCTGTCGGAGCAGTGGAAGTTTGCCCGATGTTTGCCCGATGTGCTGAGGGGCTGAGGGGGCTGTGCCTGAGGGCAGGGTGGGGGGGTGGTTTCAGCTGGGAGAGCGCTGCTTGCACAGCTTTGCACGTGGATCGGGTTAAATCGTGGAAAAAAGCTGGGAAGGGAAGATGGCAGTGTGTGTTCCTGAGGAGCTGGACTGTAAACGGAGCTTTAACCTCATGGAAGGAGCACGTTTGGATATTGATGAGTTTGTGAAGTCACCGAGGTGCTTGCAGGCCTGAAACCTTCCCAGCTCCCCTTGCGATGTTAGGGAGCCTTGTTTCCTGTGGCTGCTGAAATTCTGCAGAACAAAAATGTGCTAAGACCAAGGAAAGAAGTTTGAATTTAGGTGGTAACTTTCAGGGGAGTTTGAGTTGGAGTTGCTCAGGGTCTAAGCATGGCGTGGTTGTTGCTCTGAGCGTTGCGCTGGCTGCAGGGAGCTGTAAATCAGGACAATGCTGAGAGCCTGCGCTGCCTCTGCGAGTGTCACACCTGGGCCTCCGCAAGGGTCCGTACCAGCATCGTGGGCCAGCTGTTAATCCTTCCTTAGCAACAAATGAATACGTTTAAGCTGCAGTTTCATGTCTTTTGGGGTTACATTGCTAGGAAGAGAGTCGTATTGTCTCAGTTTATTTTCTTATCCATGTGTGCCTGTTGCTTGAGGAACAAAATATAGACTATCTTTTTAAGTTAAAGCAACTGGTAAATGATGACAGAAATACTGACTAGCAGAGAAATGGCATAAGTTTACCAAACTGCTTTGAATCTCCTTGAAGGGATTACAAATTCCTGCAGTTTATTTAAAATAAACAAACCCAAAACTTATGTCCCCTTTCCTTTCTGTTGTGTGGTCTTTTAATAAGGCACTTTTTTTTTTTTTTTGGTGGCTCCAATTAGAAAGTTTTCTTGTGCTAAAGATTGATTAGGGGGAATTTAGATGACTTGAGCTCTCCAGTTCAAGTTACAAAATATACAAGGCTGCTCAGTAATTACATTTCCTGGAGCTGCTGCCTGCACTTGATGCAGAGGTTGGTGTGTAGAGTGGGAAGGACTCTTGAAAACCAGTATATTGAAAATGTGGCAATTCAGTGCCTTGAGAAAGGACTAGCAGAGAATTAAGCTTGCTATAGAGATACAATGGTTATACTTTGTTGTTTCTAAGGAAAAAGTATCCACACAGTTACAAAACCTTAGTTTTGATTTGAAAGGATCCTAACCTTTCTGCATCAGAAATGTCAATTAATGTTACAAGAATAAATGAAAGATGCTAAAGGCTTCTCACAATGGGGCTGTGGTACTCAAGAGAGATAATGACATTATGGCAGAGCACTGACTTAGCTGACATAGCACAGGAGGGTTTGTGTGATTAATATAACGTAGGACATTACTTCTGTGCACAGAGTATCCCAGTTCTGAAGTTAATTTTGAAATAAAGTTCTACTAGAAAGTTGTGTTTTAAACATTTCCAGTGATTTTAAAAAGAAAATTTTTGAAATATATAAGTTTATTTTCTTTGGGGCAAGTTTTTCAATGAATTTAATAAAAAATACAAAAATATTATAGATACTGCTTTAGCAGTGATGCTTCTTTAATTTAAAACCACAACTTATTTAAATGGGTTCAGATTGATAGAAATCTTGGAATAATTTCAACAGTAGGTGAAAATCCCAGCTAAAGTTCGTTTGACTGAAAAAAAAAAAAAAAAGGCCTTTGGGCAGAAGGATTTTAAGGAGGTACTTAATATATATTATTATAACATCAAGAATTTGTAGGTTAAACATCTTAGCCCTAGAGCCTGACTTGTGGCTTAGATTTAAAAGTGCTCGAAGTGATGTAGGTGTAAATATCCAGTGGTGCCCTGAGTGGCAGGTGCAGGGCACAGGCAGGGATTGCAGGCACAAAATTGTTCATCCTGGAGTCCAGAGAGAGGCTGGTGAGGAGGCCAGAAAAGGCAAAGGATGCCAAAGGAGAAATGAAGTGCAGAGAGGAATTACCAAATGTGCAGGAACACAGAAAGGAAGGGACAGAGCCATTGACAGAGGGCCTGGCCAGAGCTGAGTATTTGCTTCCCTTTTTAAATTAGCTCAGAGATTTGCAATGTAATATGTCATCCTTTTTGGTTGTTTTTGTTAGGAAATAATTTGTGTGAACCAAATAATGTGGGATTTTTTGTTATTTGGGTTAGTAAATTGCATGAACATACATCAGATTGGTTCAGAAAATACATTGCAGAGCTCCCTATCTCCTTTTTTGCCATCACTCCAAGAAGTCTTTTGCTTTTTCTTTAGAGCACTGAGGCCATCAGCTAATTTAATTTGGTATCTTTCAAATATCCAATTTCCAAAGTATTTTTGTTGAATGCAACATGTATTTTTCTTCTTATTATACATTTTTATGGTTCTTTGGTTTCGGAAATTTAAGAATACTGCACTGAACAAGGAAATCTAAGTTTAAATGACGTTATAAAGAAATGTTAGCTGCAAAACCAAGCAGTGATAGTTTTGCTCAAGCGGTTTTTACTTTGGATGGATAAAACTGTGCTATTTAAAAAATCAAGGTTTTAGCTTGCAAATGTTTGAAGTATTTGATAACTGAAGGGAGATTCAAAATATGGGAATGGGATTCACAGAACATCTTTCTGTGCAGAAGAGAATACATGTTTCAGGCTGACTATTTAAAAGCTCAGATAGAGGATTCCAGGAGATAGAAACTCAGAATAAATCTAGTCTTGTATAAGAAATATCATCTCCCAAGAGGCACCATTCAGTGGCTGAAGGCTTTGTAGTTTTATGGTGCCTGAGACCCTGAGGTGCTGTTTAAGCACTTTATTTCAATTTCTGTATATTCCAAGCTCTCCAATTCACCTGGATCCCACTTCTCCAAACCCAGAGCTGCTGCAGCTCGATGTTTTATTGATCGTGACAGGGGAGTTGAGGCCCACAGGCAGAGACCAGCAGAGCACCAGTTTGTAAGAGCTGAGGGACTTGCCCAAAAAATGCTTCATCCTCCTTGAGCTAGATGTGTCTTCAGTTACAGAAAGAATTAGAGTGAAAAGCCCAGTTCTATTTTACAAGCAGAAAAAATTATTCAGAAACAGTGCCCATTCTCTTTATGGAGTAAGGTTACTCTGATGGAAAATGATTGTCACTTGTGTGATCTCAAAGCAGTGATCTGTACTCCCCCTTACCCTGCCACTAGCTGTGGCTAACCTGTGATAATTAGGAAGAAATAATAGTAATTAAAAAACTCATCAGATTAAGCTAAACTAATAAGAAAGTTTGGGTATTTGTTTTGGGTTTTTTTTTTTGATTGGTTGGTTTTTGGTTTTTTGTTGGTGGGGGTTTTTTTGGTGGTTTTTTTTTTTGTTTGCTTGTTTGGTTTTGGGTTTTTTTTTTAGATCTAACTGGAGCTCAAGAGGAGCAAAAAAATCTCACTTGTCTCCTAGATGAGCAAGTGAAGCCTCAGGGCATGAGATTGGTTTTAGCCATTGTGTGAGTGTAGGTAAATAAGTGTTGTCAGTGAGTTGTAATGTTGAGCATTTAATTATATTGTACTTCCCCATCTGACTGTTAAAAGTTGAATGTTTGCCTCTGGGTGCTACAAATTTCTGTTCCTGTATACATTCTGTAGCAGCCTTTTAGTACACAAGATTTACGTTTTTGTCTTTTTGATCGAATGGAAGAATTAGATGATTGCTGAAGAAATGAAGGCTATAAAGGAGTCCTCCTTAGTTTAATTTCTTTATATCAACACATCTCAGAGTGCCTTTTCTCTCGAGCAAGCAGGTGTTTTTGCTGAAATAGCTAACTGGAGATAGCAGTCCCACTGCAAATGTTAGGGAAAATAATTTAAAAAATCCTTTTTCTATGTTAAGTTCTTTCATGCTTTTGAGAGGCTCTTCCTGCTGGAAATATTGGTGCACTGATATACCCTAAGGGCCCCTGCTGTAGGCTTACAGCTCAGAAGGTGAACATTAAAGTCCATTATAACATTTAGGGTCACGAGGGTTTTCTCATGTGGTCTCTGTTTACTTTGGATGGTCCTTTGAGGCTTTTGAGTGTGAAGTGGTGGAAGAAAACATACAAATCCAAATTTCAGGTTGTAGGAGGACAAATAGCACAAGAGTTCCTTTGATAAATGCTCTCTGCCACAGATATACCTGTGACATTTTGGGGGAATATTTTATCCTTTGAAGCTGTTTGCCTCATTGTCTCTCTCTTTTCAATTTCTCATTATTTTTATGTGCTATATACCAGTCATCAGATTGTATTCTCGATTCTGGTTTTACTTTCATTACATGGCAACATGCTTTCTCCATTTATCTTGGTAAGCACTGTTCCAGACTCTTTAAAGAGAGGTTGCTCATGCAAAAACTATGCTGAAGTGCAAATCTGGACATATTCAGAGAGCTGTTGGATTCATTTTGCTCAGGCTTTCAATTGATTTTAAGGTATGAAAACCTGGGCTTTTATCCAACTGGCCAGGCCTATTACACCATCTGCTTTTGCAGATATTACACCTTTCTTTGGATCTGCTAGTGATATATTTAAGGTATTCACAGATGCCGTGGTGAGAGGCACCATTGTGGATGTCATCAGTGATGGGGCAGTGGGAAAGCTCAGATCTGGTGAGGTGTGATGTGAGTGCCTTGTTTTGTAAAACCAGTCCAACAGAAAACGAGGGTTTAGTTCCTGCTTAAGATAAATGTGTCATTAGCACAGGGACTGAGAGAGAAAAATGAATTTCAGTGTTTCTGTCATGTTAGGTAAAATGATGCTGTTTTACATAAAATCAGTGTTTAGCAATGCCTGTAAGAATAAAATGTTTTATGCTAAACCCCAGGAAGTTAGCCCCAGACTGGTATTAGTTCTTCATTTGGGCTCTTTGTGGATCCTTATGTGAAGAATTTCCTCGATTTGGGGCATGTGGGTTTCTCCTTTTTGGGCTTGCTACCTTAAATCTTTGGATGTGGTGGCCCGAGTGACTCCAGCCTTGGCTCAGTGCCCACAGGTCCATATGTTCTCTGGGATTTGACAAGGTGCACTGAATAGCATGCTCTCCTTTCTTTTCACTTGCACCCCAATCTCTTCAACAAAACCGTGTCCACTGTAAATGTTTGTTATATTTCAAGGAAAACACATGGGAGTGTGGGTTCACATGATGACACAACCTTTTCTTCCAGGGCGTTTGACACCTGGTAATATAAAACTCCCTCCAAAGCATAGCTCTGGTTTATTTGTGTGTGAAACACGTGTGGAATCACCCTGTGCGCCGTCGAAGGGAAGCTCAGAGATGAGATCCTTGACATTTTGGGTCATTTTTGAGCAGCAGGAGAAAGATTTCCTGCAGGTTTATTTGATGACTGATCAGCTTGTGCCAAAGGATGCAGCTCCCTGAGACTTTGGCTCCATCTGTGAGAGTAACTGAGCATGGGGCAGCGAGAGAGGACAACAAAAAAAGAAATAAGAGCAGCAGCTTCTCAGACACTGCGTGCAGCAGCTCTTGCCAACTGAGTAAAGTACATTTTAAGGAACTGAATCATAGGGACATTCAAAAATGTTTAGGGAAAAACTCAATATATTGTCTATTTGAATTAATATTTAACAAAATATCAGATCGTTCTGGTCTCTAAAGCTTTAAACTGCATGTTTTAAAGGGAAAAAAAACTGGAGATACTGACATAAAGATGCATGAAAGTGCAAGTGCTGTTAGCTAAACTTCATGGAAGGATCAGCCCTAAGCTAAGGAGAACCAAGACCTTTATCAATGAACAATGTGGATTGAAAAGAGTAATATGCAGATGGCTGTGTAGAAACAAACGTGATTTATGTCAGTTTGAGATAAATCACAGTTAACAAATCTCTCATCTGTCAGGCAAATTTCAGCTCATTCTCTGAGGTGAGTTTGTACCCTCTCCATAGCAGGCAGAATTAAATACAGAGCTGGCAGGAGAGGCTCAGAGTGACCAGTGCTTTGTTCATTTACAGACTTTAACCCCAAATGAGTAAATTTGTTGGTTTGTGTGTTTGCAGCTCCAGCATGCAATGCTGCATGGTTGCACCTGCAGTCAGGTGTGACCTGCATCCCTGCTGGAATGCCCACAATTACAGCACCAGGCCCTGCACATCTGAATTCTTCCCCAACGTGACGAGCTGTTTTTGATATTTTAAAAGATTTTTTTTCAGCAGAGAATATTCAGCGACGTGGAGAACAGTGCAGCTCAGATTACAGATAGTTTTGTAAATGACTGCTATGAATGGATGGACAAGCACTGAGAGACCACTTTTGTCAGATTTGGCAAAATGCACCCTGTGAAATGGGCTTTATTTCACCAGCATTTTTTGCTGCAGGAAGGAATGTTGATAGACGCTTCAGTATCGCCACTTGCCCATGTTTTGACATTCCTATCAGCTATGTGCTATTTGCAGGGTTGTTTGCTTTCAAATGGTGCTGCTTTTTGGAGGTTTTTCTCATCTACATGTACTCCTATTTAAAATTTTTGGTTTATAGGGCTTTTGGAGGATCTCAAAATACACAGGTTTTGTTTACGTTCAAACAGAATTTCATTTCAAGATATTTAAGTCCTTTTCTAAATTTTCTTCTGACATAAAATTTTACAATGTATCTTCCACCGTATATGGATATAATACGGGTAGCCACCATGCTTTTCCTCTGTGACTGACAGCATCGTATTGCAGGGAATTGGGCAAAATGTAATATTCCAGAACTGACATTTCTGAGATGCACATTTTTTTATTTGTGCACATTATTTCTTTTCCAGCTAAACTTCTATGAACCCTTTAATAGTTAATTACTTCCAAGTACCTTTAGTATTATGCACGTGAAATTATCATATTTTAACATTTACAAAAGCTTAAAAATCACTTCTGAAATAGGGAGATGTTAAAACTTTTTTGGGGGAGTGATTGATTAATTAGGAGCATCCATTGTTTTTCACATGTACAGATTTCTTTGAATTTTAGTCTATTGTCTCAACTTTGGGAAAAACAGGTCTGTTAAATGAGTTTCAGAAACTGATTCCAGGCCTGATTTCTCCAAGCAAAGGATTGGTATGGGAGGAATGCTGTTATCCTGCATTCTGTGGCCTGGAAACCTCATGAGGATTATACAGTCAGAGGATGCTTTTTTCCTTTTTTAAATGTTTCTGTACTTCTCATTTGGCTTTATGATTAATACTGGAGAAGCTGTTTACTTGCAGATATTAATATATTCAGTGGCACTTGATGCCTGATGCTCCCAGCTGGTTGTGTTAATGGCATGTTTGTGTAAACTCTCATAGCTTTGAATTTCTCTAGGATTTGTCTTGTTCATCCCAAGATCTAATGATAAACGAGATCTCACGAGAATAACCAGAATTTAAGGGGAATCTCTGGGAACTCTGGTTTATTTGCAAAAGTGGACAGGAAAGCATTACCCAGGTGGTGCCATTTTGCAAAGATTACTTATCAAAGAAAGGAAGATGGGTTTGTGTGTGAAGAAAAGAAGCTCCCAAAAATACTACCCTGAATGTAAGGCAGTCTTGTTTTAATTTCAGTGGTTGCAATAATAACCATGTAAGGAGCATAAAATAGGCAGTCTTGAGTTGAGCAGGGAAAATTGTGGGGTAAGACCTCCATTTCTGTAATCAAAGCATGTAATAGAACTCGATTGTACACAAATTTATACTTATGACAGCCTTCATTTTACGTTCTATTTAAGAGGACCTCTGTATGTGAAAATGAGTAACAGGCTAGCCCAAAATAAAACAACTTCAGAGAGGATGCTGCTTTGTAATGCATTCCCCAGCCAGCCTAATCAGAAGCCATAAATCAATAGGCAAATAGGACATGCCACTAATTAGTCAGTAGAAAATTCTACCAATGTGTTTTTCAGCAGAGACCTGTGCCAAAAAATCCCCCACTTGTTGAAGGCATCTTTTCAACTTCAATGTGTAAAAGACAGATCGTTTTTTTCAGAAGAAAATTTATGTAAATGGGATAAGATTTGTGTCTAACTGGAGTAAACCAACGTATCGCTAACTGAAATCAAATGTTTGTAAAAGTGTCTCTGGGATAAATCTGATCCTGTCTGATTTCTATTAGTTGATTTGTTTTGCAATTTAATGGCTGTCACATTTGGCCCTTAATGTCAGAATCCTATTTAGCCAAATGTCATTGCCAAGGCAATCTAACAAGCAGTGCTCTTGGTAAATAAAATTTGGCAGAAGGTTCATCAGTGCATGTTGTGGTTACGCCAGCTCCAGTCTGTATTTCACACATGTGTGAATTCCTCAGTGTATAGTACCTCTTATCAAATAAGCATATTTTCGTTTCATGTCTGCCAAGTTTTTGTGAAAATGGAAAGGTCCCCTCCAGTTGAGCTCTGCAGCACAGAGGATGGAGTCCCAAATACCTGCTCCAGTTTTATGTGTGAAAGCATGCAAAGACTTTGTGGATGCCAAATATGAATCTAATATTGAAAAAGCTACGAAAAAACCCCATTCTTTTTATTTCACAACTGTTAGTTAATTTAAATTGAGTTATTCTGTGGTATTCTGGTGTCTGCGCCCAGCTGTTAATTAGGACTTTTGACATGCACGGCTGCAGGGGTGATCCCTGAAGAAAATATTGTCTAGTCTTTCACTTTCTAAATACAAATTTATGTCTTTCCAGTTGAGATATTTGCATATAAACTGCTATTCTGATGCACATTCTTGCTGAGTTGCTTCATAAGTCTTCTAGGTTGCTTCACAAGAATGAATATGTGCAATCTACATAAAAAGACTGCTGCATATAATGAAAAAAATCTGTAAAATTAATGAATTTTCTGGAAAGAGCAAGCGTTAGGAGAAGTAGAAAGTTCTGAGAGATATGGGATAATTTTAGCGTATAATTTCCCCCTTATTTTTGCTTTTATTTTTAAGTTCAGGTGCAAACATGCCATTTCTGTTTTAGCTGTGTGCTGGAGGATTTTTCCCTTTGGGAAGAGTGGACATTGCATCTGTGCTTATCTCATGTTTTTGTGAGGTGACAGCACCATGTGATATGAGAGAGTATCTGTGAAAGACTTTAGTGCCTGAGTTTTATCTTTCCTGATGCTGAATGTCAGACATATCCCAGTGGAATGTGTGCGGGGCACTTAAGTCCTCCAACAATCCAGCTGTACCACAAAAAGGACAATTATTAAGACTCATTGGAGCCTGAAACTTGTAAATCAAGTAATGTGGAAATTCAGTATTACAAATACATGGAAATCTTGCTCAAAATGCATTTAATCCTGTTGAAATGAACAAACAAAGCCCCACCAAAAAGCCTAACCAAAGAAACCCCTACAAACTCCAACCTCAAATCCATGCTTGTGAACTGGCTAGTTCTTCACTCCCCAGTGAAAATATATTAAAAAAAAAAAAAAGAAGCAGAGACAATAGCTTAATCCTTTGGTAAATAATGTGGATATTGCATTTTACTTACATAAAATCATTTTTGGCAGAATGCAACAAAAGGTGAAGAGGAGTGGGGCACTCCAAAATCTGTGGTTTATTAAAACAATGGCTTTTTATCAAGTGGGTGAATTGGGGGTTCTTCAACTGTAGGAGGAAAAGACAGTTCAGCAAAAGTCTCTTGAATTCTGTTTTTCTTTGTTTCTGCTTAATCCACCTCTGCTCTTTCCCCTGCTGCTGTAAATTGGGGATTGCTGCTGCCATGGCTCAGCAGAGAGACTGTCGCTCCACCCCTGCTCTGCGGGGCTGCTCTTGTTCCACGGTGTGTTGTGAAGATGTGCAACATCCAGTGCAGGCACGGACACGGCTGGGCTGCAGCTTGGGCACACGTCTGTCAGTCTGTCCCTAGGTGTGGGAAGGGAGCTGTGCCCTTGGGAAGGGGGCTGTGCCCCTGGGAAGGGAGCTGTGCCCTTGGGAATGCGTGCTGGGATAATGGCAGGGCACAGATCCCATGTGCTGAGCAGTGCTCGGGTCAGGGGGGGCGTAGGTAAACAGCTTGTGCAGGGTATGTGAAAAATTTGGAATCTCCTTGCTTGTTTTCCTACAAGAGAGGATTCTTTGAGGATTTCGTTGTTCTGCTTTTGATAAAATGATTCCTCAGTTTGTGTAATCATTGTGCAATTCAGGCTTTTGTAAATGGGTTTTGTTTATTGTAAGGAAGGAGACAGATGTTGTTTGTAAGAACTTTTTTTTTCCCAGTGATTTATAACATAAAAACACAAAGTTTGTTTTTGGTGCTGTAATCCATGACCAGTTGTGCTGTTTATAACTTTGTGCACTGGTTATTTCACCGGTTGTGTGGAGTCCTCATTGAGAAAATAAAGCAATACTCTCGTTGCTGTGAGCAGTGCTCAGGCATTGGCACAGTGCTGTTAGAAACATCTATTGTGAGTGCTGAGAACCATCCTGAAGGATTTTGAGCTGCTGCTTTGGAGATGCTGTTGGATATTAATTCCTCCCTGCATACCTTGCACTCCTGTTGGTTGTACTCTCGTAGGAAATGTGGGAATGGTGAATCTTGAGTTGCACAAATGAAGGGGGATAAATTATGCAGCTGGGTTTAGGAAGAAAATAAATTATTGATTTTCATAAATGACTGTTTCAGTATTTGGCATCGACGTCGGAGGGAATGATGAGGGTATGTGCAGTGCACCCCCAGAGTGCTGTTACAGGCCTCCTGTCCTTTCAGCATCACGCCTGTCACACCATGAGTCCTTAAATGTGCTCTTGGAACTGTTAGAGGTGCTTTGGACAGGACAAAGATGACTCCTAATCTAGTGAAACAACCTCTCTGCCTATTTTAGCAGTGGTTTTTGGGGTAGATGGAGTTCCCCCGAGGGCTCAGTCAGGAGAGTCTGGCTGCAGAACTGCCCTATCTCTCTTTTCAAGGGTGCCAGGAGCCAGTCATCATGTCAGGGCCTTAATCAGAGCTTTGCATCTCGGTGCATCTGGGACACATTGGTTTGTTTTCAGTCCCTGTTCCAGGTGGTCAGGCAGGGAACCAGCTCCCTGTGATCAGAAACCGCACGAGCAGAAGGGGCTGCAAACGTTGAGTGTTTGTTCCCTGGATCCTCAGACACCAAGCAAGGGTAGTTAGAGGAGAAGACTATTTCTGGCACAACAAGGGTATAATTTGGAGGAATAAACTCTCGCTGTATGTTCTAGCCATTTTTTAAATGCAATTTGACGTTTCCCTTAAATATGCCATGAGATCTTTAGCTCTGGCAGGAGATGAATACTATACTCTTCTAAACAACATCAAGATACATATGCATCCCCGGATGTGGTAACACTCGGATTTCCTCCCAAAAATTTCATAGCGAGCAAATGTACAGAGTAGGAAGTGAAAAATATCTTCCAGTGAAAGATTCCTGACATCTTTCTTGCTACTAATGCAAAAAAGAAATGATCTGTAATCACTGCCTTTCATGCTCTTGCTGTAGCAAACGTTTAAGGCAGTGATGCTTAAGGTAGCTTGTAGGGAATAAAGAAGAAAAAAGATCCCACATGTTGTGAAAGAACTCAAACTCCTCATAAGAACATAGCATTGCAAGGTGTGGAGAGGGGTGTTCTTTTTCCATTTACTCTCTTTTGCTTCTCAAGGCTCTGGAGCCCGAGTTGTCCAGCCCAGCATTCAGCACTCCATTTTTGCCTCCTGAAGTGTATCCCTCTGCTGAGAATTCAGTTACAGAATTTCCTCTGATGAGATACTCCCTTTAAAAGGAAATTTAAGAAAGGTTTGGACCTAAATCCTCCTGGAATGAAGAAACAGTTTCTTGGCTTATAGGTTCTGAAATCAAGTTGAAGGGCCAAACTTCTGAAATAAATTAAATCAGTGATTTTTTTTTAAAATTCATAGTCACGTCAAGACCTTTACTGGAATAAATTAAAGGGCAAATCTTATCTGAACTGCCAGTCTTTAAGACCTTTCCCAATGCTTATCTTCACTTTTCTATTGAGAAAACAGAGATCAGACTTTGAGTTGTGGATTTGCCAACATCTGTCTTCAAGCAGAGTAGCACAGGTGTCTGCAAAGAATATTTTGAACAACAAAATTGTATGTTACTCATAGAGTACATTGTATTCAACAATGGCTGCAGTTCCAAGTCTCTTCCATGGTCAAGGATCCTGTTTTCTCTCCCAGTTTCCAGAGGGTTCCTGTGTGCTGCAGTGGTGAGGGTGCTGACTCCACTCTTCATTTAGGATTACACGGGGAATTTGGAGATACACTGCATTAGGCAGGACCGAGCTTCTGAGCGCCATTCCCAATTCTCTCTGGAGGGAATTACCCACTGCAGGGTGTTCTAAGTTGGTTTTGGGTTTTTGTTTGGTTTTTTGTATGCTTTTCTTTGTAATCAAACCAGTGGTAGGAGCAGTTAGGATTGAATATTGCTTTTTTCCAGCCTTACATTGCCTTAATGTGCTAAGAGCAAGCAAAGACGACAAAGTATTTTCCAGTGTAGTGTTCTTGTCTGGGCCTGTGCTTTGTGGAAGGATGAAACAGAGCTTGGACACATCCAGTGTGGTTCTGCTAACTAAAAACTCAATTTTCTGAGGGACATTTTGCCCATGGATGTCCAGAGAGCTTCTCCAGAAGGAACAGAAGAGGAATGCTTGAGAGTAACACATCTCTGAGACGTGTGCTAGCACAAATTTCTGATACATGTCATGTTTCACAGCAGCTGGAATTGGCATTGTGGGGGGTTTTTTGCAGAGTATTTCTCTGCTCTTTCTATGTCCTTCCCGCTTTTTCATAATGTTCTCTTCATTTTCCCTTTGCAGATTGCAAGTGCAGTGAAAATTAGAATTGACTTGTCAAAACTGCTATTTTTGAGTACAAAATTAGGGAAAATAATTTTTTCTTCTTTTTTGAAGAAACACAATGTTTTTGCAGGGGGCAAAAATGATATTGTTACATGGAAGAATGGGGATGCAAACAGCCTGTGAGGAAATCCAACAGCTGAGAATCATAGACCAAGGCTGGCAGGGAGGGCCAGTCCACCCTGCCTGAGGTTGTGTCCAATTGGATTTTGAGCATCTCCAAGGATGGAACTCCATCACCTCCCTGGGCAACATTATTTATAAAACAGCTCTTTGTTATTGTAGACAGCAGCTTACTTGCTTAATTGCTGGTTAATTTAGGATAGCAAGAAGTTCGTAGACCAGACTTTTTGGCAACTTTGTTATGAAATGCAGTTCAGTACAACTTCTGTCCCTTTTAAATGAAATAACTACAATAGAAAAAGATGTTTGTATTTATCTGTGGAGATGAAAACTTGATGTAAGACATTCTTAGTCCAAAATCAATTGACTTATTAAATACTTGAAGATTAATGAAAGCATAGTTCTATAAAGCTTTAAAAAAGATTTTTAAAAAGTTATAGAGTGGTTTGGGTTGGAAGGGACCTTAAAGGTTTTCTAGTTCAACCTCTTTGCAATGGTCAGGGATGCAACTCACTAGAACAGGTTGCTCAGAGGCCCATCCAACCTGGCCTTGATGTGAAAGATGAATAAATAAATGAAAATTAGTTAGCAGTATTTATTTTTACAGCTAATAAGCTAGTATTAAAGTTTAAGTTTTAAAGTACATATAAATATATTGAATTATTTCTTTCATCTGAGTTTTCTTGGAAATGAAAAGAGTGACATAAACCTCTTATCTATTGTGTATTTTTCCCCTCATGGTGTGTCTAGTGCTGCAGCAAAGCTCTTCTGTACAGAACAGTCCTTTACCAAATTGGATGTTAAAGGCAGCAAAATGAATGGTGGGAATTCAAGGCATCATGTACAATAACTGAATTAAGCCCCGTGCACAGTTATATAGTGGGACTGGTGTTATTTTTGGAAGAGTATCTTGGAGAAACAGGATATGTGACAAGTTCTGAAAGTCTGTCATGTCATAACTCAGCCTCGACCCCGGACTGCCACAAAACCCCTGCGGTGTGTCCTGCTCCCAGGGCTGAGCCCAGGGGCTCACAGAGCTCAGCTCTGCCTTCTCCCCCCTCTTTCCTCCACTGTTTACACCTGTCAGAGCTAAACCCCTTCAGCAAAATAAGATATGGAATGGTTTTGGTTGGTGTGACTGAGCGCTGCCTTCCCCAGTAAATCCGGAGCCGTGGCTGCTGCGGAGGGGAGCTCGATGTCCTGCCCTGGGTCATCCTCAGAGGGCACAGCCAGCCCCTGGAGTCACAGCTGGAAACAGCAAAACCCAGCAGCCACTCCGCCCTGTCCAAACCACTGCCGAGATTTGGAGAGAAGTATTGTTAGAAGTGAGATGGGTATGATGGGTTTTCTGCCTGGAAAAATAGGCTTTTAAAAATTTCCAAACCACTGAGCCCATCACAGAAATCTTCCTCTCTGCTTTTTGGTAGGTGGGAGAGTAGGAGAGGAATGACACGTCTAGAAATTTCATTCATACATCAGATGTATTTTTATATTTTTATTTTCACAGCTGTGGACTCTAGGAAGGTTTATTTAGTAGGAAACCGAGGAATAGTAGCCTTAAAAATTAACAGTTCTTTGGCAATGTGCTCTTTAGTAATGAACCAGGAGCCTGAGAGAGTGGGCACAGCCTGTGGCTCCCTGGTTTCTGTGGGACTCCTACAGAAGGATTCTGAACTTCCTGCTGGCAGCAGCTGTGGTTTTATATTGGAACAAAACAGAAATACCCTGGTAGGAAGTGGGGCCTAGGATTGCATTTAGGGCTGCTGATGTGGTGTGTGCAGTGCAGGTGGCTGGTTCCATGCCCAAGTGTTACTTCTGTTGGTCCCTTTATAACCCTGATGTTTTCCTGTTGTATCAATATGTTGGTAGGTTTATTCAATTATTCATCGAGATGATGGATTGTTCTAGAGAGTTTTTGCTGCTTAAAGTTTGTTTCCTTTTAAAAACTGGTCTGTAATGCAGATGCTCCTTTTGTAATTTCACAATTTCTTAAGCTTCTTGAAATCATACCAGGGTTGTGTTTCAGCTTGGCAAGTTTTAAATTCTAGGACTGCCATAGCAGTTTTTGATAGCTGGACTAAATAAAGTGGTGCTGTAAAATACTTCTCTCTTCCAAAAAAAGCAGTGAGAAGGTAGCCAGACGTTGAATGGCAGTTCTTTTGCAAAGCAGTTAATCTTTAGAACATGTTACTTAAAAATATGTAAATGTACTCAGACATTGGCAAGTGTAAATTTAGTGGTGATTAAGTGAAATCATAAGTTCTGCTTCATAGTATCTTTGAATCTCTTTTTCTGCTTTCCCTGGGCAGTAGCAGGTTTTTTTCCAAGGTGCCAAGTTTAGTTTATAAATTAGAAATGCGTAAGGAAAGAATGTTCTCTGCACTGACTCACTCTGGTGCCTGGTCTTTATTCCAGGCTGTATTGATGACAAAGTATGCTATGAATTTAGAACATCTACAGCCCTGGAGAGGTGGCAAATTGCTTTGTGCTTTACCTCCAGTGTTTGCATGCTCATCAAGCTTGCCTCTTGACCTTTTCTGCACCAGGTTGCTCTTGCACAGCAGAGCAGTAGCACAGGTGTGCTCTTTCGGGCAGGAATGCAGCCTTTCTGGGATATCAGTGTGTAAAACTCCTGCTTGCCTCCCTTTGTATTCAAAAGTATGAGTTTCCTCTATTTTGATCTTTTTCTATTACTCCTGAGAGCTTATGTAGTTGATAAACCTCTAAAATATAATCTATAAACTAATTTTAAAAAGAAGCTTTGTGATTTTTACGTTTTTGTTTAATGGGAACTGTGCTGACTAATCAGAGATCACTTCTGTTAAAATGAAAGCCTGAAGTAAAATATTTGAACAGTCTTTAATCTTAGCATGGGAAGCCACCAGAAACAGAAATTGGAAGAAAAGCCATGTGGGTGCTGTTGCATCTGACCCAAGGCTTTGTTCCCTTGTTCTCTTTGGGAACCCATCACTTCTGTGGGATGCACATCCATGCTCCCTTGGGGCAGCACGCTGAGGAGCTCCCCTCACATCTTGAGCTTATTTGGTATCCCAAAATCTCTTATTTTACTCGGTTTTGGGGAGAAGAGACTTTCTGAATCTGTCACTTGATAGGTACACAGGCAGTTGAGTAAGGAATTATCCTTCCCTACTCATTTTATGTTTGTCAGTAGTGCAAAGAATTGACCGAGCTCCCAGAATAGGTGACTTAGGTGTTAGATTTCGAGTAGGTTTTTGAAAAGAACCCATTTTTGCATGAAAGATGATGTGCATAAATGCTCTGTAGGTGGGATCTGGTTATGTCAGAGGGTGTATCAATGCCTCTGAGAGATCTGCAATTAATTGGTTTCATTTCCTCTCAGTAGTGAGGTTCAGTACTAAATTAAACTCTGCTATTGCACACCTAGCTCTGCAAATTACTTCTGTAGTCATCTACAAGTGGTTTTTCTCAAAGACAGATGATGAGTGTAGGAGAGGGAAACATCTCTGCAGAGAAGCTGCTGTAGCAGCCTTGGTGTCCCTTGTGCAGTTTTACAATGAATGAACTCTCAGCAATAATTCTGTCAGTCTGGACCTGGAAAATTGGGTTTATTGCTACATAAATATGGGCTTGGTTTGGAGTCGTCGTTAACTTTGCTCTGGGTAATTGTCTACAGATCGATCAAAATCCTAAAAATAGCAGCTGATAAGATATGGGACATGCTCTTCATTTTTTATTAATCTGAGGTGATGCCATCAAAATAGTAATTACATTTCCATGGACTAATTTCATGGAGCTTGAATCTGTAGGTTTCTTTCTTCTTTCACCTTCACCATTTTCATACTGGAAATATCTTTTAAAACTTTTACTAAATTTAATTCTTTTACTGCTACTTTTTAATTTCTCCATAGATTCAAACACATTTCTCATCTGTGGCATTCAGTTCAATTATGCGACTTCCACAGACCTTGAAAAATCTTCTAGGACTGTACTTGGGATTTTTTTTCCCAATAGTTTTATATATTTTTATGCATTAGAATACATTTGTGCTGTTAGAGTATTGTTGTGTATCACCAAATGCATCTGTACAATTTGTTTTTTTCTAGCTCAATACACCTATTTTAAGCTCACGATTTTTCTTTTTGGCGTGACATTCTGTTGTCCATCACCAATTAGCATTCTAGTTTTGATGGATTTAGGCTGAGGAGCTTGGTGCCTGGGCTGGGGGAGTCCCGGGTGTCCCTGGAGCAGCTGAGGAATGTGGTCCTGCCGGGAGGGAGGAGGCTCCATGGGCAGTGCTGGGTTCTGCAGCAGCCTGTGACATTTCAATGCCATCCTGACAGTGTTTGGCCTTCCCTGCTGTGCACGGATGGAGGGCATGGAGATGGGTAATTAAACTTTGAACCAGTAAACAGAGTTGAGGGGCCGGGGCTTTGAAGAGCAGGAGATCACAAGAACAATTTCCTGTGGGTTGCTTTGCCTGGGGTGCAGCTCGTGTGGAGCTGGACTGGGAGCCCAGCCCCTCCTGGCACCCCAGCAGCCTCAGCAGATACGGCACAGGCAGCTCCATCCCCCCGGAGCTCCAGTCAAACTCATTAAGGGCTTTTCCTAAATTGAACGGGGTGATTTGTACTGCAGTGTCATCTGTTTCCTCTTCCAAAGCTCTTTGGTTTCTGTTTTAGCAACGATTCCAAAATGAAATTTGCCTTTATTACATCATTACTGAATCCCTACACTTAGACGAACCTACACCCTTTCAATATTTTATCTTCAGGCAAAATTGGGAGCAAATCAGACTAAAAATACTAGAATTGAGTCCTCCCTTTTGATACCGATGTCACTGCTTTAATCCTACAAATGGAGCTCTGTGTGTGACAGTGTTCCCTGGCAGTCCCTCAGCAGGGAGCAGCACGGCCTCTGCCATTCAAACCTCAGCAGCTCCAGCATTTCTCTAATTCTGTGAGCAGAGTGACAGCCCAGGAGGGACTGTGCAGGCTGAAACACACCTCAAACATGTGGGTTGTGCTCAGTTATACCTGTATAATATATACATATATACCTGTATATATACCTGTATACATGGCAATACTGAAGGTCAGTCTGCCCTGTAAAAATGAACTTTAAATTCTTTTTGGATCCAAGTGGAGAATATTTGTTTGCTCCAATCAGCTTTGAGCTTATATGTGTTATTCACTGTCAGGAAGCTCATTCTCCCAATAATAAATAGACCTGCCAGAAAACTTTTTACCTACCTTAGAAATATTTTGTAGGAAAAAAAGTTCTTTATAGATTAATACATGTTTCTTGCTGACTTTGTAAAAGAATTTGAGGGTACATAGTAAACTTTTATTAAGAATTTATGGTTTCCTGGCTTACATTTATTGTGTATTGATAAGAATAATCTCATTGTTTTAACACAGCTCTATTGGCTTGTATTCTTTTCTCTGCCTTCCATTGGTGGTTTTTTTAATGAGTCAAAAAGAAACAATAACCCTGGGGAGGACCTGAGAGCAGAAGGTAAAGTTCAGAACCAGAAAATTGTTTTCTTGTATGGGACAGCACCTGGTTGACCCTTTATTGTTTGAATGTGGCCTGAAATTCTTTGTGGTTTGGGTGTAAAAGCTTTGCCTGCCGTTGCCCTCTGGCAGTCAGCAAGTCAGCACGGAGCTGGAGACTTCTTGTTCCAGAACAGGAGCAAATGGGTGGTGGTGGCTGCAGATGTCCTCAGCATTTTCCCCGGGAGAAGGGGGCAGAGAGGCTGCGTGCAGCAGAGGAGAGGGATGCCAGCAGGCTGGAGATTGTACCCTGTGGAATGTCTTGTGCCACGCTGCACCTTGATCCAACAGAAAATACCCATTTTCTCACCACCTGGCTGAGATATCTGTCTTGTATCTGGGGTGCAGTGAGAGCATTTCATAGCACAATGAGTGGGGTTTTTGTTTTTTTTTTTTTTCTTTTTAACTTCAAGGCAAAGTGTGACCTTCTAATGCCTTTTTAACCTCTGAGCACTTTTTCAGCGCAAAAGCAATTTAGTGGCAAACAGTAATTAACCTGAAGGGAAACACATCCTTGGCTTTTATTGTATTTCAGTATATGGGTCAAATTAATAACACTGCAGAGGTATCATCTGTGGTATTTAAAAATACCACCAGACTTAATTTAAAACTAATATTTTCAAAACTCCAAGTAAGAAAACTCCTTTAATAGAGCAGTGGTGTTTTGAATGCTTGAACTTTTTGAAGGTTTTTAATATAATTTTACTCTTTTGAGATGGTGATGGACTTGAGATGAACGTTTGGGGTTATTTAGGTTTTTGTTTGGTTAGTACATGATTTCTGATACAATTCCTTTGTAATGTTTCAGAGACAGCTTGTTAGTGCAATCTAACTTCTGTGTTTATGAACAGAAGACAAAAATGCTGTTACTTACCAGGGATCATAAACCACACAAAAGGGAATAAATTTCTAACACCCAAGGTTTTCAAAGCCTATTACTAAGTCTTCAGAGGAACTAATATAGCATCCACTAACTTGCTTTGGGCATAAGAAGGTTTTCTTAGAAGGGAAAAAAAAAAAAAGGATCAGAACTTAGAGCTTAAGTGAAGCAGCATCTTAGTTTTCAAATATGAGCTGTTTAACAGGTTGAAATCGGGCACAGGGTTTGTAGGACACAGAACTGGGGCCTCCATCTGAGGGTGTGCTCAATGTTCCTCATCTGTTCTGGGGTTTTATTCCTTAAAGCACTTAGACATCACCTCTGGTGCAGAAATGGGGTCTGAAGGTAATAATGGACCAACAGGTCTTTTAAATGACTAATGACCTTCCTAACAGAGAGAGCGAGAAGAAAATGGTGGTGGGAGGGCAGAAAGAAATCTAAATTCACGCAGTGGTTTTTACTACCTGAGAACCCTCTCCCAAGCCATTTATAAAATATTAGGCTTGCATTACACAGCTGAAGGAATTCACAAAACGTTAAAGCTGTGACTAAACCCAGCCTGTTCGGGTTTTTCCCTTTAGTGCTCGGAGAAATGGGAGTTGAGGGAATTGACAATGAAACATTGCAAGTTTTCGGCAGGAATATAGCTAAGAATTGATATTTTAAATGGGGAGGAAGGGAGTTAAACCCAAACAAACTACAGCAGCATTACCCCAGCAATGTATGGAATGCATTGCTCTGGGAGAGCTCCTTCCCTTTTTGCCCCCACCCCATCCTCGAGTCCTGCAGCTCTGCAAAGGTCTGCTCAGAAAAGCAGGGAGAGATGGTTGGAAAAAGCCAGAGCTGGAAACTCTGAAGAAGGGCCTTTGAAAGGGGATCATGTTCGTTCTCTGGGCCACACAGCATTAGGAATTTCCATAAGGGTAAAAGAATTTACAATGTGCAGCCTCTCCATAAGTAGCTCCTGCAGCCTGTAAAGCTCGGCGTGTTTTTCCTCCAGGAAGGGCTGGTAGCCCTGGTATCCCTGCTCGCCTGGGGCTGGGGTGATGCCCCACTGCCACCCCGTGTGAGACCCTGTGCTCGGCCCTGCTGGGGTCCCTGTGTTGGTAAAAAACCCGAAACCTTTCTGTTCCGTGTCACAGGGCAGCCAGGATGGCATTGGGACTCACATCACCAGTGCTGCACTGTAACACGAGCCTGCCTCTGAACCTGAGCGTAGCAAATATTATCCAGGTTCACTCTTAAAAGCAGATTTTTAAAATTTAATTTTAATTCATGGTTACTTTTGATATTCAAGAAGTATGTTTAGTAACTTTGAGACATCTAAGTAGTTGTAGCAAACGTAACAAGTTATCCTTTACTGCAGTGGTGTTTCCAAGAATGAAAGGCAGAAAATATTAGAGGTGAATGTCCTTCAGTTTACAGAAGTGAAGAACAGCAGCCCTGATTTCATATCTACAGTGAGACCTTCTACTCTTTTCAGTACTGGCAATCCATCAGGAGAACTGAATACTTGGACTTAAATGTCATAAAGGCCACACAAAAATTCACTGGCATAACCAGTAATATACCTTGGAATCTTATTTCCAGAGCTCCACTTAACTTTGAGACCAAGGCATTTTCCTCCCGTCACTCCTCATTCCTGCCTGAGTGGATCTTTTTCTTCAGCAGTTGTGTCAGTGACCTCCTGCCTTTCCACAAATGCCGTGTAGCTTGTTCTTGTCCTTAAAACTTTCTTCTTCATCAGCTCTAATAGAATATTTTCACATTGTGACAGGATTGTTGGGAAGGATTTGGATGGTCCTTTCAGGATTTGTGTTGTGTCCAGCTCCAGATTCATGTCTTGCTGTGCCATCTTTGCCTGCAGAAGGCTCAGTGCTTTCCCCAGAAGGTTCCAGAACATGCCAGGACCAGCGACACAAGAGATGATGGTTTCTGCTGGCTGGTGCCAGTTCTTCCCTCTCCACTTGACAGAAAAAATCACCATGAGGAAACAAACACAGCCCCTTGTCATGCCCATGGGGATGGCAGAGAAATAACCCTTCATTTGCAGATGTGGAGGTGGGAATGTGCTTTGGTTTGGTGGAACTGGGAGAGATTTCAGCCCTGGATAAGGAGCTGCTCACCTTTTGATTAAGCAGACCAAAGCACTGGCCTTTTCAACACACTGCGTAACGTGGAGAGGTCCAAAAGAAAAGCAATAATTTTTCAACTCAACAGAATACAAAGGTCAGGATATTTTTAAGTTCATACCGTTCAGTTTCTGAAATGCTTTGTAGTGAGCTGTAACCCTGTGGTTTCAGAACAGAGCAGTTATTCAGGTTTAGTAACATGAAAAGAGTTTTATGAGGTTGAGTATAAAGAAGTGTTTCCAAGTTATGCTAGGAAGGCATATATAATTACTTTTGAGACTGTTCTCAAAAAAAATTCACNTTTTTTTTGTTTGTTTTTTTTTTTTTTTTTTTTTTTTTTTTTTTTTTTTTGCTAAATAGCAATAAAAATACTGTTCTACAGTAAAAGTACAGTCAGTTGCTTCAGTGATTAAATCTCTGAAACTGAAAGGCTCTGGAATGGCTTTGTATTAGGAAAAATAAGGCATGCATGGGTAAGTTCCTGGCTGTGGACAAGGCTTGTCTGGGGTTGCTCCTATGGACAGCTTCATCAGCTTTCCTGGTGGCAGTAATTTGATTAAAAAACAGGCAAATTTGAGTGATGTTATAGAGGATTTAGGCTGCTGAAAGAATTGAGTGATGTACAGGGTTGAGGTGCTGGTTGGTCAGAATGGGAAAATCTTTGCTATGTTTAAAAGCATTTTATAAATTGGAAGTGTGATGGCTGTTGTAGGTGGCTGTGTGATCACAAGAGCTTTATTTCAGAGATGAGATCAGTATTTTCAAAGTCTAACTTTTAATTCTGCAGTCTTATCCTATTTCAGGATTAATTAAGAACACAGTAATTTTGAGTTTCCTCGTTCCCTAAGAAATTTTTCAATGGAAGTAGTGAATGATATTCTGTCACATTTCCTTTTGCTGCATAGGAGTGCTAAGAAATTCTAGGACATAGAAAATGGAATATATAATTCTATTTCAGTTTTTGGAATTTAATTATGTAAGAGGAATTAAAAACACTGCCTTGGAATTATCAGACTGTCTGATTTGAATCAAAGTACTCTTATGTGCTGCTGCAAATATGCTGGAAAGAAAAAGGGAGATAAATCTCAGTTAAGAAAAAAATCTGATACCTGATCCTGCCTTTAAATGTGTTTAAGTGATATATTCATCTTGAGCATGGTCTTGCTTCTGATAGGTTTTGTCCTGTGGTTTATTTTGCATTTGCTAAAGCTGTTCCAGATGCCAGAAGTGTCAAACAGACAAAGCAGTGATTCCAGTCGACTTAAATTCAGATTATTGATTTAAGGGGTCAGTAGCAGCATAAAAATACATTATACATTTAATGTGTGAACTGACATATAAAGTCTTTGAGTGGCATTATTTTGGTGACAGGCAAATATTTAGTATGGTTTGAATTCAAAATCCATCCATTTTTAAGCTAAGGTAGGTAGAAGTGTTTGTAAATATTATTTAAAAATGAAAAATCAGAAAGGAAGATTGTCAGATTTTGTTACAGGGCTTTGGAACCAAAGAGCCATTCTGGATTTATGGTTCAAGAAAAAGTCAAACATGAGTTATAGGATGATTGATGGGAAACCAGGCCATGACTGCAGTGCAAGCAGCAGCTGAGTCTTTTGTGGAAAAGGTTTTTCACCATCACATTAATTCCTTTTCTTTCCAGGTATGTTTAGCCAGAGATTTTCTTTCTCTTGCCTGTGCTCTAGGATTTTTTGTCCATTTTTTCCACTGTCAGATGTAAGGCTGTTACCATTGCTACCCTCTGTAACATTGAGTTAGGGCCTGTGGGGTATAAAAATAAAGTAGAAAATTACAACAGTATTTATTTAGAAGAATTATCTAATCCTGAGCATTGTTACCTCCTGAGAATCCACGGTGTGTGAGCACATACATTTTGTATGAGTGGCCTGTGACTTGAAAGCTGCTCCATCTAGGTTGTCCCCCAGAGGATTTTTGATATTGATATTGATATTGATATTAGATGAGGAGCAGGCATTGAAGTCAAGGCCTCTGGGTGAGGAATTGCCAATGCAAAGTGCACCTTAGGCTGTGAGTAATTCTAGTTGTCTGTAAAGTTTTTGGAAATCTACTTTTCTAAGTGATGTCAGTATTTTAACATTACCATTACTGAGAATTTGGCCTTTCTATTGCATCCCCCACGCCCCTGCCCCCAAAGCTTCAGCTAGAATTAAACAAATGGCTTTAGCTTTAGAATATAAACCCATAAAACTATGAGTAAATGGCTGGAGACCCCCTACCTCCACCACACACACTTTCAATTAAGTGACGGTGTTGTTTCCAGATGAGAGGAAAGATGACTCATTTGGTGACTTCATCTCTATTTTGTATTCAAAAAGTAAAATCTACATTCTAAGAATTATTTCAAGTTGCACGTTAGCACCTTCATCATAATTGGATGCACTGTCTCTTCTCAAACTAAAATTTTTCAGACTCTTTTTTTTAATCTGAAGTTTAATTTCTAGAGTCTGAATCTAAACTTTTAGATTTAATGAAGCTCTGACCTTATAAAAGCAGTGCTTTATCATGGAAAATGCCAGGTTTCCACCAGAAAATTGTACTTACACCTTCCATTATCAATGTAAATGGTATTATTTTAGTCATGAGTATTAAAATAGAAACAGGGAAGCTACTTTAATCAATAGAAGGCTCTGCACTGGGATTCAGAAATCTTCAGACTTTTACAGATTTGCTGGTGTTTAAATGTGTGGTCATGGGCAAAAATCTGTTATTAATAATTGTTCCTGTGCCATTATTTACTTTTCTTCCACTGGTAGCTCAATGTTGAGCACCTCTTTGGCTTCCTCCAATCTTACCTGCAGTCTCTGCCCTTGGTGCAATGAAAATGGTGACCATGGGCAACAACAAATACCAAACATGAAATGCTTCAAGTTGCTGCAAAGCTGCAGCTTTTTGACTGGAATGGAGGGATTTACCTGGAAACAAGGATCGGCTTCTGGGAAAAGCTCAGAATTGACTGTACACAGAGTTTTAAAATAAAAAACTTGATGTTTTTGTTGCATCAAGACACAGAAGTTGCTTAATTCTTCTTTTATTAGAAACTAAGGAGAAGGTTAAAAAAACCCCAACTTTTGCTTTACAGCCTTTACTCTTTTGTCTTTAATTAACCTTGGAGGGTGGTTAAACACCTCTGTGTAGTTTTTTGGGCTGACAGTTGCTTATTTATCGAGTGCAATGGGATGGTGAAACATTAACAATCCCCATTAGATATCAGGACTTGGACAGATGCAAAAAGATGTGTCTGTTAAACTCAGTTTAAAGGAGAGACATGTAAAGTGTTTATTGCACCCTGAAATTGAATTTTAGCATTGGTGATGGTGCACTGAACTTACTTTTCATGCTGTGACTATGGTTATAATAAAATTTTTAAATAAAAGCTCTCAGTAAGTGTGTTTTTATATGTGTAGCACGGTTTTATTCTTTGACTCCTTGGCCATGCTGCAGCTAAAGGAACAGGGGGAACATTTTACAAAATGATGAATATTTCCTGAGTAAAAATGAGATGTTGTTGGGAATGTAGAGAAAGACAGACTAAATCTCTTCTGTTTCCAGCATGCTGTCAGCTGGGCTGAGTCATAAATTCTTCAGTCAACAGCAGTTCTGCGAATGCTGGGAACAGAAATGTTAGTCTTGTACAGAGAGTAAAGAGCTAAGACTTGCAAGTGAACTGAAAGGACCATGATTCATTAAAATCCGAGAAAAGTAGAGGTCCACAGGTGAGAACAATATATTCTTGTCATGTGCCCTTTCAGCACAGCACAGTCATTCATCATTCTGCTCCTTGCTGTAACCAATGTGTGAGGAGCTGTGTTTCCCTTCTAGGCATCTTTTCCTTTTTTTCTTCTTTTTTCCCCCATCCCCATCCAAAAAATGGCAATGGAATTTTGCTCAGCTATTTGCTTCTACTTTCCTTGTTGAATCTTCCATAAATCTTTATCTGTTGGGTCAATTACAAGTCATTACTGAAATAATTCATTATAGGTTTCAGTAAAGTTAATATGGTTAAATTATGAACCACTGTAGGTTGTTTTCTTTCCTGCAGTTTCCTGGGGCTGGCAGAGTGGTGTGAGGGGGGCACTGGGGCTGGGGAAGAGCAGCCCCACAGGAGCAGGGACAGGGCTGGCTCCTGTCTGACTGACCCAAAGGTTTGGGCTTTGTCTTCATAATAATTCAACCTCTCCTATTTTTATTCTATCCACACGTAAAATAGAACAAAATCTTTTCCTGTCTCTTGTTGAAGTAAAAGGTTCTCTTAAAGCAAAATTTATTGTGGATTTACAGGCACAGGGGAGTGGTGCTTCCCAGCCTTGCTGGCAGAAATGTTCCAAGCACACAGTTCACTACTCTGTGTGACCTAATAGGGAGAAAAACCATTATTCTTCCTAAAGACTGTCGTTTAATTAGCTTTGTAATGGATTTCCTTTGACTTCCTCTGCATGAGAACTACTCCATTAGTTCATTACTATGATTTAAATGCAGCTAATTACAATCATAGCTAAATAGCTGTATTCAGGTATTTCAGCATGTTTTGATTCTCATATTAGCAATTTCCAGGCAATGCATCTCACTTGTGTCCCATTTATAGCCTTTTTACAAATGAAGTGATGGTAACTTAAATGTCTTTGTTTCTATAAAACAAAAGGGAAAATCAATAATGTCATCTATAAAGAATGTAAGTGTACCAGCATTGAAAATGATATAGTGAGTATGAAATGCTTCTTGTCCACTTCTGAATGAGAATATAATATTCTTCAACAGCAGTTGATGTCTTCAGATTTACTGGAATGAAAACCAACAAACTGCTTGGTAGAATTTCAGCCCCAAAGCCTGTAGGGTACAGACTGACAGATCAGGCAGAGGGTAAATGACTCTATATTTACACAGTGGATTATAGATAAATCAAAAGCATTTCAGAAGTGGAGCAGGTAATGTTTTTTCTTGGTATGATGGTTACTAAGAGCTAGTAATAGATTATCCTGTTGTGTAGCAAACAGAGTAACTAAGCAGAGACTCCTTTCCTGTCCAGAGAAAAAGACAAGTTTGAGGTTGCAAGGAAGGTATTTGTGGGTGTGGGGAGTAAACTGCTGCTCCATAGAGGAGTTGTGAGGGCAGGGAAAGGGGGTGGTCCTGGTCATGGAGGAGCTGTTCCCAGAGCTTCCCTGCCTGCCTGTCCCTGCTCCTTTCCTGTGTGTGCAAATGCAGCCTTTGCTGCCTGAGGGTGGGACTGGGGCTCTCCAACACATCGCTGCTCCGTTTGTGGTGTCTGCAGATTGTCTGAGAATACTTTTCCCCTGAGATTTTGTGGTTTCAAGATCTGGTTGGGTGGGGGTTTGATGCTTGTTATCCCTATTCCAGCTTCCCTGAGGTGCCTCAAGATAGTGCTCTTAGGTGGATATAGAGTGCTGATAATTAGGATATTGAGGATATGAGGATATTGAGTGCTGGGCTTGGTGCATTTTAAGTGTGTAGTTCATTATAATCTTAGATGTGACAGTGATTTCAAATAGACTCAAGTCTATTTTGTGTTCTCCGTAATTTTGGTATGGGAGGTTTTCCAGCATGAGTATATGGTGAAAACTCAGAAGGCTTAACTTGGAAAAAACCAAACTTTTGCAAACTGTGATGTGGCTGAGCCCGTAATAAAACTGTAATATTAAATACACATTTATAGCACAAACATTTGTACTATTAATTCACTTTGTGTCTTTGTGCTCTTGGAAAGCTTTACACGTGTGAATGCAGTAATGCTTTGGAGCAGGGTAAGGCAGGTTCATAAATCTAAACCAAGCCACTTTTAGGTTGCAAATGTGTCTACAGATCATTTTCCATTTCTGCAGAAAGAGCAGTTGCTGTAACTGGGATGTGGTGTGGATCCTTTCACTGTACTGGAAATGCTTTTGCACAAATTGTGCAGATGACAGAGTGGGAGCAAAGGTTTATAAAGTGACTGGTGTCCTGAGCTGCCAGAATTGGGCTGCACCTGCAGCCCCTTGCCCCTGCTGTCACCCCCAACTACCCTGGAATGCTTTGGTGCTCCAGTGGGAGTGTTGGACCTTCACCTGCTCACCCCTGCCTTCTAAATTGTGATTTACAGGGTTTACTTTGTTCAGAAAATCTCACTAAAGCACCGAAAGAACAGCACAGGGGGTTGTGTTTTGGGAAGGACATTGCTGGCTCTCGTGGGCTGGATGTTTTCCCCCAGTTCAGGGGATGGTTTGACTGGGATGATTTCGGGTGAGGGAGGAGGGGTTTACCTTCCCTGCTTGGCAGCCTTTCTAACAAACTTTTAGCAGAGGACGCTTGGGATTTCCACCCCAAACCATGCTCCAACCAATTTGGTAAATAAGAAAAATACTTCAAGGAAAAGGAATTCAGGTATTCTACTGCAAGTGCTCTGGGTAGTGGAAGAGTTGGCCTGATGAGAGAGCAAACAACGAGGCTGTAGCTGGTGCTGGAACTCAAACTTCCATCCCCACTGGAGTAAAATCCTAATGAGTAGAAGCAGGATGGTTTGTGGTGTGTGCCCGTGAGCTTCCACCACCACAGAGGGGGAGGGCAAGCTCCTGACTCTTCATGTGGGACACATGCTGCAGTTTATTTGCACTGTGGTTTATACAGGGCTCTTTTTCAAAACAAAATGTAATGTTACAGAACACGCCACATGTTTTTGTATTGCAATGGTAGCACAGACGTGCCCAACTTTCATTTTTAGTGTATCCATCTTCCTATGGTTGGTGCTGTAATGTGCCTCCATTTTGTGAAAAACTCCTTTGCCCCTTGTTGCAGCAACATGAAGGATAATGTCAGCTGTTCAATATTTTAAAAGAAATGCTTATTTTTTTTGCAACTTGGATACATTTTGTTTAAGTTACTGATTTAATAGTGCTGACTTTCAGAGTAAAACTTAGTTTTACTGTTTCTTTTCACTGTAGCTTATTAAAATGCTGTCTGTATTTTCATACACTTAAATCTTGGTACACATTTTCTGATTTTACAGAACAAATTAAAGCATGTTTTCTTATTACTGTACATCATTTTTATAGTTCTTTTTCTCACTCTATAATCCCAGTGGGATTTTTTTCCTATGCCCTTCATTTATGTAATAAGCACTAAATGAATGAACATGTTGCCCTTTTCTAGTGGATAATAATTAAGAAGGTGCCTTAGATAATAATTAAGAAGGTGCCTCGGAATATTTCTAGTGTTGAATCTCAAGGAAATGTCTTAATTTTAGCATGCAGTTTGCTATTTTTTGATGAGCTATATGGCCTTGTTCTCCTTCCAACACTTAAAGAATGTGGTCTGCTAAGAACAGATGGTGTCATTTAAGTTTTATACTGATTCTACTTAAACTTTTAAATGAAGTCCTTATGCTTTTAAATGTTTAGTTAAGACTTACTGATTGTTAGCAAATTGAGAAAAGTTGGTCACAACTGATTACCTGTTTAGAGACTGAAAGAAGTAATTGTCTCAATCTTTAAAACTTTGTAGTCATTAACATCATTAGTGGATTCCTGTCATCTTCCAAAGGAAACAGTGAAGCTGGTTCATAAGCTGGGAATCATAGGTGGACTTGGGCTTTTCCAAAAGCCAGGAAGTGGTAAAACACACATGTGGTTTGCTTTAGTTGGGAAATTAACTCGGATTCTCCACCAGTGAGGCTGATACAAATGAGAAATCACTAATGTATGTGCTCTGCTGTGACACTGTCAAAACAGATTATTTGAAAGCACAGAAGTGATGTGTTTTTGTCAGCTGTTTGCCTCCCTTTATACAGCTACAGAAGCTGTTGTTTGTATAAACTGCCTTTCGCATATTTCTCAGTTTTCAAAGTTACTAAAGAATATTGTTCATCATTTACACTCACTATTTGCTTGATAACTGCATTAATTCATCTAAAATTTCATTTAGAGATCTATGAACATTCTTAAAAAAAAAAACAAAACAAAACAAAAAAAACCCCAACCAAACCAAATTCTCAGAAATCCTTAACATGGAACGCCAGGTGAGAATTTGCCAAGAGATGAGTGAATAATCCCAGTATAATACCCTGTGGTATCTGTGTTCCCAAAAAAAAACAAAACAAAACAATTGCTTTCTCTGGGACACTCTGATAGCAGACCTTGTGATGAAAGGAAAAAAAGGCTGCATGCCAACTCTGTCCTGCCCTTCTAATACAGTCCCCCCGCCTTTAAAATTTAGCCATCCTGATTAAGATATTTCAATTTCTGTTTTCCATGCCAGGCTGGGCAGAGGCAGCACTTCGTGTGTGTGTTCCCTGCTGTGGAAAGTCAGCCAGTGAAGAGAACTGGTCCAAACCCAGTGTCTGTGCACTGGAAGGGATTAGGAAGTGCTCACATGATAATTTTTGCTGTCAGAGCTCTAATCTCTGGCAGGGGAAAAGGACAGTATATCTAACTGCTGCAAATAATTTCCAAAGGATCAGGTACTCAACTGTTCCCATCATCATGAATTTGTGTTTCAGCTTCTTTCCTAACTCCTAGAACTGCAGAGGAATTTAGGAGTAGCCTAAAAATCTCCTCGGTCCATGAACCTTTTCAGCACAGCTCTGTGTGCCCCCAAGTGAGAAGCTGCAAAAATGTGTCTGCGTTGGTTTTTGACAATACCAGTTGAACACTGTTAAGTGCTGCTCTCAGGGGTTTTCTCCACAGTTCGTGGTGTTTGGTATTACCAAAGACTTTGTAACTATGGAGAATTTGCACCAATAACCATAAGTGTAGAGTTTATTTCAGTAAAGGGGTAGAAAGAATAATTTGGGGTGACAGAAAATGAACCATTGCATTGCCATGGGCATTGTGTGGTTTTGCCAATTAATGAAATGGTCTTTGGTTAGATGAGTGTGCTGAGTGCCCACCAGGCTGGTGTGGTTCCTTGTGGATTAGCCTTGGCTCAGCCTGTGAGAGGGGAGCTGCTGCTAATGAAGAAGTGATTCCACTTAAGGAGATGCAGATGTGCCATGAAGTGTCTGTGGAGCAGCGTGTTCTGTGGTGTTTGTTTGTGTAAATAGAATATGGGCTCCTTTTGAAATAGCAGAATAAACTGAATCAGCTTCAGGAAACTAATGAACTGACACTACCAAAGGGACAGAAATATTGATTCAATTGCTAATAAGAAAAACTTAATAATGAAATGTAGCCTTCTATTAATGTGTAAATTAAAAGCAGATGCTGAAGATGAATGAATGCATGGATTAATATTGGGTTTTGTTGTCAGAATTTATGTTGATGGGAAATGGAGGAAATGTACCCTTACAGAAATATTTTGTAGTGGTTGTTAACACCTTATACTCTTTCTAGGACTTCACTGTTTCATGCACTGTAGTATAAATGTGTAAGCTGTTAACAGCAGGATGAACATTCAGCAAGTTGAACAAGCACCTGCTCCCATAACCGAATCATTGTTTAAATTCCCACTGCATTTCACAGGTTTAAATCCTGACAGGGATTCAGATTTACAGGGCAAGACATCACACAGAACTTGCAGTGCCCTGCCCCAACCAGTCCTTGCACGCTTTGTGTTTCCAGCGTGGCTGCCAGGGGGTTGTGCTGTGGGAGGCTGGGGTGGTGTGAAATAGGGCTGGGCATCAAATGGAGCGGAAAGGAGCCCTTCCCTAAAGTTATCAATAATGAAAGGCTTCAATAGCATGAGAAATTCCACCTCCTGCTTGCCCCAGGAAAGCGACTGTAGGAACAAGAAAACTATTTAAAGAACTCCAGGTTGGTAGGAAGGCTGAGCCCCTTCCGAGTTTCGTTGTCTCCTCATCGCTGCAGTTGTGACTTGTGATCTTTCCCAAGTCAAGTGCTTGTTACTCTTAAGCAAATATACTGTGAGTATACGTAGTTTTACCTTGAAAGAATAAGAAATATATCAAGTACTTGAATAGAAATTTAGGCTGATTAAAAAAAAACCCAAAAAACCAAAAAAGCCCCTACGTCTCCACCACAAAAACCCAACACCTGATTGATTTAGAATGTTTTGGTTTGATATAAAAGTTATTTAAAGCCTTGAAGCACTCGATTTCACAAGCTGCTTTCTCAATGGGCTCTTAGATATGGCAGTGGTGTAAAGTTTTTTACAGTGCACAGCCACCTCTGCAGTGGGTGCCACTCTTAGAAGATTTGGCATGTGCATGAATTCAGCTGCTGAGTGAAATCTCTATTTAGTTGGCTAAATTAGCTAGTCATTTGAGAGGGGTATGTATTCTATATTTGTATGTATTCTATATTTGTCAGACAAATTTCTGTGTTTTAGGAGTCACAAGCTGACTCAAAGTAATAAACCAGCTCTTTGTGCTGCTTTAATGACATTTATCTTTGTCTAGTTTAGACATTTTCCTCTGCTATGGTTTCAGAGCATTGTTGTTTTGTGAGCAGCTCAGCCTGCTCTGTCTTGCTTTTTAACGTATTAAACTGGTGGGAGAAGAGTACAAAAATGAAAGTAGACAGTGAGTAAAATCTGGTATTTAGTTCCACATTGTCATGAAGAACCAGGTAGAGACATGAGCAGTTAATGCTGTGGTTGAGCTGTAGCTAATAAAATCATGATGTGCGTGCAGGAATTCTGGGACTACTAGACCCACACGGAAAAGTATTTTGGTGTTTTAACCTTCTTTCAGGACCTTTTTTAACCTTTGCATGTAGGAAAGGAGGTAGCAGATGCTTTTGACTGCATGATGAGTGTGTCAGTCACCCGACAGCACCATTCTTCTCTTTTAGTTCCTCCTTTAAGCACAAAGTGTCGTTATTGTGGTTTGGGCCAGGCAGCTTCTACATGACATTCATGTTCTGGCTCTGAGGGATCCTAATCCTGGCATTGGAGATAAACACTTTTCAGCAGTATTCCTAGGATGCTCTAGATCCATTTTTGCCATCAATCCATCTTTCACAGAGTAAACGTGCACGTTAAAGGGGACACAACCCCTGTGCATGTTATTTCAGGCTGACTGGAGAATATTTAGAGATAACTAAACTAGATCTCATTGTCGTGGGGCAAGCATTTGTCTGATTTACTAATCCACAGGACATAAAACAGTGTCTAAGCTAGGATTTGTCAGACCAAAAGCATGTAGAAACTGGATTTGCCACATGCACATGTTTCTCTTTTGCCTGACAGTTCTCCAGTCTGCTTTTCCAGCCAGTTGGCTTCTCTCCCTCATTCCAGGTATTGACTGACCCCCCCAGCCCTCCCAGGGTCTGTAGGAACATCTCTGGGTTTGGTGTGGGGTGGCTGCTCCGGGCCCCTCCCCAGGGTGGGTGGGTGAGCTGGGTCCTGGCTGTGCACAGCCAAACCAGCCTGGGAGCTCTTGGGGTGCAGAGGGGAGCAGCCACTCGGATGTTATCCTGCAGAACATTGCTGTTCCTGCTCCTGCCTTCCTGCTGGACTCCCTGGTAGAGCAACGTGTTTGACTTTTACTTGGAGGTACTTTGTTCTTCCCTGAAGACTTTTCTGTTTAACTCCTATTACCCCCCTGTCAGAGGGAATTTCTCAATGTCTGTTTTCTCTTCTGGCCACTGTCCCTTGCAATTGCATTTCTGTAAATCTTGGTTTGTAATCCTGATGGTAGAGCAGGGGGTGTAGGAAGCCTGATCCTGGTGGAGTGGGGCTGAGCCTGTTGCAGCCTGCACTGTCACTTAATGTTGTTTTTGTTTAGTTTCAGTCAGGATGGGGTGAGGCAAAAATAATTCGGAGAAACTTTGTTATCCCGAAAGAAGAACAAAGGATGGGATTTAATGAACAGGCAACAGACAAACCCTGAAATGCCAACAATGCTTATCTGTTGATTGATTAACTTTATTTCTAAAACATATAGCTGACATACTAATGCTGAGATAAATGAAATGTGTAAAAAACCAATTTAGGACATATGATCTTTGTAATGCTGATTCACTGTAATCTGTCAGAATGTAAATTGTATACACTTAAATCCCAGATAATCCTGTAATTTGCAGCTCTTCATACTTCAGCTGATTTGTCATATATTTCAGAAGAATTACAAAAATCGTATTTGGGTTTAGTTGTGTTGCTTTTATTAAGATAATATTTAGTGGCTCCAATGAAGAATGGAGTACCACATGTGTTCAATAAAAATATGGCTTGTGTTTAAAGGAAGTATATTGGGAAAAGACCCCAAAGTTCTCAAGTAAGCCCTGAGTCAACTGCTCTGAAGAGAAGGCTCTTGTTCCTTTCAGCTTCATACCTCAATCCTGTGTTTATCTTATGGATGAAGAATCATGATGTTCCCTTTTTCAAGTTGCTTAGTTTGAATTAAATGTAATTTTCTGTAACGTGGAACCCCTGGAGAAGCAGCACTGAGAGTTTAACAGCAGCAGCACTTGGGCTGAGTCGCATTTGCAGTTTGCTCACATGATGCTGGGACCGGTCCTCTCTAATGTTATTCTAGGAAATACCACGTTCAGGTATGCTAGGAGAGTCTGCCCTTGGTCATGATTACAGTCTTTTGTGGATGTGAAATGCCTTAGAATAACTTTGCCAATTTTTAACTAAATGTTTAAATATTTTACTTCACATTACTTAATTTACTTTACGGTCGTGACTGCTCATACTGTGTGGATTCACTTAATAGGAAACCTGTCTCCTCTAATCAGGTGCTTTTCAAGTTTTTGTTTTTTTTTTTTTTTTTTTTGAGTTTAGGAATTCCTCAGTTAACTGCTTTTGTGTGATTCCTGATGTCAGTAACAGGCTCAGTTCCTCCAGAATGAAACATCAATGCAATTACAGGCCAGAGGTGCAAATACCCCTTGCCTTGGGAGAAACAGGTTTCATCCATCAATTATAGAGGCATTTAACCGTTCCCAAGGTAATTTAAATGTTTTCAGCCAGTAACTACAGCTAATTCTCACCCTTCCAGTCCGAAGGAGCCCTGGCACTGCTTCCCCCAGATCTCCTCACATCTCTCCAGGTGGTCGAGGCCGTGGTGCTGACCCAGGCAGGCTCAGTCCCATGCCAAAATGTTTCTGTGCAGTTCCACTGTTCACTTAGAAGCAGCTGGTCTTTAGTGTGCAGAAAACATTCATACTTGAACCTGACGTAATAGCAAAATGCTTTGTATGAATCCTTTCCAGTTAATGAAACCAACCATAGAAACAGCTCTAAGATACAGATATAAAGGTGTAGGTATGATACAGCTGACATAAACTGGTATGTGCTGTCAAAACAAGGCACGAGTTTTGATTGAAACAGTTTGGGATGGTGGAACAAAAATCCTTTCCATTTTCTGTAAGTTGACAAATATCCCTTCAGTTCAAATATTTCTTTTAGAAATTAATTGCAGTAGCTTTTTAACAGTTCAAGTGAAAAATAATAGTAGAAAAGTATCTGAGAACATACAAATGTGAAGTTTCATTTTTGGCTTTATCCATGTGTACTTTTAAGAAAATATTCCAAGCTGAGGACTAAAATCCCAGAACATTCCTGTAGTCTTGATTTGTTTTAGAAGAGAAATTCATTGCTTCAGAAGCTAGCTGGAATTCCATCACACCTCTAACGTGTTATTTCTGAAGCTATTAAATTTGGCATTCAACTCTTCTGTGCTGTGTCAAGATTACTTCCTTTGTCTCTTCTTTATTTCTAGTTGCACTGATATTGTTTGGAATTATTAATGCAAAACCATTGAAAAAAGATTCTTTTATGTATTTCTTTGGTAAACTTAATGCTTGAATTGCTGCAGGTCTAAGACTACACTGGTGATTTAACTGAGAATCATGCAGATATCATTGACTTTCCCAGATTATATTTAGTTGGATTGCCTTGTATTTGCAGTGGCTGCCCTTTGGAAGTGAGCAAGCATCAGTCAGCGTGCCAGGATTAATCAGGAAACAGCACGGGATACCCAGGAGGGCTGCACTTGAGTGCATCAGGATGTGAATGGGAATTCAGGGGGTTCTGCAGCTGGAAAAGGCAAGTGTGGCCACCAGTGAGCAGAGGGGCTGGCAGATGTTTTCAAGTGAAGGCATTTGACTCCTACCAGCACAGAGAGCACCTTTTGCACCCAGGATCCCCCAGCTGCTGCAGGGATTTCTGCAAGCTCACCATAGAGCATCTACTGGCAATTTCATGCTGGGCTTGATTGTCTGCTTTGCTGTGCTTATCCCTGGGATAAAGGGAGGGTGTAGGGTACAGTGTAGTGCTTCACATGTGCTCCTGTTAGAGTGAAATGCCTGAAGATTTCAACTCAGTTGGGCAAACACAGCAAAATAAATTGGATTTCTACATGAGGAAAGGATAATTTTGCTGGGTTTTTTTGACCACAGCACTGAAAGTGTCATCCCAGCTGCTGTACCTGCCAGATCACTTCCATTAGTTGATGACAACAGTTATTACTAAAAGGATAGCGTAAGTAGTGTGAATATTGACACTCTCCCATATGAATTTTGTCTGAAAGCAAAGCTGAAGCCAATGCATCTTCATTTATACTTCATTTAACCAGGGAAAATATCATACCAGCTGTGCCCATACTCAACAGCAGTCGTGAGAAGTGCCCAGCTATCCACTTTGCTGCGAGTTTAAGACTGCAGTGAGGTGATGAAATAGCACTGTTTTATCATACCCTGTACGTTCAGGGCTATTACACAGCCTGTGCAGGCAAGTCTCTTGGTTTGACATCTGAGTCTGCCTTGGCAAGTGATGATTGTCTGTTGTTGAGATAGTTGATGTGGGAATGTGGATAAAATTAAGCTAAATGCCCAAAGAATCACAAAGCTGTAATGTCTGGTTTACAATCAGATATGGCTGTTATGTGGACAGATCCTTTTTTTATAAGATATGTATTAAGTACAACATTTCTTTTGAAGATTGTTGACTTCAAAATGTATTTGGTTGTGTGTGGTAATTTTAGTGTTTTTGTGTACAAAGAAGCTGAAAGTCAAGAGATAGCACGGACTTTCACTGGATCATGCAGTGGGTTATTCTGGCCAGAGCTCTCAGCAGCTGGACATGAGGCCTGGGAGCTTTCCTCTGAGGAAGATGTGGTGGAACTCCTGGTGGGTGTTGGGCCTTTGTGAGCTCTGACACATTTTATGTACATGTTCTGACTCAAGATAGAACCAATTTCAGAAAAACACCTTAAATTAGGAAAATAGTATGATCAAATAAAACCTTGACACCACAACAGCAACAGACAAAAGCAGCAGCTTTGCATCAGGTGGTGATGAAAGATCACTTCCTAAGAAATGCCTTGATAATAGTCCAGTGTTTGGTTGGTTGGAATGTCTTGCACATGCTCTGGGTTTGTCTGGAAAGGCTGCTGGTCTGATATGAGGTTTCAGAGGAACAGATGACACCTGGATGTGTAACCCCAGTGAGTTATGATTTCACAATTCTCGAAGTGCAGTGATACCAGTCATCTTTCTCTGTAATCAGCTTAAAACAAGGTCTCCTTGCACTGTGCACATGGCCTTGAGCTTGGTAGCTTGCAAAAGCCCCTTTCCCTGCATTAGCAGACTGAATGTCTCTCCTTCCCATCACATCCAAGGGATCTCAGGGTGGATGGAATGACACTGTCATTACAACAGCAGGACTGGCCTGCTTGATGAGGAGTTGGCGTTTTAGCACTGGCAGATGGTGGAAAATCAGGAGGCAGAACTGTGATTTTGAAGGGGAAATCACTGCTTGTTGGTCACTCAAGCTGTCTTTTGACAATTGAACTCTGTAAGATGTCTGTATTTGCCAAGGGGATGATCAGTTGGTAGTGACAGTAAAAATTGGATGCCCTTATTTTCTTTCCTTTTGTTATGCTTTCTCATGACTGAGGAGGCCCAGGGAAAACCTCCCACCTTGAAGTGCTTTACCAGACTCCACAAAGTCCATGTGTAGGTCTGAGGAGGAAAGACCTGTGATCTTAATCTGTGCACTTAATTGGTTAGGCTGAGGTAAGTTTAATGGGGAGAATGGTAGTATGTAGATGGCTCCAGATTTCATAAATCTGCTAAATATTATTTGATGCCTTTGTAATAACTAATAAAATACCCTGATCTTGTCTTGGAGATATTTTCTGTAGTTGAGAGTATGAAGATGTTGCAATGAAACATCTGGCATTCATTTCACTCCCTAAAGGAGTAAAGATATAGAGGCCTTTGAACAAAGGTTAATTTGTTCCTTTTTGTGTACTGTTTGTGTGTTACTTGTCTTACTGTTGGAGTGAAACTGAGTTCTCCACTCCCTGTGTGAGGTGATGCAGCAGGGACTGACATCAGGGCTGTCACACATCAGGGCTGTCACACATCAGGGGTGTCACACCCGTGTGCCCATGCCGGGCCGGGTTTTAAGGAAGGGTAATGAATGGTGGGATGGACAGGACTGAGTTTTTCTACAGGAATTTTTGGTGGAATCCATCCCAGAGGCTTTTAGGAGTGGGCTAACACAGAGATGTGTCTGGTTCCAACACCCTGGGTATCACACAGAGCAAATCCTGCCCTTGCAGGCCAGGATAGCTGGGTTGCAGAGTGGGGGAATGCCTGGTGCTACACTGGAGATGCAAGAGAGGTGCTCAGGATGTGACTGTTCTAGTGGGTGTCTCGAGTGATTTCTCATCTGAAGAGCAGGAAAAACCTTAAGATTTTATTCCTTTTTCATCTTCTGACATATTACTGCTTTTGAAACTGTGCATTGAATTTCAGCCTTAGGTGTACAATAAAATTGCAGCCGGGCGTAATTAAAATTATCTGTGTTAGAATTTTAAGACTTTAACTTCTCTTTTCATTCTGTGTACAATTTGGATCAAGGATTTCCTATGAGCTTTTCTGGAAGCCTAATTTCTCATTTTACTACTTTGATCAGTTTAGCATTGATTTAATTTGTAATGACTGTTTCCTTTATTGCTAGATTGTAAGATAAGTGTTGCCAAATTAACTTTATTTGTGTGTTAAATTGGAATTTTAGAGATGCTTTGCATTCCTTTGCAGGGAAGGTTTGTCACATGCCACTGTAAGTTGTTAACAGATAGCTTATTTTAAGAACTGATGGGCCTGTCCCTGCCCTGCCTGATTATCCCTGTGCCCCCTTAACTGCTGTGTATTGATTCCAATTAACATGACTGACATCCACCACTGAGGGTGAAGTTAATCAGCCAGAGGATCTCCTGTTGTGAATTCATTTCCTCCTCTGAGCTTGTCCTGTGCAGTTGAGCATTTAAAGAGACTAATGCAGACACTGCACAGAAACATCCAGTCTGGGCAACAAGTCTGAGCCCTGGAAACTGAAATAGCTTTTTAAAAGCTGTCCTGGCCAAATAAAGTTGATACACTTTTGAAAGGTCAAGCAAACCACCTTTTCCTTCTATCTTGATTATTGATTGCTGGAAAAGGTCATCAAACTTGGTCAAATTTCAGCAAATACGTTTTTCAGCTAAGCAGTGACTCAGATGAAACAATGGGAGGTTTTGTTAGTGTGGGTGGCATCAATTTTTATATTTGTGCTTTGGCTGTGAAACATGAACAGGTTTTGGAACCTGGAAATTTTTGGGATAGTAGAAGAATAAAGGTTACTGAAGTCGAGACTTTCTTAAGTCATTAATATTTATGATGGATAAAATATTTGCATTTATAGAGTGAAGTTGATGACTGTAGTTGAAAGGACTGAATGCCCCACTGAGCACAAACCAGGCAGTAGCACATGCTCAGATCCCTTCTTCACCACTGCACTTGGCCCTACCTGGAGTATGAAAATTACCAACTTTGGACTAAAATGTCTGTCTGGGTTGGCTTAAAGAGTTAAGATTCATGTAGAGAAAGAATGGGAGACCTGGAATACTCATAATGAATTGATAGCTATCTGGTTTTCCTGTGCCAATTTAGCAATTTGTAGCTGTTAGAATGGGAGCTACCATCTGGCTTCACAGATCTCTATCTCCTACTAAATTACCAGGACTGGTCCAGTTCCTGCTGAAAGTTTGTAACTGTGACAAGCAGCAAATAAAGAGAAAGCACTGCTGAGCCCACAGACAAGGCTGATACTTCCCTCTGGAGGAAAAAATTGCTGGGTTTTAATAATTTCCTAGTTAAACACTTAGAAAGCTCAGCTCCTTGTGTAAACTACTGCTCTGCACTGTTTGTTTTTCTAACTGCATAGCTCCAGTGTACTCATGTAGGAATGATGCTTGCTACTGTAGGATCTCATCTGTCAATGAAAATGCTGCTTTCAAGTGATTTTTTTTTACTCTTTACTGAAGTATTTTGATGAATCTTGACCATGAGGGTGAAGAACCCAGCATGTACTACTGGCCCAGTTACCTTGGTGTGGTTTTATGCATTTTGGCTATGACTGGTGTGGTTTTGTGTCTCCCTCACACCATGGCATCCATGACAGGAACAAGCACAGTGATTTTACTTGGCTTGTTTTTCTTCTTGACCAGACCTTATGTGTGTAACAGGTGTACAGTAAACTATTATGCAAATATAAACTTTTGTATAAATATTATTAGGACCATATTACACAATCAGCTGCCCAACTGAGTCTTGCTAACGAATTCCTCTGCTCTGTCTCTCAGTATTTCCAAAAAGTTGATATATATAATGAAAGATTTGTTACATACAGGCACATTTGTCTCCAATTCCACACGAAAACTTGCAGAAGGTAGGTTTTGGAATGGTCTCCTGTGATTAATTAATTAAGAGCTGATTAATTCAAGGTGAAATGTTTACTTGGACTAAGTGTGGTCTTGCATAAATTTTAAGTTTTGTTATTTCCAGTTTAAAAATGAAATTATATTGAACAAAGACATCATTTTTCTTGAAACAAGATTCGTGCCTAACATTGAATGGTTGTTATATCAGCATTTGTGAATTAAACACTGTGATGGGAGATAAAAGGTTTTCCTCTTCCTGAAAGTGCAACCTGGATACTGCAAGCCAGTTCTGGAGAAAATATCCCTGGTTACCCTCAGCCACTGAGCAGTGAAGGTATGGATCTTGAAGCATTCCAGCACTTTGTATGTTTAACTGGAAATTTTTATAGTCCCTGTGTTTATTTTATTTTCCAGCTTATGCTGTGGTATGTCACAACAGCAGGCACTGCTCTGTCTGTAGGAGCTATCCAAGCAATGTATTCCTGAGCAGTGGCAAACTGAGCATGGGGAGTAAACCTCTGCTTTCACCTTTCCTTGTTACTTCTGGAGCATGACTGCAGTTATTATGGCTACCAAACCTTGATAACAGATGTTAAAATAAAGGCAGCCTGTATTGGAGCTTCCCAGTTCAGAGTAGCTACGAGAGAACCAGGAGAAACAGGCTGGTAATATTTGGACAAGGAGATGATGTTTAGCACAAGCTTAGGAGAAAATGTCTTTGTACTTGGGCAGATGGTAACATCCTGTTGTGTGCAGGCCTTTGTATACTGAATTGAGGGTTTATATTGCAATTAAACCCACCTTTTGTAAAAGCTCTACTGTCTCCTGTCAGTGCTGCATTCCAGGCATTTCCCTTGTAGCTGATTATTAGGAAATTGAACACCAAACTCAAGAGGCTTGTGCACACATCTCCAAATTACTAAGCCTAAATTTATCAAGGTAGAGCTGTCATTGTGAGTATAAGCCTGCTCTATTTTAAAAACAGACTATTGCACATTGTATTTTATTGGAAACTTCATCTTAATAGTTACTGCCTGTTAGACAGCATAGAGTGAAGGGCTTGTCATGACAAACAGTAGAGATTCTGTTTCAGAAATGCCAGTGTTCCCTAAATGGAAGGAGAAAAAGATTTCTTTTTTATGGTCACTGTTATTATTTTGGATGGCTGATTTTTTTCTTCTCTACTTGTTTTTGGCTTGCTATGGGCAGATGTAACAAATGATCTCACATTGTAACAGTAGGAAATGACCTTCTGTTCACCGGCTTAGATACTACAAGCACAACCTCCTGGACTGACAGGAGGAGTATTTTCTCTTTTGATGAATGGGTTCAGATTTTATCTGGTTTCCCATGGTTACTGGGAAGCAATAGCGCAGTTAGCAAAGAACCAAGGGGGGTCCTCTGCTATTTATAAGTCCAAAACCTCATCATAAAGATTTATATCAGAGTATTTCACAAATAGTGTCTCAAAATTCCATCTTCTAAGCAGAGGCAAATACAGGTGGTGGGATGGTAAAGGAACTGGGGAATCCATCGTTGACCGCCTTAAAAAAAAGATGTGCTTTCAAAAGGACAGAGAATACTGGAGAGACAGAAATCGTATTGAGTGATGTCTCTTAAAGCTGGGTCAGTACATGGTAGGTACTGTGAGGCAGTGTGGTCATATAAATTAAAGTTGCATTTCCTGGTCATGTAGATTGCATATAAACAGCATCCATAGGCCAACTGCCTACATTAATCTTCTATGGTTCAGTCAGAGGAGAGGAGGAGGGAATAAACCTTTCCTTGTGTGTCTCCTGTCTTTCTCCCTCCAGCTGGGTATAATTGTTTAAATTTGGCTCCTTTTAAAAATTTATTTATTTATTTTAATTTTGACCTGTTGACAGACGAACATGAGGAGTGGATGGGGAGACAAGTGTGGCACTGAGAAGCAAGAAGCAAATCTCTTGCACCTTCTGATTCTTTGGTTTTCTAGGTACTTTCTCAGAACAGGGGTAGGAATTGGCTTCAGTCTTTAATTATTCTCATTCCTACACGAGCATCATGCAGAACCTGTGGTAAATGCAGCACAGTTTCCTTCCTTGTGGGGGAGAAGTTGTTGCTGTAAGGGCTGGAGTGATTTCTCCCTTCCAGCTCCACCTCTGTGTTTGGGGTTGGTCTTCTGGAACCGATGGGAAACCTTTCAAGAGTGTATGTTGATTAAAGATCTAGGGTATGTGAAGTTTATTTTGAGTGCTTTTGAGTGAGATTTTGAGTGAGATTTTGGCTTTGAAGGGGGACTAAATGGAATCCAATGCTTTATATCAAAAGTTTAAAGAAATATCAGCATTATAATAGTTAGGCAAGTCATTTGTCAGTATTATCAATCCTGCCATTTTCTATCTATAACAGGCTTTGCAGCCCACTTATGACTACATTTAGATAAAAATAAGACCACAAATACATAAAATGTTTGTAAGCATTGCACTTCTAACACAGTTGCAGGCAGGCACTGTGCTTGATAAAGACTCCTTTTAGATCATGTGTCTTTGATAACTTCTAATGCAGGAGTCAACCCTTTGAAATAAATTGATCTGTTAAGCAATGATTTTAATAATGTAGCTGAGAACTTTTTTGTTATGTAGAACAGTTCTTCCTGGTCTCAGCTTTGACGATTAAATTCATTTTTCATGAATTCACAGTGCTTCAGGCTCTTGTGAAACCTTGCTCAGCTTCTGAGGATTTTTTTTTCAATGTGTGATGTGAATTGTGTAAAAGCCTTTCCATAATCAGAAAGGTAATTTAGGCCTTTCCTGACCCCCTTTTTTCCCCCTTCCTCTGAAGAGGGAAGTTTCAATAGAGTTGGAAATTCTCCAAAGGCTCTTATACAACTGGTACATTCTGCTTTAACATAATGCAATCTTTCCACATTTTCTGTTTTTCCTTAATTAACGGGTGGATGGAAGGGGTGTTAGATTCAGTTTCACAGAAAGATTTTATGCAAGCACACAAGACAGTGTGAATAAAAGAGAAGGAACTTCATAGGAAATAGTATTTTTGAAAAGTCAGCTTCATTCTAGCAGAGTGGTTTTCTCCTGCTGCATGTTGTACTGTGTTGCTGGGAACACTGTGATTTGGTGATCTGGCTGTCTCATGGATTAATTAAAGAATAATTTTTTTTTTCTGTGGCTTTTTAAATAGGACATTCTCTACTGTGGAGGGGGTTTTGGACTGCCTCAGTGTCCATTGCTGCATTTAGGTTGAGCTGCAGTGTTGCTGTGCTGCAGCTTTGGGTACGTGCTTGTGTAAGGAGGAAAACTTCCAGCTGGTGAAATGCAGAGCCTTTAGCAAACAGGTGCAAACGGGGAAGCTTTTCTGCAAGACATCCATGCGAAAACGGAGAGCTTAAGAGCTCTGTACAGCAATGCATGTCTGTGAGAGCAAGGGGAATGGCTGGGGATTAGAGGCAGTAGGAGTTTGTGAAGTTAGGAAGCATCAGGAAAGGGAATATTTGACAGCTTTAACAGATACTAGCAACTGAGCAGGAGTGAGGGGGAGGGAGAATCGAGACTGGATGGGTAAAATTTTAAGTTGCTTGTTTTTTAAAGGAGTAGGTAGTTCATGGAGCTTAATTGGGGAATAGGAATATGTGTCTGATAGTCTGTGTTCTGCATAGAGCATACTGTAGCCAGCCATAAAATAAATGGTATCTAGATTGCCACTAACCTCTTTCCTTGCAAAGCAGAAGTCTGTTAATTAAATATCTGCGTGTTGCTAGATGTAGTTCTTCTGTGTCTATAACAGATATTCCTTCTGCAGACAACTGGAAAATGTAAAATGAAAATCCCAGATGGAAGACCTGAAGGGAAACTTCTCAGTATAATCTTATTCTAGTGATTACACTGTGGTGTAGGAGTGGTTGTATGAGTGAATTTCAGTTTAAGGAAATCTTTCATTTCTGTGAAAGACATTCTGGTAGTGTGGAAGGGAAATATGTTGAGCTGCAGACTACAGATTCACTTTAACAGAACTTCCCCTTAGTTTCTTCATCTAACTTTGCTTTAGCATCCACATTCAGAAGCTGAATTTGAATTCAAGGAGGTTGTTGATACATCAGATGGTTTTGCTACCGTTGGGACAGACCCCACCAGCCTAGAGAAAAAGGCCAATATGTTCATGGAGCTCAGCAGCTTCCTGCCCCTGGGAGGAGCCATGCCCTGCTCCAGGACACTCTGGGATATCCAGCTGGACACCAGCCTGGCAGAGCAGGGCCGGAGGGTCCTGGGGCATGAGGTGACCCTTAAACCAGCAACGTGGCCCTGGGACAAGGCTGCCAGAGGTGGGGCATCACCAGGGGGCTGGGGAGGGGAGCCTGGCCCTCTGCTGAGCAGGGGGACACCCTCAGGGCTGTGGCCAGAGCTGGGGTCACCAGTGGGAGACACAGGTGAACTGGAGACACTGGAGTGGGTCCTGCAAGAGGAGAGGTTGTTAAAGGCCTGTAGTTCTGGGAGACAGGATGAGCTGGTTTCTGGTTGAGAACTTAACTGGGACTTGTTTCTCCTGTGCTTCTTGCAATAATTGAGTAGGTCCCTCCTGAGTGCTCCTCACTGCCACCTGTGATGGTACATGAGAGGGCTGGGTGGTGCCAGTTTGCAAAAGTTAGTTTTTGGTCTGGTAGGGTAAATCCTGGCTTAAAAGGAAACAGCTTCCTTGTGCTTTGCTGTGTCACTGCTCAGTTTTGCATGAGGGATGTGACTGTGGTGCCTGTTTCAGAGCATTTCAGTGAGAGGGCAAAAATGTAGGTATTTGTTTTCATCTTTACAAAAACAGAGTTTTACTCTTTCCTAAAGTTCAAAGAAACAGTTCTTTCAACTATCAATTAAATATCAAAACATTACAAACAGGTAAAAGTCTCAATTCCCTTTTAATGTATTTTTCTGTGAGATAATTCCTGAAGTTGGGCAGAGCCATCACACTTTTCACTTTTTATCCCTTAATAAGAGATAACATATTGAGATCACAAGTTTTGGAAGATCTTTTGAGATTTTTAATCCAACACCTTTCTGTAATGCTCTGTGCATCCCTTAGAGACCTCTTCCCTGGGAGAGGGAGGAGCAGTGGAGGTGCTCTTCCAGCTGGACCACAGATGAAGAATGCACTGGGAGCTCAGTCCCAGTCGTGCTCTGCACTAAACATCCATCTTCTGTCTCAGTGTGCAGGAAATGACAGTGCCAGGGAAAGGAGGCTTGCATGGACAAAGTGTGTGTCTACAGAAACACAGACTGGCACTGTGAGCAGCATCAGACAAAGCATTTTTCTTTTCTTGCAGTTGAATTTATTTTGAAACTTGTAAATATTTGAGTCATTCATCATCCGTATAGATACTAAAATTAAGCATTACTGAAACTTGGGTGTATTATTTTGAGACAGAAGGCTAACATTCTTATTTCGATTAACTACTGTTTTATTAAACCAATATACAGAGATGGTGGAGGTATACACAAGCTAAAAGAAATACTCATTTTGTTGAACCAAGCTGACAGGCCATGATTACAGATCATCTATTTTTGTGATGCAAACTGGAAATTAATATAAACAGTGTGGACCAAACCAGGCTTATGTTTTGCTTGTTTTTGATAGGAGCTGTGTGGAAGGGATGTCTCTGTAAATCAGCTCCAAGATTTATTCAGTGTTGTCCTGTGAAAAGAGTCCAAGTCAGTATTCATTTCTGAGAGTAACGTTTTGCTCTTTAGAGTTTTAGCTTTGAGATAGGGAATACCACAGCAGCTTGCATTAGTTGTTGAATGTGATGAAATGTACACTGTGTATAAAATCCAGTGTTCCCTAAATATCAGATCAGATAACAGACACAATTCCAAATATGTAAAGAGTGGGCAAACTTTGATGACAGTATGATAAATCCTGTGGTAGCTACAGCTAAAACAGGCTGCTAATATGCAACTGAGCTCAGGAGATATTAAACTATATATAGATTCTGCTATTCCTAACAGATTGTTGTTGAGATACCTGACACATTTTTTGATGTTACATGCATTCAGAAGAGCTGAGCTTTACATAATTTCTGGTTAGTGTTAGTTATGTGAAAACATATTAAAATGAGTGGCCTAGTTAGGAAACTCTGTCACATACGCAGAAAGGCAGGTTTGAATATTTCTGCTAAAAATCCAGAAACTCTCTCAAAACCAGGCTTTGGGTTCTGTACATTTCTTTTGAATCTGGAAGAGTTTCAAACTACAGGGAGAGGGGACCTGTCACAGCGTCCATTATTGGAATAAGAGCAGCTGAGTGTGTTCTCTTTTTGCCCCTGTGCCCTGTCTGTCCAGGCACTGGGAGGGTGAGCAGAAGGACCAGGCTCCTGGTAGCTAAACACCTGTCACAGGAGAAATTATATACATTTTATCAGCCTTGGCAAAAAACCTGCCCAGTGCAAGCAGCCCTAGAACATCCCTCAGACAGACTCCCAACAGATGTGTGAGCACGTCTATGATGAGATGTTTAGAGGCTCAGCTAAGCTTGAAGGCAAAGAGAAAAAATGGTGCTGGGGTGGGAATTGTCTGATTTTATGCTCTGGATTCCAGTGTGAGGATGAGCTTGGCTGGCTGAGGGGCACAGGACTGGGCACTGTTAATACTGATGGAGTGCTTGTTCTTCCCGTGGTGCTGGTGCTGCTGCGGGAGCACGGGGCTTTTGCCTGCACAGGTCCAGCTGGTTCAGGTCAAGAGAGCTGCAGAAGAATCTATTATATGGGCAAGCTAGTTCCCTCTAACAACCTTCTGGGAAATTGTGCAATCATTTTTGCTGAAGGTTTTAGCTTGCTTTGCAAAAACGAAAAACAGCTGGAAATAACATTGTCATCTTCAAAATATTGTGTGTTGCCCCTTATCTATTTTGCTGTCAACTTTGTCCATAATTTCCAGCATTTCACAAATCATGGCTAGTAAATCTGAAGATCATTTTTAATATTGTCCCTAGAACAGTGTATTTGGACTGTGCTTACAGCCAAAGCATTACTTTGGGTTTTCAACACCTGAAATGTGTCTAAGTTGACCTCGCTGTTCTCTTTGGATATTTAGTTGCCTGTCTTTGATAGGTGATGTAATAGGTCATATGCTGTTCAAGTATTTCTAGGTCTTTATGTCTATTTATTACCTTCTAAGTGTTTGCTTGGTGGTTCTGTTCTCTTTGCCAGGGGCTATTAATCACAGTAGTTTATATCTAACCTTTAGCACAGAGACAGGAAAGTTCCATATTTTTCTTACTTGCAGGACAATACCCGAGGCAAGTGCTCCTGGCCACTCGAGGAGACACATTACTGAGGCAGATGGGGCTCTGCTTTTCCTCCTGGGTGTCTGTGTCTGATAGAAATGCTGTCAGAGAACCTTTGGAATCTATTTCTTGTTTGCTTTGTACACATTCCGGGATGTATGGATTTTCCAGCTCCTTACTGAGGCTTTACTCGGATTAACCAACTTTTCCACTGTTCCTTTGCTGTCTCCCATCTTTTGCTCTATAGAGTGGAATAATAAAGTCATTTAACTCTTAAGAACCATCTGACTTCTGATCACAGAATTGTGTGTTCATAATGATTCAACTGGGACACCAATTTTCTGTTGAACATTTTCACTGTTAGTGTGGTTAAAGATTTCTTTTCAGAGAAAAGCATCTGCAAATAATGCAGCGTGATTGTGGGGCCAGAGAGCAGCAGCCTGCTCTGCTCAACAGCTCCTGTCCTTTGCTAGGATCTTACAGGAGGTTTATTTGATTTTAGCCACCACAATAGTAGTAATAGGTGCCAGAGAATGGAAGTCACAGAAGATATTTTTTCAGGCAGCTGTGGGGATGCACCAGGCTGGGGCTCCATGCTGGCTCCTGGCACAGCCCTGTCCCTCTCCTGCCATGTGCCAAGGGCTCATCCAAGAGCAGCTTCTCTTGCTCAGAGAACCCCTCTGCCTCCCTGCTGTAGCTGCAGCACACTCAGATCAGCTGCTGTGCTTCTGTGGCTCCTGAAAGGTGGTGCTGGGAGGCAAAGGGGAGCTGCCTGAGGGAGCCAGGGTGTCCCTTCCCTTCACCACCCATCTGACAAACGCAGAAGAGAAAACTTACGGTGCTCCTAAGAGCGTCTGCTCAGAGGAGAAGATGCTGACAGCTCTTTGATGGATGACACTGAAAGTCCTGAACTCCTCTGGTGTCTGACTGATGACATTTTTGGGAGGATGCTGTTCTTGACAGCAGTGGGGTTTGGGTGTGAGCAGTACACCCTCGATGCAGGCATTAAATCCTGCTTGGGTGCTCTGGTGGTTGCAGAACCAGCTCATGCACTATTTCATGTTGCAGTGGGTAAAACTTGGCTTCATCATCCTCTCAGTAGGATCTCTACGAAAGAAAAAAAAGCAGTGACAAGACTGTTTGGACTAAGATGTCCATCTTAGGCCTTAGAGTGTGTGGCCCCTGGCTCTCTCCAGTCTCGTGTGAACAGGTCCTTTAACAATTCAAAGCTGCAATTTTAGCTATTTCTGAGTACTGCTTAACTGTACTTCAGGTAGCATTTAAAAGACAGTAATGCACTGAATTTATTTTGAGAGACAAAACCTATGTATAATTAAGGAACCTGAATTTGGGGAAGTAACCAAGAAAAAACTGCTCATGCCAAAACATCCCACAATGCTTCAAGAAAACCAAACATAACTGAGGATTGAGTTATAACCTTTTGTATCTGTAATCCCTACTTAAAAGAGAAAATCCCATCTGAATAAAAAGAACATTTCTCTATTGAGAAATTAAATGTTCTATATTTACATTTTCTTTATGAAATGAGGAGTTAAGTAACTGCATTGCATTCTCTTTTGCTTGACTGACATTTGATTTCACACTTTTTAGTTGACTCGAGTTGTGCTTTCCATAAAAAAAAGAATTTGTTTTCCCTTGCATAATTAAAAACTATTGCTTCCCTTGAATCTTCAGCCAAGGGTTGATTAGTTTGGGGGTTTTTTTTCCTTTTTAATTTCTGGATTTTTTTTTTAATGTTATAGACTCTCCAGACAAGATTTTCAAAAAAATTTTAGGGGTTTTTCTTACTTGCATAGACTCTAAAGTTGCCCTAAACTCCGTGGAGTTTTTGAGAGCAGTTGAGACTGCCGTGTTTAAATTACTGGAGCACAAAGAGAGCAGAAGCAGATGTTATAAAGCACTTTCATCTCTGTTATGCCAAGAAACTTGGTAGTGGTGATTTAGGCAAGGTCTCACAAAGGCCCTGGACACGTAGCTTGGAAACAGTTTGAAGTTCTGACTGGCACTTAGAGCATCAGAATCTGGGAAAAACAGCATTTTAAGCTGGGAAAGCCCACCCAGTTCTTTTTAGCTTTTCTTTTTCCTCAGCACTAAGGAAATGTTTTCAGTTGGCCCCTGTGTTGTGGAGATTTTTCACCTACTCCTTTAGCTCAGCACCGCCAGAGCTGGGGCAGGACAGTGCCCAGCCCAAATTTCTGCATCAGAGGGCTTTATTTTGTTTTTTTTTCGAAGAGCCAAGCTCTCGAGTGCTGCACATCAGAGCTGTCCTGTGCTGAGTGTTATTTCTGAAGGTGCACCCGGCACTCAGGCTGCAGCACCCCGCCCTTGATGTTTGGCTGGCAGAGGCCAGAAGTGAAAGCACTAAATCCTGCCCTAAGAGCTGCTAATGCCTGTTGACATAAATGGGTATTGAGGGTTCTCAGCAGCGCTGAACCTACGCTGCCACTGCCAGAGGCCAGCTTTAAACAACTTGATTTTATTCCTACTTGTGTCCCCAGCCTGGAATTTGGATACAAGCTATTGTTATTTCATAAATCGTGTTTTAAAAAGGAGGCTTCCTTGCTTCTGATTTATTTCATCTTCATGTCTGCTGTCTTCACAGGGGCTTCAGCAAACGTTCTCATAAATGATTTCAGATGATTTCAGGATATTTTATTGTCATTTTCTCTGGTGAACCAGGAACATAATATTCTTAGTCTCTGTGGAGGAATTCTAGGCAGAGCATATAATTCATCTCTGCAGAATAATTTTATTATTGTTTCTATTGCAGAAAGTTACAATTGCCCTATTTTTAGAAATTACATAAACTAAATCTAAAGAGGTTTTCTTAGAAGCACAAGAAAAGAAGGAATGGATTTAAAACCCAGTATGCACACACTAGGAGAAGGGTTGTATCTGTTTTCTTTTCTAAAATTAGATGCTGTGAAATGTGGTGAGAATTAAGTGAGTGCAGAATCTCTGCTGCTGGATCCCGTGTTTGGGTTAGGCAGTGATACTCCATCCCCCTGTGCTCAAATCCTTGCAGAAAGCCAGAATGCATTGATACTGGTGTGAATACTGTGAATTGATCTGCTTAAGTGCATCGATATTGGTAAAACCAGACAGCAGAAGGGATTCTGTTTTCATGGAGCAGGTTCATGGGGTCAGGCATTTCTATAGAGCTCTTGTGCGGAAATAGAAGAATAGAAAAATTAAATATTAACACTGGCATTTGGAGTGAGTGGCGAAAGTGTCGTGTCCCAGGAGCGTGTGGAAAGCAGCTGAAATGTCTCTGCCTCTTGGAGGATGTTGGTCGTTGGTAGGAGATGCCCCAAGTACAATCAACACGAAACCAGCTGTGAGCTGTGTGTGTTTACAGCAGCCAGGCAGCAGCTGAAACACACACCTGCTTGTTGGCTTTGGAGCTCTGCTTATTTTCATAGCTTGTGGCCATGTCAGAGGCTCCCTGCCAGAGAAAGTTAAATGTAGAATATCCAAGAATTTAACTGAACAACAAGCTCTGTCTTTGCATGGATGAGAATATTTGTATGGCACAGAAGTGCTCCCGTTGGAAATGCTGATAAAATTATAACAAAGCTTATACAGATTTCTCTTCTGATCCTTTATTGGTATTGGGGTTTGAACAGAATGAGTAGGAAAAATATATGAAGGGAGAAATTCTTACTGGGAATTTTTTTTTTTTTTCTGATGAAGTAGTGTGGAGTACTGGCTTGGACTGCTTATTTGCTGGAGTATTTGAGGAAATTTCAGTGCTCATTAGGATTTTACAAACTGTGGAGATTTCCATGAGATACTTAAAACACTTGTGAGACAGAATGATAAAGGTTGTAATTTCCTTTCTCTCAGTCCTATTATAATTGTATAAGACTATATGAATATAATAGTAATAATATATATGCAACAATCTTAATTGTATATACATATGAGGATTTATATCAGAACTGAATAATCGTGATCGAACACTTGAAATGGAAAGTACAACTTTGTTATTTGACCAATAAGGGCCACAAGGCTGAAGCAAGTTAACTGCTGTGATTTTGGAGGATTTTTTAGGAAATTCTAGAAGTTTGTGTGAAGTGGGGCAGAATGTGCTTTCGTCTTAGCTCTAAGAAGAATGTGATTAATTAAAATGTTGTGTGTATTTCCATTACTTGTAAAAGTGCCAGTGAACAACCACTGATGCTTGTAAAAGTGTAACTGAATTTGTATCCCAGAAAGCAATTCCCTGCTGCTTCTTCCTCCAAACAGCACTTGTGAATGATGCATTAGAATATGTAATTTTATATGCTCTTGACTGAAAAATGCCAGAAATAAGTGTTGAGTCTGAGTGAAGAGATGTAAATGACTGGAAGATGCTCAAAGTTTCTGATTTGGCTGCCTGGAAGTGTAAAAGTCTAAGACGATCTAGTTTTCTGTGAGGAATTTTCTCATCATTCAGGTAGTGGATTATTGCATCCCTCTAAATCCGTGGCAGGAGACTTGAAATGGGTGTTGAGAGCAAGGTAAAATTGCAAGAGGTTGAGCACCATGAGATGGTAGAGAAAAGGAATGTTTGGCAGGGCTGGTGTAGCTGCAGCTCCCAGAGCAGGGGTGTTAGTGTGTTCCCTCCTGTGGGCTTGGAAATTATCTCTCCTCGTCTTTCCCCTTATAACTGTCCTTTGATTATTCCACAGAATTTAGGATAGGTGTTCTGATCTTAAACCCTCTGCTGTTCAGGCATTGATTGAGAAATTGCTGTTGAATTCGTGTAACCCTGTTGCTCAGCCAGGACACGATATTTTAGTTTTCTCTTACGCAATAACCTGTTCTCAAGCTTTCTCTCATTGCCCATGTCTGCCCTTTCCTGAGCAGTGTGGGGACAGGAACTGGAAGTAGTGTTTTATAGAAAACCAGCCTTTTTTACAGCAGCACTTTTGCTTTTGTGCCGTGTGGGGAATCGACACAGGAGCTGTAGGCATTTGCTGCTGAGGCCTGGATGAGTTTACCTGGTTTCTGTGGTGGGATACAGACACACAAACAACCACACTTTGGTTGAAACAAACTTAAATCCAAATTGCACAACTTATCATCAAGAGGCTGTAAACAGCAATTTCTCTCGGAGGCAGCCTGACATTGTAGGCCCCAGCTGGATCCAAGCCCCTGATATCCTCAATCATGTTATCGCTTATGATACATCAATTTTGTGTTAATTCTATCTTTAAGAAAATGAGTTGGTTTTTTTTAAGGCAAAGTAGTTGAGTATTATCTAGTATCTATTTATTTGAGAGGAAGTAGATTTCTGGAGCTGAATTAGGGTGCTGGTGGGGCTGGCAGAGCTGGGGGCAGCCGTGGAGCGGGCAGGGGGCTGGGCTCTGTGGGGTG